>WNWU01000003.1:29214141-29239059 GCA_012654045.1 Ptyas mucosa | reverse complement strand
GTAAAATTGCAAATTGTGAGTTTACTCTATACACCAGATCCACATCCTTTCCAGTAGACTCCAAATCTCTTTCAAGAAATTCACCCAACATTTTGACCATCACTTCTCTCAAGTTTCCTGGTCGAGTTGTTCCACGTTTTGAAACCTGAGAAAATAAGACATCTTATCTAATTGTAAAGTTAGTATTGCATTTCCTCTCCCTTCTTCCACCCACTGGAGTGCCCGTACCTCCCCCTCCAGACCCCCCATTTTCTTCTTGTTTTGCTCTGCCAGCTGTTGAACATCATTTAAATCTTTTTTCGTAAGTGTCATTTCAGATTTAATTTCAGATAATCCTTTTTGCAAATCATCCAACTTATCCAATTTCTGATCCAATTTCGCCAGTCTTTCCAAAAAATGTTCCATGTCAGCTGCTGTTGTTTTGTGGCCCTTGGCCATCTTACAATGATAGAAGATGAAAAATCCCAAAAAACAAGCCTCCAGGAAAGAAAGAGAAAGAGGGATTGACAGTCGGTGTAATTTTTCCAGTATCCACCAGTGGGCGCTCACAGGAGCAACGAGTCCGGAGTGCAGAGTAGGTCAAACAGGAAGCTCGAGGTGGGTAATGTCTTCAGTCGTAAATAAAGAAGCAGGAAGTCGGACCGCCGCCATAGCTCTCCACCGGGAAGAGAGGCCACCAGACCGCTTTAGCAAATTCTGATTCAGCCATCCTCAAGAAAAAGTCAGCAAAGGAAGGGGTATTTTTCCATTTCTTTCCCCCTACTTCTCAGCCAGGGCACCTTTCCAGCTACAAGGGGGGGGAACTCCAACCCCCCCTCTCACCTCCAGGATGCCGTGTCAGCTCTCTGCTCTTTGCAGTTAAAACTCCATCATGCCACCTCAACTCTCCGGTCGATCAGCTCCCAGTCCGCTGTGTCTTGCAGGTAAGCGCCGGTTCCCTTAGGCGCTGTGGTGCCTCAGCGGTCCCAGAAAAGGCCGCCGATCGCCTCCCTCCCCCGCTGGAGCCTCGGGCGCGCCAGCATCGGCCTCCCGGCCCCTGGATATGAGGCAGGGGACCCCTGGCGAGCCGCCCTCAAGCGGCAAATGCCCCAATATTAGGGCGTTTGGCCCATAGGGCCTTCAGATGGGGGGGATCGGACACTGGGGCCAGAGCTAGCCCGATCAGTGTCCGTCGCCTCTGGGACCGGAACCGGAAGTCGTGTTAACCATTTCTGATGATTAATACCTCTTTAAATATCAGAAGTACTGTGGTTTAAAAAAAAAGTGGAGATGAAAAAAACCAAGATAGATGTGGGCATCTTCTAGATTTTTTGACCCTCTCCATCACTTAGTCAGTTTGATGTAGTGGTTAATGCACCAGGCTTCAAACTGAGACCATGAATGCCCTAGACATAAAACTAGCTGGTGATGTTGTGCTAGTCACTTTGTCTTATCCCTAGGAAGCAAGCAATGGTAAATCATTTTTGAAACCTTATCTCACCAAGAAAACTGTGCAGGGATTTATCCAATCATTGTCCAAGAATTGAACACAATTGAACAGAAGAAAAAAAATTATTTCTGGGCAAATGTTCATTTTCAGTGATTAAATGAAAATGTAGAAAGGCAGAGATGCAGGGAACCTCTGCAAATATTATGTATACACAACAAAAGGCAAACATTTACACCTATTGACCACCTATTATTACGTACAAAAAATTCTATATTCATCTATTACAGGGCTGTCAAACTCGAGGCTTGCGGTCCAGATGTGTCATACACTGGCCATGCCCACGCCCAGTTTAGGGAAGGGGAAAAGTCATGATACATCACATGATGCTGCCATGACAATACGAGTTTGACAATCCGATCTATGACAATTCTCTAATTGTTTTTTGTCTTTGAAATAATTTCTAAAGCAAATTCTCATTCATCAAAAAGAATGAGAGTTTCCAGAAAAATGTAAAATTTGTCTAACATGATATGTATTTTTGTTCTACATCATAAGAATGGCTTATTGAATCATTTAACACCACTTTTTTAGTTTCATAGTCTCTCTGTGAGATGATTCAGTCCAAATAAATATTAGACATGCTTTCAAGTTCTAGAATATTTAAACATCAAAGAGGGAGGGAGCAATATAAGCTTATAATTATCTGTTGACGAGGCGATCAGAAGTCATATTTCTTAACTAGTTTCTTGTTTTCTTGCAATCTTTCTTCTTTTTCATTCTTTTCTATCTTTTTTTAGGTTTGACTTTTACTGAATGTAAAATTTTCAATAAATATCATTTTTTAAAAAAAACTATAATATTTGAATGCATGTTTTAAAGAAATGCAAACTAATGTCAATAATGGATTACTACGATCAAACATGACAACATGACTAAAATCAAAAAGAGACTTTTCCAATCACATTGTTTATATAATAATGATTGAATAGAACTAAATTAAAGTCTATCCTGAGTCAAGATAGATGAAAACATTGACATATCCATGCTGTTTCCCTGGCAACTAGAGAAGTGGTTTGCCATTGCCTTTTTCCAAGATTTTTTTCCCTCAGTTTTCCAGTTCAGTTTATAACCTTTCCATTTCCTGATAATGGCCAGTCCAAAGTCCAACTGCGTGCTTGGCATTTTAGACAATTATCAAGGTCTTCTTAAGTCCTGCCACTTGTGAAAAATATTGCATACATGTGGCCTAAGAGTGATTATGAGCTATGACAGAAATACCAAATTCTGGTCTTTATGGTTCCTTTGGAATGCTGATCCTGGGAACTGGAGCTGCTTAGAAATAATGGATATTTTTAGTGCATTGATATCTATGGGATTGTGCAGTGATGTGCATATCTTCAAGGGGTAGTTTACCTCAAGAAACAATCAAGTAAAGTGATCCTTTGAAGTCAATTTACAAAGCAATACAGCCTCCTCATGTCTCATAGCAAAGTGGTCTCATTGCTTTGCTTTGTTCTGCTTTGCTGCTGTCTGTCACAGATTTCTATACCATGATGCAGCTCTTGCAAACTAAGAGAGGCATAGTGTCAGCTAAGAATATAAGGGTGTTTCTCCACAAAACCCTACAGGCACATCACATTGTGGAAATTAACTATACAAAATACTTCATTGTAGTGCACAGCCATGCTAACTATAAGCTGCTGCTCTGGGTTTATTCCCCTATCCCAGGCTTTGCAAATTGATGTAGCCATGTAAATAAGTATTTGAAAGTTAATCCTTATAATAGGTAAAAGTCTCTGTACTTGTAATCTGACCTACAAGCTTTGCCTTTTTCCAAAAGTTCTTGCACTGGTTGGAATTAGGTGCTGCCTTGGTGAGGTTGCTCCTTTTCAAGTTGCAGCTGAGCTCCAGCCAAGCTCTGCTCTTAAGCAATATTGTTTTTTAACACTCTAGTTGAGTTGATTTTCTAACAGAAACTTTATGTGGCCATTGTTCTTTTTTTTTATTATTTGTGAGTGTGCCCTGACCCATTCCTTACCATTTCACCTGCTCCATGGATTCCAAATGTGTGTTACCAGTTCCCTCCACTTGTTGCTAGCATTTGTTGATTATTTTTTTTCCTGATTCACTGCATAATATGTTGTTCCTCCATGCCTGCAAACATGACTGACAAGTCATAAATATGGAGAAGGAATACAGGGTGAAATGAAAGCCATGAAACTATGAGCATGATTCCTTGGTCATTTGCTGTCAGCAACATCCCAGCAAAGCACAAATTGGTAAGTTACATGCGCACATCCTTGTCAATGCAAATAAGCTGACATATATTGGCTTCAATAACAAGACAGAGTTATGGTTTTGTAGCTAAACACAGGCTATGTAAACAGATATTACATGCCAATTTCCCTGCACTAAAGTATAGTAATGCTTGGGCTATTCTGCACAAAGTATTTCCAAGTGTTGTGGCCTGCCAGCAGCCTGTGCAGATTGTTGCTGATCCCAACAACAAGGAGGCTGGTGTGTTGCTGCGCCAGCAGCCTGTGCAGCCGGTGCTTGAGTTGGACAGCAAGGAGGCTGAAGAAGATGTGGTGCCAGAAGCAGGGATTCAGTCAGGGCCTTCAGAACCTCCAGAGGCTCCTTTAAGTGAAGAGGATGAAGAGGAGGAGCCTCTTCTCAATGCACGGGCACGCAGAGCTGCCAAAAGGTAGGAGTGGTTCCTCAGGAGGAGGTCTCCTAGAGAGTAAGGCTTGGGGCTAATTGGCCACACCCTTAGCCTATTTAAGAAAGAATGCAGTTTGTAACAGGCTGCAGGAAACAACTTTAGTTCGCTAATCATCGCGTTGGGATGTCTCTGCAACCTTGCTTCTGGGTTTTCTGCTAACTCCAGTAAGACTCTGACTATCTTATCTGTGGAATTCTGGCAGGCTGTTAAGAATGCTTATTAATAGCCAGCATTTGCTAAAACTGCGTTATTTGAGTAAAGTAAGTTTTGTTCAGAGTTTGTGTGTGCTGTGTTCTTTGGGATCCGTAGCTGGGGCAGAACACCAAGAGCCGTGATGGTGCAGTAGTTAGAATATAGTACTGCAAGCTAACTCACTGCTCACTCCAGGAGTTCAATTCTGAGTGGCTCAAGGTTGACTCAGCCTTCCATCCAGGGCCATCTTAACAGCATTATGGGCTCTGGGCAAAGCAGTGTACTGGGGCCCTATGACAACTACTCATAGGAATAAAAATGTAAATGGTCGATAAAATTAAACATATATTTATTTTATTGGCACTTCCAACAAATAAATATGTAATAAATATGTTGCTGTATTTATATGATACAAGGTGCATTGAAGGGTTAACATACACAAATTAGTATGGGGCCCCCATGCTCATGGGGCCCACGGACAAATGCCCATCAGGCCCATGTGTTAAGACAGTCCTGGCAACAATTGTCTAACCCACATTATGTATGCCTTGACTTCTGACTTTGAAATTCCATGGCTTTGACATTTGGGTGATGAATCTTCTGCAATGCTTGACTCTTTGTTTTGTGCCTTTTGCTTTTGGTTTGAAACTTTCCCAAAGTCAAGTTGCTTGACTTTGGGGACTTATTTCATGGTGCGTATGTGGTTAGGTAGGTTTGTGCTTATGTTCTGCCTTGATAATCCATCCCCAGCAGGTTCTGACAGGTTCTGGAGAACCGGTAGTGGAAATTTTGAGCAGTTTGGAGAACTGGCAAATATCACCTCTGGCTGGCCCCAGAGTGGGGTGAGAATGGAGATTTTGCAATATTCTTCCCCCAGGAGTGGGAAGGAAATGGAGATTTTGCAGTATCCTTCTCCTGCCACACCCACCAAGTCACACCATGCCCACCAAGCCACACCATGCCCACCAAGCCACCATGCCCACCAAACCCACAGAATCGGTAGTAAAAAAAAAAATTAGATTTCACCACTGCTTCATAGGATTTACCTTTCAAGCTCATCATTCTCTTTGTTGCTTTTTTTTCTACACAGGTTTTCCAATTCCTCAACATCTTTCTTGCACTGTGGAGTTCAAAACTGAATATAATATTCTGTCTGAGAGAAAAAAACCAGAAGTTTCTTTCATAGAAGAAAACTTTTGAGAAATGGCAAGGCAGATTTTTCCAGAGTTAGTAAAAGGTGCCTCACCATGGAGTCAGATGGAGTCCGAAAAGGCAAATTTAATCTGAGCAAACTCTATACTCCCCCACCCACACTTTATTTAGCCCTACTTCTACTGACAGATAAGCAGCAATATACGTGCTGACAGATAAGCAGAAATATGTACCTCTCTGCTTATTTGGGCATTTTTTCTCCTTTGACATTTCATATCCTTGGCTGAGATTATCATTTTTCAATGGGTCTGACTGTCAGGCAAGTATAGAACTACAATCTTGATTTTAATTCTCTTTTCCTTATGGACCAAGAAATTTCAGCAGAGGAAATGAGAAAGAAGAAGAGAAAAGGACAAGTTTCTTCAGACATTTTATTTTTTAAAAAAGTTGTCCAGAAAGGATTAAATATACTACTCAGTAGTTGGTGTAAACACACCTAAACACATCTACAAACCACTGCTTATGAATGTCACATTATGACATGAGCATGTTATACCTGTGCTTCATGCTGCCGTGGTGACCTTTAAATCCCCGTATGACTCATCACCAAAATAGCTCCAAGACCATCTCCTCCTACAATTTTAACCTACAGCGCTCTTGGAAGACCACAAAATTAGGGGGATGGAGATCTGCAAATGCTGCTTTTTTAGCACAACGGTGATATTATTGAATTCCCAGCCATCTGAAATCTCATCAGTTCCTACCTTTTAAGGTTTCAGGAAAATGTTAAAGACAAAATTGTTCAAAACAGCCCTTGATTTGTAGATGTTGCCACCTGCCTACCTGCCGTCAAAGTGATTCTCATAAGCTTACAGTATATATAAAACAAGAATGAACACATCCACAATATGTTAAAACCAATCCCAATTCCCATAATAAGAACCATAGAAAACATTTAAAAACAGGAAATAAAAACTAAAAACCAACAAGAAAACAAGATGGCATCAAATGTGAACTTAAGAAAACAGCATCTAAAACAGCATCTAAATCTCTTCTTCAGTACTCTAACAGGTTAAGCTGATGCCAATTGGAGCAGAAAATGCCCAGGTGTCATATAGGGCTGTGTAAGTCAGCACCATCAACTGAATTATTATTATTTTTTGTTTGATTCATTTTGTCGAGTACATATTAGATAATATATATAAGTATAAGCATGAATTGAATACATGAAATGAATACAATTAAAGGAAACATTAAGACAAGTACGGTAGGCATGCTGGTGCTCTTATGCACGCCCCTTACAGATCTCTTAGGAATGGGGTGTAGTCAACAGTAGACAGTTTTAGGTTAAGGTTTTAGGGGTTTTGGGATGAGACCACAGAGTCTGGTAGTGCATTCCAGGCATTAACAACTCTGTTAGTGAAGTCATATTTTCTGCAATTGAGTTTGGAGCAGTTCACTTTAAGTTTGTATCTATTGTGTGCTCATGTATTGTTGTGGTTGAAGCTGAAGTAGTCATTGACAGGTAGGACATTGTAAAGATAATTACAATTACAATTACGAGCTATGCTTAGGTCATACCGAAGGTAGCGAAATTCATTGGTAGCCAGTACAGTCAGCACGTAGACCCATGCATTCTGGACTAGTGGCAAGTTCAGGGCTTTTACTCTTCTGAGATCAGTGGTTTTATGACTTTATCTGTGGCGTAATTTGAGGGGGGGGGGCTGTTTCTTTTTTGTTGTAAAAAGGCAATTTTACTTATTTTTTATTGTTATGATTATAACTTAATGAGAATTCAACTGCAAGGAGAAAAAATAAAGCAGCCATGCTGTACAGGTAGCTGCTTTAAGAGATTGTAGTGAACGTTCATGCCCCATGTGCTCTGAGGCATTTTCCTTATCTTAGAAATTCAAGCACAGCATAACCCTAAGGTGTCCATACATCAAGGGTGGGTTCTACTTACCTTTACTACCGGTTCGCAACGGGGCTGCACGCATGCACTTGCTCTGCTTGCGTGTGCGCACACTCTTCTGCACATGCACAGAAGCTTCTGCGTATGCGCAGAAGCGTTCTGATGATGTCGGGGTCGGTGGGCGGAGCCTCCCACCGGCTTTACTACCAGTTCTATAGAACCAGTCTGAACCAGGGGCAACCCACCACTGCCCCATATCCACATGTTTATGAATCTCTTTCTTTCTGACTTATACCGAAATGGTCAAAATTGGTGTTGCATAAAAGAATCAAGCTGCAATCAGTGTGCTGTTCACATATGCTGTTCATTTCTCAATATGATAAATCAAAACATAGTGAAATACAAGTGAATGCATTTTCTTTTTGAACAATAGGCAACAGCAACTTGCAAAATTATCAGCTTCATGTTTTCCTTTCCTTCAGCAGGTAGTTATTTATCATTTGCCTATTCACAAATTCTCATTTCATCACCTGTTCCTTACATCTCCATCTGTGTAAAGCTGTGCTTACTTCAGTGTAAACTACAATCCAGAAGCATATGATCATGTTGTAACTAATTATGTACATCACTGAAGGCATGAATATTTTTTCCTGTAAATTCATACCTGAATAACCTTAAATCTGAACACCTATTATGTGCATCATAGATGAGTTATTAAAATATAATGAGATGGAATTGTCAACAATAAATTAACAGTGCTGCTGTGTAGAATCACATTGTCATGCACGACACAGGGAATATTAATGACTCTGTTTCTAAACAACATTATGCACATCTATTAAAATCCATTGCTTTCAGAGGATTAAAAAAAAAAAGAAACTGAGCTAAGTAGAACAAATGTAGTTTCTCTGACATGACATACCTGGTCTGTGGTACAGTGAAACTGTTGATTTGGCAAAATTAATATTGTAGAGTTAAAATGTAGCTAATGTGTTTCATCTATCATAATGTTTGAACTGGAGGTAGAGGAAAGGGAAGCAATCTTTAGCTGCAGGTTATCTTGTTTTACATGAAATGGATTTTTGATTAAGCTAAGAATCAAGGACCAGATATTGGAAGCAGATATTCTCATGCAAATTTCCATTAAGGCCACAGCCAGGAGAGCCCAAAGAAGTGCATAATCATTCTGAGGCTGTTGGAAAAGAAGTATCTTATTATTTTGTCACTTGCACATTTTATATGCATTTAAATTTGGACCTAATGGAAAACATTTTATGTACATTTTACAATCAATCCAGTTTCTTCCAACTTCTCTTCATGACTTCCTTTATTAAGAGCCATATGTAAGTGTCTCACGCCTTTTGAAAAGTCTCTGAGGACAAGCTAATATCTCTTGCCTCACTCTAAAATGTATTACATATGCTAAAGACATAGTAAGAAGGGGAAGATTTTAAATGCAGGAGAATTGGTATAGAGATTAACCTCTCAGTTTGTATTAAAATCAGAGAGCACACATTTATATTTACAATAGTTAGCCAATTGTGCTTTGTGATATCTATGAATAGAACTTAATGAGGAAATTTGAAGTTAGAAGGTTGAAAACAATACAGACCTAAGCATGTTACCAAGAAACAACCCATATCAAGCTCAACAGAGATAGAAATGCAACCATAAAGTTCCTTTAATGGTGATGAGTATTATTATCATTAAGCTACTCCTTCAGGTGAATTGGCAATTGGATATAGCATTACTAAGAATGTTTGGAAGATGCAAACATTTGGAATGAGGGGAGATGAAAGACAAAAACAATTTTTTTTAAGCCTGCTGGATTTTCTCTCCCCCAGTCCGTCCGTCCCCTCCCCCCACTTTACAAATTCACCTGTTTCACACAAAAATAATCCCCTAGCTTCTTCATAGTGATCGTTCATTATTGAGAAAATGAATTCAGTAACAGTGCTCTGCTACTCTCCTAACCTCTTATCATTTTGGAATGTAGAGGAGCCTTTTTAGTATACTCTGTTACTCCATGTTTATCAGTAATTTTTTTTCATTTTGGAAAATTGTCTAAGTTTGGAGAATATACCTATATACTCAAGTATAAGCCGACCCAAATATAAGCTGAGGCACCTAATTTTACCACAAAAATCTGGTAAAACCCTCACTGGTGCCCAGTTTCTCCGAAAGCAGCCTAGGAAAGGGAAATGTGAGCTTCTGCCTGCATCAACCTAGACTGAGGAGGGAGACAGCGCGAGCGAGCCAGAGGCCCTTCCCTCCAGCCTTTGCCCAAAGCCCTGCGCTGCACCAGAAGGCTGAACTTTGAACTTCTTCCCCTCTCCATCGAAAGGAAAGAAGTGCCTGGGGTATGTAATATGTGTGATTGCACAGATGAACATGCCCGTCTCCTTCGCGAATACATTTAAAATGCGTAGTAAGGCTACAAAGCCTCCCCACCAAGGGTCTGAGAGGTAGGGGCAAATCTTGAGGTGTGGGAGAAGAAGCCTTTGAAGGCTACGCCGCCATCCCGCCCTCGTCAGTCTGGCAGACTTTCCTGCCCCGCAGCTGCGTTTTTCTGCGAGGCTGCGTAGGATGGCAAATTGAGGTCAAGCAGTCAAAGCTGAAAAACTTGGCTTATACACGAGTATATACGGTACCTCTTAGTAGGAGACAGCTCTGTTACAGAAATCTGACCTTGTTATTTTCAAAGGAAAAATGAAAACGGGGGACTTTGAGGTGCCATTGTATACAGTTTGGCATCTTGTGGATTACCTGAATGGAAATTATTATTTTTTTTTTCTAAAGAAGGAAAGCAAACAATCAAATAATAATGTAATGGCAATGGATATGACCATATAACATATCATCTTGACTGTTCCTAATTCTTCTTATCTTTATTTATCTCAGGAAACTTACAATCCGCAGTTAATAAAATTCATTATGATAACTGATCCTTTCCCCAAAGATGAAAGAATGTTGTATAAATTGGGAGATTCTGTAGATATAATCTCTGTGAATGATCTAATAATCATGTTTTCATCAAAAGCAGCCTTCACCAACCTAGCATTCTCAGATGTCTTGAGCCTGCTATTTCAAAAATACAGTAAGTCACAATAAACCCATAAGGACTCTTTAAAAAAAATGAACAATTGGGTGTGTAAATAGCCATGGCTTAGTTAACAACAGGGGTGAGAAGATCTAAATCAAAGCAAAGGAATATCAATATGGGCAAACATTTATGCCTTATGTTCTTGTTTCTTTTGTTTCTTATTTTCAGATGGTCAACTATCTTTATTATGATAGACATAGGGTTGGGCAATCTGCAGCTCACAGTCTACATGCAATTTTCAAGAATCTCAGTTGCGGCTTTTGGCAAACATAGATCCCACATCTGGAGATTGGTATCACAATATCTGATTTATGGTATATATTTAATTTTGATGCTATTTGAGGAGGTATAACAAGGGGACTTCCTACCCTCACTCATGCTTATTAACCTCTCTATCCATCTTCCACAAAACCCAATTTTTCCAGATACATCACCTTCTTACTGTGCTGCCTTCTCTGAAACCATCCCATCAGAAATTTCCCACTTATGGTACATAGAAATAAATAAGTTGTTGAAGAGTTTGGAACCCTTCCTTTTCAAAATATTGCTGAATGACAACTCGGTGCCAATAGTTAAGTGATGCTGTATATTATAGTTCAATAATATAACCTGTAAAATAGGTATCCACAAAGATCCAGATATCTCACTTTTTGACTGTACTCTCAGGCAAATATATCCAAAATCATTATGCATTTCTCATATTTCATTGCTTGATCAAATGAACACTTAGCATAAATAGTTTATAAGCATTATTGAAGTTAACATAGGAATTTATTCTCAGGATTAGAACTATGGAAACTACACAAGGCTGCTTCAATAAACTTGGAATAAACATTAAAAACCTATACAATAGGCCACATCCTTTACCAAAATCCTGAAGATTTCAGTGAACAGTAAATTCCCTTGAATAAAATTGATTTACTTCTGCTCATCAAATGTATGATTTTCTTTGAGAAAATGTGAGAAGCTTAACTGGTACATTTACAATCTTTATATGTATTTTGCTTCTTTGATTTAACAGTATGTTTGTTTAATTGAGGTTAAGTCTCACTGGCCTCCAGGTGGTTTTTATTTCCTGTGAGGATTATTTTTAATTAATTGTCAAGATTCATAGCTTTGCTGTAGGTATTCAGTTTGTATATTTATTAAAAGAGATGTGAAAATAAATTAGTAACTTATAACATTCCCAAAATGACTCACTGGTAAACTAAAATTCTACTGCTTTCTTTATATGTTACTTGTATCAAAGGACAAATAATTTTATTTTGTGAAAATGATTATCAAGCTCTTATTTCAGGTTAACTGTTCAAACTATTTGATTTTAAAGATAAATCAGTGTATTCCAGGGTGCACTTTAGAGTATGACATTCCAAATATTAACTCATTATTTGGAATAGGCAGATGAAGCTTCAAGTTCAAATGTACCAGAGAGCTAGTAATTACATTTTGGGTCTCTTTTCCTATTAATTCTCACTTTTCATACCAATGGCAATTTAAACCGTTATTACAGCGATCTTATTTATCTGTATCAATATTTCAGATTAGATACAGCACTATAGTGGATTCCATGAATTGGGACCACTAGTCTCACCACTCCAGGTACCTTCTGATTAAAAGGCAGAGTGAAGATTATCTAAGCTCACTGCTAGTGGCTCTACAAAAGTTTTAGACAGGCATAATTCATAGTCTGAGATACCAAGAATAGAAGGGTTTGAATAAACTAATATGGAGATGATGCAGTTTTAATGTGCCCATTACTAATCAAAGTTTTCAGTGACTTAAATGAATTCTGAATGTTGCAGAAAAAATAATTAAGTAGGTTTTATGTAAAGCCGTTGATAGGCTCAATTCGGAGCCATATTCTGTATTTTGCATCCTGAAGATTAATCTCTTTCTGAATTTTTGTCCTCAAGTAGTGCACTCTCTGGGTACTGTCTGAAATTGTTTGCAGATTTCTAAGCAAATATTTTCCTTTTCCAAGACGATGTAAATCAATTATCCGCTGCCAGCCTCTTTCTCTTTAGTGTTAATTAATTTTATTCATTTTGTGCAATATACTGTTAAATAAGCATTTGTTTTATTCATTGTATTATTCAAAACTATTTTTAATTTAGTAAAACAGCAAAAAAAAAAGAGTGGTTGTGATGTTAAGTCTAATAGCATTGTATGTTGCTTGAAACAAGTGCCAAATGGACTTAGACTTTGTAAAGAACAAAACTTCTGGTGGAAATAGAAATCCTATATTGTCTCTCCATAGAGGCTTTCATAGGATGTGCTACAATTTACTCCTTTTTGATACTTTTTAGAGATGAAATGAAATGCATCGCTGCCACCTCTGCCACCTTGGTCACCACTCCTTATTTACAGGGATTGTAAACCACATAAAACCAAATGAACAATTTTCAGTAGGAAGGTTAGTAGTGGCATTTTGTTCCGGTGATAATGATGATGTCACCTATTATGAAGCATTACTTTTTTCATGGTTCCTTCTATTCTTTTCTATTTAGCCAGAAAACCCAAATAGCATACCTTTCTATTCTGCTGTCATTTATTGTTCTGAAACAGAATAAAGTGAAGGGATGAAAGAGATCCAGTATTTCTTGCTATGATTCTTCTATGTTATAAACCAGAACAAGAATGAAAAGAATTGTTTGAAGTACTAACTCTCTTTCTGATTTGGATTCAGGATAATGCAGTCAAGTAGACTAGAAGAAGGGAACAATTACTCTATTACTGAAAAGGAAAATAGGGTAAACTTCATAAGGAATTATGGCCAACAGTGCAAAGGCTGCTTCCAAATAGGGTTGCAGATCAAATTATGAATCAAGTTAAGCTCCTGTTGATCTTGTGATTCCATTGCTAGGTACTTGCAAATGCAATAATCCTGGATTATCCCGGTTATACATTTTATCCTAAGAAATCCAATTTAGAAGCAGTAATGTTTATTCCCAGCATTTCACCACGATTCATTTGTAAGTTCATTGGAAGGAATATCTTGTTCTTCTTGTTTTTAACTCCTGATATGGTTGCATAAAACCCCAGGAAAATGTAACATTCATAATTAGGGTAACTTTACTAAGCAAGACTGCCACTACAATGAGTACAGAAGCAAGGGGAAGGAATAATTTAACCCTCACCATTGGATCCATTCTTCCAAAAATTCCCAGGAAAAGACAATTACAATAGGCTTTCACCCAATCAATAAAACAAAGCAAAACAAAAACAAGAGCAGCCACAGAATCATCTGTCTCCAAGATTTAAGAGAATAACCAGATGTTCAATAGCTTTCTGGATGAGTTTAAATGATTTTTTTAAAAAAAAAATTAGTAAAGCCAAATATCTAAATAGAAAAATGAACATCTAAGAAAACAAGCTATGGCAACAATTATACAGAGTTCCCAATTAACAAAGTTCAGTATAATTAAACTAGGTACATATTATCAGTTTCAATAAGTAATAGATTTCAGAATACGTTCAGAGTTCACTGCATAGAAGAGGTTGGTTTGAATAAAGAATATTTGGGTCTTCTCTAATCCACCAGAGATGGATGTCATTAGTTAAACCAGAAAATTTTTGAATTACTTGCTAGCTGAACTTACCTTTCTAATGGATTTCTGATGGAATGATAAAAACCTGTGGTGAACTTAAAATGAGTTCACCACAGGTTTTTATATTCATGCTATTGTACAAATTTTTTTTCCCATTATATGGAAAAATCCTTGGGGAATCAAGAGATAAATTCTATCTATTCAGGCAGGGCTGTTGAAACACAGTATGCATATTGTGCACTGCACAAAGATGTGGCATTGAGTGGAAGGGCATTTAGTTGCTGTGCTTTATGCTTTATTTCTCAAAGGGCTGGACAAAGAAGATACCCAGGGAGAAAAGAATGAATATTGAAAGTCATCTGCAAAAGGTCTACTCAAGACTGCAATCTTCTGCAGGAATTCTACCCATATTTCCAAATACAAAGGATGGCAGATGATGATGATGATGATGATGATGATGATGATGATATTTTTTCCATTCAGTCATGTTCAATTCTCATAGACTGCTTGGACAAGTCCCTGCAGGTTTTTGGCAAATGTTTTTGACCATTGCTTCCTTCCTAGAGCAGAAGAAAAGTGACCAGCTTGTTTTGTGCATAAGATGGTACTAGAATTTATGATTTCATGGTTTGCAGATAAAACAGATCACTCATATAAATATATGCTTTTGGACTGTAGCTATAACCACAAGACTATAGTTTTCAGTGATCAAGGAAAACCTGTATAGGAATCATTTTTGACTGTATAATATTTATACGGACATTAAGTCATGTGTAATCATAGCAATTTTAGAATACACAATGATTGTGAATTATATTATAAACAATTGCAAGTGCAGAAATGTGTATCCTGTCATAATCTCAGCAGCTTCAGTGATGGAGTAGAGTATGTTTTTGTCTATGTGAGCGTGAAGGATGGAAAGACAATCTAAGATAAGCTAAGTATACTTTGAGAGATAGATTCCATACCAGCTGCTGTTCAGTTACCCATTATATATAGAAGGGCTTCGTGCACATTACAGAACAGATGGTCCCTGAAGCTTAACTCTGAGACAAGCTTGTGAATGTGCAAATAGGTGCTAGTATAGTGACATTAGCATTATACAGAATTTTGATTTTTGAACAAAACACATGTAAAAACAACACAAGTCATTACAGAGTTAAATATTGTGTTTCTCTTAGGAATGAGAATCTGGATATTTTGATCTCACCTTGGCAGACATCACTTTGTTGATATCCTAGCTTTTTTATTTTCTATGGTTAAACCTTAAAAAAGAAACCTCATACTTTCCAAAAACAGGCAAGACATCTGTGGTCATGAGCAGAAATCTGGTTTATTACTAAACTTTCTGTATTTTTCACATATTAAATAATTACATGACCTCTTATAGCAACAGCATAGTGAAAATTATTTTCAATGAAATTGAAATTAATGCTATACAGTCCTTCTGAATAATCTTTGGGAGGATTTTATTTTTTGGAATCAATAAATGTTCAGAAGTATGTGTTTTTATCTCAGATATAAAAAGGCTTTTAACTAATATCTGTGTTATGTTTGTGTTTTATTTGTTTAATTTTAAATGTGTGCTTGACCATAAGAAACTTTCATGTGAATTCCAATTTAGGTTGAGTGGCCATTTTGGGTGGGTATTCACAATGGCCTTCTACTTTAGCAAAAATGATCTCATGCTCTTGGCCTGTCTGTTTTCTTCTGCTTCTTCTCATCAGGCTCTCCAGTTTAAAAACATATTTCTCCTTTATCTCTATTTCTTCTCTTGACTCCATCTCTTGTTGTTTCATCTGACCTTCTCTCATTCATTTGTTGCCAGTTCTTCTCTGGTCTATCAGTTGTACTTTTTCTGCCAGTTTCTCCTTCTCTTGCTAATCTTATTTGTCATTCATTTATTCATTCTTTTAGCTTGATCTCCTGCTACCACTGCTTGCTTCTCTCAGCTTGCCCACTATTCTCCTCTCCTCATCATTCATCTTTCAAATCTTTATCTGTTCTTCAACCATGGACTTTGAATGCTTTGTCCATTTTTTGTCATCATTCCTGCTGATCTCTCAGCCTCTGAACTCCAAGCTATCTCTGTTATTAATTTCCTCTTTCCCTCATTTTCTTCTACTCTCTGCTAAATCTTTCCCTTTGTGTCTTTTTCTGTTTCCTTTCACTCAGTTCTTTTTCCTCGTTATCGGTCTAACTGCTCTCACTTCCCTCTTTCTATTCTTATTCTGTCCTGTTATTTTTCTTTTCATTATTCTCTCTTTTTTCTTGTAGATTTCCTCTTAATTCCTCTTCATATTGCCGATTACCTGTTATTTTTGCTTCCTTTCATCTCAATCTTTTTTCATGAATTCATTTGTTCCTCTTCTCCTGTTTTCATATATTCTTCAATGTACATTCTTCATTTTTATAACCTTCTTGGGAAAAGTGCTCCTTTCAGCTATTCTCTTTCCATCAAATTTTCTTTCTACCTGCAGTTTGGAGTTGCTGTTGAGACATGGTTTTATCGTGTCAGATTTTATTAATAATAGTTTTGTTTGAAAGTTTATTGGTATTCCAATTTAAATTATATTGTAAAACAATAAGATTCACTCCTGATCATGATTGCCTATGAATTAAATGAATGAATGAATAATACCTAGCTTGAAATGTTATGCAGCTAAATGTGAGATTCATAGAAGACAAACTAACACTGCAATCAAATAGTTGCACAGTATATTGAACATTAAAATACTCAGTGATCCAATTCAAAAGATATAACTACATACTGCATTTTATTGTTTTCCAGCTCCATGAGAAATGAAAAAGACTGGACAAAATTACTTAGCAAAATCCACATAAATAAATTAAAGGTATTAAAGCTAAAAACAGTTTCAGATGTGTTTCAATTCAATAATTTAAATAGGTAAAAAAAAATCAGACATCCTAGCACTAATATCACTCAATTTTCCCTACTAATTTTTGCTATTTTATATTAAGTATTTTATACTTAAAATGCCACATTGGAAAACCAATACCAATATGCTTACAGTGAACCAAAAAGAATATTGTTGAAGAGCTTATCTGTCTCATAAGCTTTAATATAACATATTTTTGTAAGTCTGAATCTCTTGGGAATTGCACAATGTCCTCTAAAAGTCCAAATAAGTAGAAACAGAAGTTAAGAACAAAGAAGAGAGGCTATATTCTAATAAAACCTGTTTTGAATAGGCAACAATAATTTTCAATTCCCCAGTCTTGTTTTGCAGCTCAGTGGAAGTATTGGCTGCAATTGAACTGTGTTATAAACTGCAGCTTTTGTTTCTAATATTATATGTGTCTGGAGAATGTAATTACCTTCCAGAGGTAATGATTTTTTTTTTAATTTTTTTTTTTTTTTGGATGGGAGCAAACAGCAGGAACTAAGCTCTTTTCATAAGTAGCTTGATTGATTAATGGCAGCCACTGTAAACAAAAACCTGTGCTTTATTCCCTCTACAAGTTCCTTTTCAGGGAAAAAAAAGACAACAAAAGAATGGAGGATATAAAGCTCAGCTTGCAGTAGCAATCTGTTATAGAGAAACATTTAAGTTTTTCAAAGAAAACTGATTTAACTTCTCTTCATGAATGCCAGGTCACCATTACAGAACAGAAGCAAAGAGGTGAATTGACAAATCCATCAATTTCTGCATTGTTGTTTTGTTTTACTTTAAAGATTTATAATATGTTTGGAATGTGCTATAATATACAGTATTACATTCTTTTTAAAAAAAATAGCTATAAATGGTGTAATGGTCGTTGCGTCTGATTAATCTGAAATTACTGAAAAATAAAATCAGTGAAAGGAACATAAATGTTTACAAGCCTCAATGCTATAAAAATAGTGGAACATTCCCCAATTTTTTGTACTTGTTCCTGACTTGTCCATGACATAAGTCATGTGGATTGAATTATGAGGCATGTTTGGTCATTAACCTCCCAGGCCCCTGCAGAGGTGTTAGATAGTTGAAATGACTTATAGAAATGACAATGGATGTACAAGTTCAGCATCTTATCTAAAATTCAGTGGACAATTCTGGTACTCAACAACTTTTATTATCAACAACTGAATGTGTATCACTATGCTGCATGTACTTCCAAGTTGGTGTAGTGTAACCATATATATATATATTAATTTATATTTATATGCCGCTCTTCTCCGGAGACTCAGGGCGGCTTACAATGCGTTAAGCAATAGCCTTCATACTTTTGTATATTTATACAAAGTCAGCTTATTGCCCCCACAATCTGGGTCCTCATTTTACCCATCTTAGAAAGGATGGAAGGCTGAGTCAACCTTGAGCCTGGTGAGATTAGAACTCACAGTAATTGCAGGCAGCTGGATGTTAAATGCTGGCTTAGTAGGAGGCATTAGCCTGCTATGCCACTCAGGCTCAAATTTTGTCTTTAAGGTAGTCTCTAGATTAGGGTATAACAGTATGTGGGAAGGACTGTGGGAGGCTAGACAAACAGATATTGCCTATATCTGCATAGAGGGTGGAGAGAGACGTTCAGAAATGACCTTCCCTAAGTTATCAGGTTGTAAATGTGACAGCAGGAGAATTGTACTTTCAGACTTGCAAGATTCTGTTAGTGTAGCTTTGCAATAAAGTAAATTATCTTCTCTGGCCATATTTCTTTTCTGGTCTTCTTGGTAAGGTTGATAATGGGATACTGTGAATACACATGGGATAAAAATGGATTTCAATTGTGCTCTGCACACACCGACCAAAATATGTCCAAACTGATCAGTACCATCCCTGCCATAATTCATAATAATGCCATAAATAATGGACATAATTCATAGACCAGGATATTTATACAGACACATACAACAGAGAATGATGAAACTGGTAAACTGGGATAAATGAGCCACAAGGAGCTCCAAGAAGACAGACCCTTCTATGCCTGTTCAAAGAGTATTTGCTTGAGAATGTTTTTGGTTGTTTTTTTTTTTAAATACATGTGTAAGAACATAAATCTGAAAAACAATGAATACAAATATTAAAAAATATGAGCTGCTTCATTGTTTATGATAGAAATCTGAGAGATTTTGTGGATGAAAAGGTAATGAGAAATTCTGAATGTGAGATCTTTGAAGGAAAATGAACATACAAGAAAAAGAAAATAGAAAGAAAATAGACATGTCATCCTATATAAGGTGGTCCTATGTATGATTGATATGTAAGAAGCAGAAATTTAGAATTTTGTACATATATTCAGGGGACTATCTCCATGTGAGGAAACATGCTACTGAACAATTTATACTGCTGCATGAATTAGATTTGACAGCACAAGAGCATTTTTGAATAGGTTTTTCATTTTGGCAACATAAGAGCACTTGTGAATAAGTTTTTCATTAAGCATATACCATTAACAGTCTCCTAGAGGTAGCTATAAAACATGAAAAACCATAAAGGTGTACATGACCTTTAATTTTCTGAAGGTCATACATGCCTATTTAACAAGCTGATTGATGCTTTGTGGCTACAAGCAAGCATTAGAAAAGAAACCAAAATACTAGAGAGGAATAGCTAAATAATTTTTTTTAATTTCAAAATTAAAATCCTGTATCCATCCGTAATGCAAGAAACGAAATACACCTTAATGTAAATATGAAACCCATAGCAAAATTCTCCCTAAGGCTGATTACTTTGCCTAAATTATTTCATTTCTACTACTTGTCGTGAATGGAAAAAGTGAGATTTGTATGAAATCCTAATTACCCCACTGTATCTTCTTATGTACTTGAGAGCTTATTTTTCCTTGAAGCAAGCTTGATTGCTATGAAATAAAAACATAGTTCTGTAATAATCAAGCAAGAAACCGTCTCTCATTAAATAACAAGAAAAAATAATAATCACCCATAGCTTCAATGATTCCAGTATCTAATACTTCTTTCTTAGAGTTTCTTAAGCTCTTGAAACCTGCTATTTTATTAAATGTATTTCAGGGATAACCACAATTTAATTCCCAAGGTACCCTATAATTATAATGATTAAGCCAAACATTATTGAGTGTGATTCATGTAACATAATGAAAAGCAACTTATTTTAATAAACACAAGTTGGGATAAAGTTGACTTCAGTTCTCTTTCTGTCAGTGATGCTTTACTAAAGCCTGAAAAATATAAAGCCAAAAGGAAAAGTCAGTGAAGCTTTTTAAAATGCAGGCAATGCACTTTTCTCTTATGTCCCTAAACACTTTTAAGATGGATGAGTCAGTCATTTCTGACAGACCATTACAACCATTGAGCAGATAATTAGAACAGGGCAGCTTCTCTGCAAAGTGTCCAGTTGTCCCTTGAGATGGTCATTTCAGCAGCAAGAGACATTAAAAACAGGGCAGCCCAGGAGGGAAGACAATGAATCGAGGACCATGATGTGGCTACTGAGAAGGAAGATAAATCTCCAGCTTGCAGCACAAAATAGAAAGTTCTACAAACCTAGAAGTTCACTTTTTTCATAAACATTCAACTTTTTGACAGGGTTCTCTTTTGCTCATAAAAGAATAATGGAGGTCCGTATAAATTTTACTGGTAGCGAGGTATCAGGTGTTATTTCTCCTCAGACTTTTATTATATTTACTATTTAATGTTCTACTGTATAATCGGCATTGTTTTGCAAGGAATAGAAAATGTAAAGCCTTCTTATATTTATTATCTCCTGTACGTCTACCTCTTTGTGTTCCCAGTTATTTCTAATTCTTGCACTAAATTCTTTCTTTCTCTTCCCAGTCATCTTATCCTTCATAGTCTCCACTGGATTCAGTTACCAAATACTGGAAGCCCTTCTCTCTAGCAATTACAGTATAAACAATGCCTAGAATTGCTCAGTTGCCTTCCCCAAGCAGGTGATTAGAACAGGCAGACACACTTTTGTACCATCACCACCATGTTCACTTGCCATATCCTCAGAAGAGCCTTCATTTATTTCCAGCTTAAAATGTTGTGTACAAGGAACAGGTGGAAAATTCTGTTATCTTGAGCTGAAGCCAGGCCTGTAGCAATAACAATTCCATCAGTTATCCTCAACCATAATGAAAATAGGTTAATTCTCACCTCAGGAAAAATATTTTTAACTCACATCTGTCCACTTGTGCACAAATATTAAATATTTCTTCTGTACAAAAAACTAGCGCACCGTCTGAGTCAAGTATTTTAATATAATATCCATTCTGAAATATGCTGGTGCCTTGGAGAATTTTACCTCAAATGCATTAGGGTCAAACTAGTACTGCAAGGAGGTCAAATCAGTCAATCCTAAAGGAAATCAACACTGAATGTCCTTGGAAGGACACAAAGATGAAGCTCAAATACTTTGGCTACCAAATGAGAAGACAAGAGATGATTCATTGGAAAAGACCTTGATGTTTGGAAAGATTGAAAGCAAAAGAAGGGGACAGCAGAGGATGAGATGGTTAGTGTCATCAAATGCAATGAACCTGCATTTGGGCAAACTCCAGGCGATAATGAGGATGGGAGAGTGGGGAAGAGACTGACATACTATGGTTCATTTCCTTCTAGGAAATATATTTGTTTTTAAGAGAAGTGATTTTAAAAAACCCTCCAAGCTGAATTAAAAAGGTAGCAAATCCTGCTATATCAGAAGCAAGACATATGTCTGTAGAGATTCTCAGTCATCCAGGTCATGGTTGTTCCAAAGGTGCTTTTTCAGGAGGCAACTGGACTTTCTTGTTTTTTGCTCTGAAGACTTTTCAAAGCATCAGCACGGTAGATGGGAGGGGCAGATATGGCAGGAGCAGGGGACCATATCATGTGTTGGGGGCGCACACTCGCTGCTTGAGAGCAATTGCCTGCCCCGGTCCCCAAGGCTCCTCTCGGATACTAGGTGGCACAGATACACAGGATCTGGGCCTTCGGCTGATACTATGCAATGCCAGGTCTGTGGTAAATAAGGCCCCCCTCATCCACGAACTTATACAGGAGGGGGAAGCGGACCTGGCGGGAATTACAGAGACCTGGTTGGGCCCGGAGGGAGGTGTCCCTCTTGTTGAGATGTGCCCTCCAGACTTCAGAGCATTTCATCAGCCGAGGGCCCAGGGGAGGGGAGGGGGTGGCGGTTATTATCAACGAGGACCTAGGTCCGAGAGAGACCACTGTGCCACAGATTGCCAGATGTGAGTCCCTCTTTGTGAGATGGGGTCATGGGGTTCAGATGGGCCTGTTGCTTACGTACCTGGCTCCCTGCCGCATGGCAACAGCTCTGCCCGAGCTACTTGACGTGATAGCCACGATGGCAGTGGATACACCCAGGCTTTTGGTCATGGGTGATTTCAACTTGCCGTCTGTTGGCAAAACGTCTGAGATGGCTCAGGAGTTCATGGCATCCATGATGGCCTTGGACCTGACCCAGTTAGTTCATGGCCCAACCTACAGGGGGGGGGGGGTCACACTCTGGACTTGATTTTTGTCTCTGGCTAGTGATTGAGTGATCTTGTTATAGGGGATATAGACATGGAACCCTTGTCATGGTCTGATCACTCACTCCTTTGCCTGGATCTTTGAACCACTGCACCCCGCCGCAGGGAGGCGGATCCAATTATATGGATCTGCCCCAGGCGCCTGATGGATCCTGATAGGTTCGAGATGGAGTTTGGGCCATTTCCTGAGGATCTGGCACATGACTCGACCGAGGATCTGGTAGCTGTCTGGGATCGAGCGGCTGGTGGAGCTTGGATGTTGTTGTGCCTTTGCGGCCTCTGACCCGGTGCCGATCCCATGTGGCTCCTTGGTTTACCGAGGAGCTGAGGAAAATGAAGCACTGGAAAAGACGCCTGGAGAGTGGTTGGAGGGCCAGTCTCACTGAATCTGACCGAACACTGGTAAGGTCGCATATTAAGACCTACCTAGTGGCGATAAAGCGGCAAACTTTAACTACTTTTCTGCTTCTATTGCATCATCAGGGAATCGTCCTGCCGCCCTGTTTAGGGTGACCCGCTCCCTGCTCCATTCGGGAGTGCGGGAGGATCCCCTGGAAGGCAGGGCTGAGGATTTCGGACAATACCTATATGACAAAATCGCTCAGATCCCGGGGGATTTGGACTCTGACTGGGTAGATCAGGGCCGGGTGACGAGGAATAGTCTTGAGAATGTTACCTGGGAAGAGTTTGACTCTGTGACTCCCGATGATGTGGACAGGATTTTGGGGAGACTTAGTGCAGCCACATGTTTACTGGACCCGTGTCCCTCCTGGTTGGTACTGGCTTCCCGGGAGGTTACACGAGGCTGGCTCCAGGGTGTTATCAATGCTTCGTTGAGTGAGGGTTACTTCCCCGCTGCCTTGAAAGAGGCAGTGGTGAGGCCTCTCCTCAAGAAGCCCTCCCTGGACCCAGCAGTATTGGCCAACTATCATCCTGTCTCCAACCTTCGCTTCATGGCGAAGGTTGTTGAGAGTGTGGTCGCATGACAGTTTCCACAATTCCTGGAGGAAACATCTTATCTAGATCCATTCCAGTTGGGTTTCAGGTCTGGGCACAGCACGGAAACGGCATTGGTTGCGTTGGTTGATGATCTCTGGAGGGCTCGGGACAGGGGTTGTTCCTCTGTTCTGGTCCTGTTAGATCTCTCAGTGGCTTTTGATACCATCGACCATGGTATCATGCCGCACCGGTTGGAAGAGTTGGGGGATGGGGGCACCGTGCTATGGTGGTTCTCCTCCTTTCTCTCCGACCGGTTGCAGTTTGTGTCAGCAGGGGGGCAAAGGTCAACCTCGAGGCCTCTTATTTGTGGAGTGCTGCAGGGATCGGTCCTCTCGCCCCTTTTGTTCAACATTTATGTGAAGCCACTGGGTGAGATCGTCCGTGGCTTTCGGGTGAGATACCACCAGTACGCTGATGACACCCAGTTGTACATCTCCACCCCAGGCCACCCCAATGATGCCCTTGAAGTGATGTCTCAGTGCCTGGAGGCTGTGTGGATCTGGATGGGGAAGAACAGGCTCAAGCTCAACCCTTCCAAGACTGAGTGGCTGTGGCTCCCAGCATCCCGATATAGTCAGTTGACTCCATCACTGACTATTGGTGGCGAGTCTCTGGCCCCTACCGAAAGAGCTCGCAATTTGGGAGTCCTCCTAGATAGGCAGCTGTCCTTGGAGGAACATCTGACAGCTGTAACCAGGGGGACCTTTTGTCAGGTTTGCCTGATTCACCAATTGCGGCCCTTTCTTGATCGGGATTCCCTGTGCACAGTCACTCATGCCCTCGCCACCTCTTGCCTCAACTACTGCAACACTCTCTACATGGGGCTCCCCTTGAAGAGCACCCGGAGGCTCCAACTGGTCCAGAACGCAGCCACGCAGGTAGTGACGGGACCAACATGGTTCTCCCATGTAACACCGCTCCTGCGCGAGCTGCACTGCCTTCCAGTGGTCTTCCGGGTGTGCTTCAAGGTGTTGGTTATCACCTTTAAAGCACTCCATGGCATAGGGCCTAGCTATCTTTGAGACCGCCTGCTGCTACCGATGACCTCCCATCGACCTGTGTGCTCCCACAGAGAGGGCCTCCTCAGGGTGCCATCAGCCAAACAATGTAGGCTGGTGACCCCCAGGTGCCTTCTCTGTGGGGGCACCTACCCTCTGGAATCAGTTGCCCCCAGAGATAAAGAGAATCCATGATCTCGGTGCCTTCTTTTTCAGCAAGCCGGGCTGGCTTAAAAAATAATTTTAAATGTTTTAATTGGTTAGTCACTTTTTAATGTATGGGGCCAAATTTATATATATTCTTAATTGTTTTTAATGTTTGTATTCTATGTTTTTTAATTTTGGCTGTACACCTCCCTGAGGACTCAGGGTGGTGTACAGCCAAAATTAAAAAACATAG
>WNWU01000003.1:29189533-29214041 GCA_012654045.1 Ptyas mucosa | reverse complement strand
GCACCTACCCTCTGGAATCAGTTGCCCCCAGAGATAAAGAGAATCCATGATCTCGGTGCCTTCTTTTTCAGCAAGCCGGGCTGGCTTAAAAAATAATTTTAAATGTTTTAATTGGTTAGTCACTTTTTAATGTATGGGGCCAAATTTATATATATTCTTAATTGTTTTTAATGTTTGTATTCTATGTTTTTTAATTTTGGCTGTACACCACCCTGAGTCCTCAGGGAGAAGGGCGATATATAAATCTGAAATTAAATTAAATTAAATTAAATTTCACTTTTCATCCAAGAAGCTTCTTCAGCTCTGACAGGATAGTGGGGAATGGAAGGATTTTTAAAAAATAATTTTTATTGAGTATTTTACATTTTTAAAACCAAACACACAATAGCAAAAGAAAATAAGAGGAAAAAAAACAAAAACACATACACTTACATCAAACGTTAAAATACAATACTAACAACAGATATATACAATTTTACAACTTTCTGCATCAACTTTTGTCTTTACTCTTAACTTTTATCTTCTCGCTCCTTCTCTTTATTTTTAAAATTCATAAGTAACCTTTTTGTAAGCAGAGTCATTATTTACATTTATATCCAGTATATTAATATCAGATTTTACTTTATATTCTTATTTTTTAATTTGATTTCTGTTTTCTAACCATGTATAGAAGCTGTTCCACACTTTGTAATAATCGGAGTCGTGTCTTTCTTTGATATCCATTGTTAATTTGTCCATTTCGGCGCATTCGAGAATTTTTTAAATTATTGTTTCTTCCGATGGTGTATTGGTTGACTTCCACATTTGCCCTAGAGTGGGGAATGGAAGGATTTATATTACAGACTTTTAGCCATACAATTTTGGATGAACAGCCTTTGAATGTGTGGAAGACTACAGGAACCAGGAACACTACTCAGCTGACCCTGAGGACACAGATAAACCTCCAAATGCTTCAAGGACCCTCTAAAAGGATGCAAATGGCCAGCTGTCTGCAAGGAATATAAATCCTTCCATTCTCCACTATCCTGGCAGAGCTGAAGAAACTTCTTGGATGAGAAGCAAAACATCTTCAAAGAAAAAACAAGAAAGTCCAGTTGCCTCCTGAAAAAGTACCTTTGGGACAAGCAAGACATATATTTGAAATAAAAAAGGTCTAATCCAGTTAGCAAGCTGTTAAGATGACTGTCCAGCTCTTTTGTGAATTGTGGCAGATCTTTCACAACAGCTTCTGTGAAATAAACAGAATATTATCTGAATGGCCTTAGATGCTGGTCATCCTTTGCTTCAAAGTAGCATTGATGGAAGATTGGGGCTACACTCCAAAAATGTATCACCAGCACTTAAAAAAAACTGAAACAAAACTCAAATAAAATAAAACTTTAGACAATCTTTTCAAGCATTCTATATTACTATCATAGTTTCTTGGGCTTTATCTTTGGCAGATATAAAAGTGAAACCAGGGCAGCTGAAATCTGTAATCACCATTCTACATTGTCTATTTTAATTCCATTTTTGTCAACTACTCTCCACAAAATAACAACTTCCTGTATTTCATTTTTAACTAATGTGTGTGTGTGTGTGTGTGTATGTATGTGAGCGCACGTACGCGCGCAGACTATAAAATTCATAAACAAAGCACATTTCTAGCTACCTATTTTCTTTACTTCCAACATCATTTCTTGATATATTGTATAAGAACACAATGCTGAGTTTTTATTTTAACACCTCCAAGGGAATCAGGTAAGCATAGCATTATTATGAAGCAAAGAATCTACTCATACAAATACTCATAGATATGTCTTGTTTTTCTCCTGGGTTCAGCAATATTCATTCATTGCTTCACATCTTTGTAGTTTGCTTATTTCATTCTTTGGAGAACCTTGTTGGCATCCAAACATAATTTTCTTGGTCTTTATCTTCCTCTCAGTCCTCACTTCGGGTAAGTGTTCTGCATTTTAATCCATTTAATCCTATTGTAGTCTCTTTATATGAGCAAACTATCTCAATCTACATCTTTCATATGGTGAGTTTTTCATACAATCCACCTTTTTTCCAAAAAGAAATTTGGCAACCATTCATTCTTGAATCTATTCTTTTTGTTTGGACACTCACACATTCCTTAAGTATCCCATTCTCATTTCATTCATAACAACTGTTTCTCCTAACATACTCATCTCATATTCCCATATAGCTTTTGATGAAAGAATATTTTAGAAAATAGTATAACTGAACATTGTTTTGCTATATTGTGACTGTCAGCCTACTTTAGTGCCTTTGTATATAGAAAACCAAAAACTATGAGAAAATAAAAACTGCTAGACAGGCAGCTATCTCAAACAATGCCTTGCTTCCAATAAATATGAATTACTGGACACTTCTTAAACAATGCAGGTAATCAATACATGCTGGGCAGAAACCTTATTCCTGTAAGAAAGATAAATACAACTCTCCAGACCACCAACAAACCACAGATGCAGACATACCTTAACCAAATTAAAGGAAATTTGTGCACATATGACCTCTCAACAATAATTACAAGTGTATTCAAAACTTCTTATTTTAAGTTTACATTTCATTATTTTAATGTTGAATGTTGAACCAAATTCTCAATTTTAAGTAACTGTTTTTTACATTTTCAATTTTCTACTCCTATTTAAAATCCTTCCAAAGTCTGTTTTCCTTTCACCCACTCCTTCCCATTGTAGAGTCTTCAACGTTTGTTTTGAAAATAACAGATTTTATGAGAATATAATACAGTTTTGTTATACAAATGTGAGGTATCACTTAAAGGATGTAATATCTCATTCACTGTTTGGACAATGCATTTAAAACGGTGTATTACAACTTCTTCCTTGTAGTTATTGAGACACAGTATTCTTCACTCCATAAAGAAAAAATAAAAATCATTTTGTCTCAACCAGATGCAACTGATTCCTTAACAATCCTGTACTTCGTATAATGTTGCTTTCAACAAAAGGACTAGCATGAGACATATATGCAAATGAAGTCTATATTACAGCCCTGGGATTTCTAGATAATTCCCAAGACAAACCACACTGGGCATTGAGTAGTTTTTAGTGATTGGTCAAAGTCATATAGGTGATACCTAGGTAGGTAAGCAAACTACAGATAAGTGTGGGTTGCGCAAGAGCTTTGCTCAAGCTGATTTTTCTGTCTATTGAAAAAAGTCAATGCCATTTTGCACATACAATGATGCCATTTTGCACATACAAATGATGGTAGCCATCATTTTTCCCTCTTTGGGTAAAGTCATGTTTATGTTGGGTCAGGGATTAAGTATCATAGGGACTGTTTATACTATGAGATGTATTCTAAATGTACATTCTTTGCATGACCAATACATTATTAAACAAAACCACTGTTTTACACAAGAAATTGAAGTTTTGGATTTTCAATATCAAATCAATAGCCACTTTCATCTTTTTATTATATTGTCCTATCAAGAATATAGAACTCTAGATATATCCATCAATTTACTTAAAATTAAGCCTCACTGAATCGAATGGCTTACTTCTGAGTAAACATATATAAAATTGAATTGTTAATTAAGAAGTCCATTACTCCATCAATTTTATGTAAAAAAGAAAAAGATAATAGTCTTGTAAAATAAGGTCTGATGAAAAATAACAACAGCAGATTGTTCAGCACCTATAGGTTTTGAACAACTACTGAACAAGTACTAATGATTTAATGAGAAAGGGGCAATAGGTTGATGTAGAGAGAGAAATTCAGGAATACAACTTAAAATAAAGAGTGCTGGAGTATCTCTTGCCATCGACCTAAATATAGACCCGTGCTAATCAGATTTTTTTTAAAAAAAAAAACAACAACCAAGGGAAGTATTTTGTTTAAATGCAAGAAGAAGGCCATTACAAACACTTCAACAGGAATAACAGCCTTTCTAGCAGTGATCAATAATCATTGTAAAAGGAGAAGGAAAGAAGAAATCAATACTGTGTGCAGGACCAAGTGGAAAGGAGGAAAGAGTATAGTCTAGAGTTTTTGTACCTAAAATACAGTTAACAGAAAAACAATATAAGATATATCTTCCAAAAAATATAAGATATATCTTCTTTCAAACTATGTAGACAACAAAGCAAATAATGATAGATGTAAAGACAAAAATAATTATAATCATGAATTATACAGGAAATTGTATGAGCGGGAATGGATTTTCTCCATAAAAATGGGGGGAGGAGCTCATTAAATTATAATCTACAAGAAAATTTCTATAAAATGATGTATCATTGGTATTTAACATCAGATAAATTATCTACGATCTAACATCAGATGAATGTTGGAACTGTAAAAATAAAGAAGAGACTTTTTATCATCTATGGTGGAGATGTGATAAAGCCCCCCCAAAAATTGAAGTATGATTCATATTTTAATACAGAAAATTTTGAAAATGGAGATAAAAATTAAACCAGAACTTTTCCTTTTGGGGCTAATGGAAAAAGAACTGGAGAAAAAATTTGGGACTTTTTTATTAGATATGTTGACAGCAGCAGGATTATTGTATGCACAAAAATAGAAGAATACTTCGATTCCTACTATAGACGAATAGTTGCAGAAGTTGATGGAGTTGGGTGAAATGGCAACATTGACTATTTTGATTAAAAGAAATGAATTAAGTATTTTTGTTTCCACATGGAGATCCCCTCTGAACTTTGTGCTTGAAGTGGAAAAGAATGAAACTTTGATTTTGGGTTTTACCAAATAGATTGATAGATCTGTATAGAAATGGCTTGTTCATGTATTATGAAAAGCTGGGATTTGATGCTAATGCCTTATTTTACTACAATAGAGGAAGTCGGAAGTCAATGCTTCTTTTTCTTTTCTTTTTCTTCTTTCCTTCCTCGCTTTTCTTCCCCCTTTTCCTCCCCACTTCTATTTATTTTTGTATTTTATATCTTATAATATTTTATAACTATCAATAAAAATGTTAAATGAAAAGAAAAAAGAGGAGGAGCTTTATTGCATATGTTGAAAATAAAAACTTTCTATTATTGCTTGATCAATATAATAGCATGCAGTAATCCTGTACATGTCTGCTCAGGCATATATTCCCTGGGATTGAAAATTGGTTTTACAGCCTTAATTCTAACTTTGAACCTGCCTGTTCAATATTTGCAGCCTTCCTGCTCCTGCTCTGGTTTCAAGTAAAATTAGATCCTTGCATCCTTTTATCAGTCTGTCTCTTTAGTCTTGAGCAGAATTGAGCCTTGCTTTAACCTCTTCCACCTTTAATTGTGTTTACAATTAAATTGTAATTGTAACTGTGTTCCCTGAGTCCGTTCTTATCTGACTTGAACTTATTTTTGGGAATAGGCACCAATAAGTTTGAAAATTGCCTTGTTTAAATATTTTGTACAGTCCTTGTATATCTGATTCTCCCTTTTTAGCATTTTATGTACTGAGCATTAGCGACTGTCTCAAGATATAAATTTTCAAGCTTTAGAATTCCAGGAATTAGGATTATATGATACATAATTTATACATTCATTTTATTAAGGCATGGATCTTTCTTTTTAAAAAGAAATCATTCTAGTTTTCCCATGAGCATACTCATGAGATACCAATACTAAAGAATTATGATCCATGACTTTTTACATCTTTAATTCCCAAATGTTCCCTTCCTCGTAAAGACAGTGTGTACCTTTTGAAGTCTTAATTGTAATTTTAATTCAAAATAAAATTCAGTTCAGTGGAAGCAATATGACCTTTTTTTGCTGGAGTGACAGCATAATAAACCTCCTTATAAAACTACAGCATTGAATGGTACATTAATTATTCCTTTTCATTTTTAAAAAATGGTCACGTGGCAAGCAGCTTTTCAATGAAATCTTCAGTACTGAAAAGCAATTGCCAAATATTCACAGGCCTACAGTCACAGTCATTGTGACTGCATTCATTAATGACAATGCCGTGTTGACTTCTAATAGGCTCCTGTTATTGCACTGATATAAAGATGACTTTTTAAATTTCATAGGACCTTACAACAATATCATATAGTACTATGATATGAAGAAAACAGTGTTTGAAGAGACAATTCAGTTAGTTGCTTTAAAACTAGGAGATAAGCATAGATTTTGCTACATTGCAACTGATGTATCATTACCAATAAAAGATGCTGATACATTTCGCAAAATGAAATTAGGAGCATGAAGACAAACTTCATCCAAAAGAAAATATTCACACATTCCAAATTCAGACATGGGCATCATAGCTTTATAGCAAATTTTAGATCAACTCTCTGTTTCAAAGGGAGTTTTACTTAGACTTTAACTCATATAAATAACCAAACCTCACATAAACCCCAGTGCATGATCAGGAGGGAATTTATTCTTAGTCCATATTTCTTTCCTAAATTAGTTTATGCCATATGTTATTTATTTATTTTAAAACATGCTTAGAAAAATAATCAGGTATTTTAGTACATTGGTTAGCCTTAATATATTTCTTATTCTGGTATGATCTGCAAAATCAAAGGTCTTGCATTAGTCAGTAAAGCAATATAAAAAATCTCTTGTTTTATCTATATTTTGTTTATGTGAACTACCTAATCTCATTTCCTTCTAGTTTTTCTGAAACCTGGATACTCATTTGGTATTTTTCTTCCTAGGAATGTTCCTGTGACTCCTAAGTAAAACTGCGCTTGCCTGAGAAATCAAAAATAGTTTGCAATAGTTCATAACTACATCTTCATTTTATGGTACGAGATATATATATATATATATACACACACACAAATGTTCCCTCAGTCTAGAATCCCAGATTCACCCACTTGCCAAATAACCCAAATCACTTGCAAAAAAACCTGTTATACTGTATTTATTTTATTTACTATTGAATCTATAGTCCATCTTTCTGTTTAATCCAACACTCAAGGCATTTTACAACTGTGAAAAATTTAAAATCAAGCTTAAAAATCAAAACCAATTTTAAAAGCAGTAAGTAACTAAAATAATTAACTAACGTTAAAATAACATTCATTATTTTAGTGATTGATTTTAAGTGGGAACTTTAATAAATCCACTTGCCTCAGGAGTGCACACTGTAGCCTGAGAGCTACATTAGAAAAAGCAATTTCCTGTGTCCCTGATAGCTAAACTTCTGGCAATTGGAGCATCTTCAGAAGGACCTGTCCTTATGATCTATGTCTCACTGCAGTCACGGAACACTCTGAAACTATTAGTTTAAAAGTCTTACATTGCTGCCCATCTGGGTGGCTCACAACAGTGATAAAAACCCAAACCCATCTAGAACAACAAAAGCAAGAACTTGGTGTCACAATCATTCCCCTCCAATGTAAGCAACACCACCATTTTTGTATCAGCATGTGGGAGACAAGCCAGCTCTTAACAGCCTTCCAGATAGCTAAGAGGGTCAGGATTTGCCAGATCTTTGAGGTAAGGATGTTCTATGAACTTCTTGTTTTAGGAATAGTACAATGCTATCTAGCCCAGCCTTGACTGTAATCTCAGAATTTGGCTTTTTCTTTAACAACAATATTTTTGCCTTGCCTGTGTATAACTGAAGTTTTCCTGTTCTAGCCTATTATTGAAATTAAGCAGCATTTAAGAATGCTAATTGTTTTCTTTATAGTTAGAGGGTAGAAAACATTTAGACCCATTGACTGAACTGACTGTCAAAACAGAGGAGGAGGCAGGAATTCTATCCCACCCCCATATTAGAGAAGGCAATTCCATTTTTGGACAGAGTACAACTAATGCAACTAGTGCAGCTAACTATTGAACTAATTAATGCAACTAACTGTCTTTTTACATTGCACCAGTCGATTGGATATAACCTATTCATGCTTAACAAAGTTCCATTAAAATCAGTGGGTCATGGCTAAAATTGGTTTCAGTGGAACTATTCCAAGTACAACTAATATTGGGTTCATACATTGCATTAAACCATGGTTATTTAAGTACAGTTTGTTAAGCAAACAATTATTTGTTGGGTTAACATTGCATGCTAAATAAAAATCTATTTACTTCAGTAAGGCATTTGATAAAGTAGACTACTAGATAAAATAGAAAATAGAAACCTACTACTAGATAAAATAGAAAAATGTGGGTTAGACAGCATCACCACCAGATGGATTCGTAACTGGCTGAGCAACTGCATTCAACGTTTAGTCCTCAATGGAACTGAATTTACATGGAGGGAAGTATGCAGTGGGGTCCCCAAGACTCCGGTTTAGGTCCAGTACTCTTCAACATCTTCACTGATTTGAATGAGGGGATAGATGGAGAACTCATCAAATTTGCAGACGACACCAAGCCAGCAGGAATAGCCAACATTCCAGAAGATAGGCTTAAGATACAGAAGGATCTTGACAGACTTGAACATTGGATGCTATCTAACAAAATGAAATTCAATGGTGAAAAAAGTAAGGTTCTACATTTAGGCAAGAAAAACAAAATGTACAGGTACAGTATATGTGGCACCTCACTCAATAGTAGTAACTGTGAGAGGGATCTGGGAGTCCTAGTGGACAACCATTTTAAATATGAGCCAGCAGTGTACAGCAGCTGCCAAAAAAGCCAACATAGTTCTAGGGTGCATGAACAGAGGGATAGAGTCAAGATCACATGAAGTGTTAATACTAATTGATAATGCCTTGGTAAGGCCACATTTGGAATACTGCATCCAGTTTTAGTCACCACGATGTAAAATAGATGTGGAGACTCTAGAAAGAGTGCAAAGAAGAGTAACAAAGATGATTAGGGGACTGGAGGCTAAAACATATGAAGAATGGTTGTGGGAACTGGGTATGTCTAGTTTAATGAAAAGAAGGACTAGAGGAGACTTGATAGCACTGTTCCAATATCTCAGGGGCTGCCACAAAGAAGAGGGAATCAAGCTATTCTCCAAAGCACCGAGGGCAGAACAAGAAGCAATGGGTGGAAACTAATCAAGGAGAGAAGCAACCCAGACTAAGGAGAAATTTCCTGACAGTTAGAACAATTAATCAGTAGAACAACTTGGCTCCAGAAGTTGTGAATGCTCAACACTGGAAGTTTTTAAGAAGATACTGGGTAACCATTTGTCTGAAGTGGTGTAGGGTTTCCTGCCTAAGCAGGGGGTTGAACTAGAAGACCTCCAAGCTCCCTTCCAACTCTGTTATTCAGGTTTTTTTTCTATCAAAAGCTCATGATGAATGAATGTATGGTGTGAAGTATAATCCTAACTGATGTATTTTAGTATGAGGAACTAATACCCATTCAGTTATAACATAACCTTGAATATATTTATCAGAATTTTTACTATTTATACTGACATTTATTTTGTGGCAAGTATGCATAGGAGTCTAGGCTCAAGGTAACAAGATGTTATTCCCCATAATGGATTATTATTTCTGCTTCGTTGGTTGGATTGATGTTGAAAGAAATTCAGTCCCCAAATATTAACCAGTCCTTGGTACTACTAGATTTGAGATGAATTCTCTTCTGGGTTTTATTGGCTCCTATAATTGATTTGTTGTTCTTATAAAAGTGTGAAGTCGTAAGGACATTTCTAGAGAAAAGGGATGAGTGGAAATTCATGTTAACAACATCCTTTTTTTATTCCTGTGGCAATTTCTAATGATCTGTTTAAATACTTGACATTTTGCAATGCTTGTTCCTGTCTCAATACTGTTTCTTCCACTAGAAAGAGCAGAAAATAAAGTTTAAAGTACACCACAAGGTCATCGCAGAAAATAGAATATTTTGTCAGAAGTATACTAGATTAACTATATGTTTTATCAAATACTTTATTTTGCCTATACATGTCTCCAGTCGGACATCTGCCACTTCTACCACTGAAAATAGAGCTCCAGATCAGAGTGGTATTCAATATATGCCACATTAACTTGAAAATCATTTTCCCTGATCTTAATGGAATTGAGCTCCAAGTACACCGAGGACTGAGTATATATTTTATAAACTGAGGACTCAGTTAGGACTGAGTATATATTTTATAAACGTCATTCATCAACATGTGACAAAACTGTTTCATTTCCAGGCAGAAAGCTTAAACTTTTGCAGATGCTCTCTATGGCTTGTCAAAACCACATCAAGTACAGTAGGAACTAGAGATCTGATATACTGTCAGGTAATTACAGCAATGCTGTTATCTAACTCAGTTTAAAATAAGAACAGCAATCAGAGGTTCACCAAAATAGTTTTTCATAGTTTTTGTCATTGCTTCAGACATTTTCTAGGTGATTGTACAAGTTATTGCAGGAGGGAATGCTTGTGTTAATTATGCCAATTGTTTTGCTAATGGTTGCATAAAAACTAGTGGAACAATGCCAAGCTTTGCATCACAATCACTTATACTTTATCATTTGCCTCAATCCAAATTGATTGTGTGTTTTCATCACTGCTTTGCAACAGCCAGGGTGCATATATAGTAATTCCCTTGTGGAAAATGTTTTAATGTTTTATTAATAATTTATTATATTTTTATTATTAATTTATTATATTATAAAACATAAATCTACCTCTTTTAGTTCTTGCAGTGTATTGGAACTCTGGCTAATAGCCGATACCTATCCTCTGTGACCTTGATTCAGGTAGCAAATTCTCACATAAATGATTAAACAGGAGTGTTTGATTCACCTCTGCATGAGTGCCTCAGAAGAAATCAGTATACAACCTGACATCTATTTCTTGTTCCATTATCTCCAAAGCAGACATCTATCAGTGCAAATGGGCTTCACAGGAAAGACAGGCTGTGTGACATTTAAGCCACATTTGGTGTTAGTTAAGTAGGTTTCCACTTGTTACGTGGCCAATTTGAGCCTAGCTAGCTCAACACAACTACATAGAGTGTTGGCCAAGTTTGAGTCATTTATTCAGAATTTCAGAACTGTGGAAATTCATTATTTTCAATATTTTTGAAGAAGGTGCCTTTCCAGTCAATCAAGAAGAAGAAATAGCTGTCTATTTTCCAGGATTTAAGCCCATTTTTGCATTAAAAATCCCAGTCTTTTTAAGCTGCAAATGCAGAGTGGTGGCATGTGAGAAAAATGTTAATTATGACACAGTAATTTTTCAGGAAGTACAAATTGGATGATGTAATAAATACAGAATTAGGGAAGTGAAAAGCCATCAAGGCCAATCTCCTGATGACTGATTGAATTTATATAGTATTAACCCTCTCACTCAATTTTATGTCACCTGCATAAAATCTGACAGGCATTCCTTCCATCTTTTCATTCATGTTATTAATTTTTAAAAAATTAAAAGTTGAGGACACAAGACTCATCCACTTGATATCTATTGCCAATTTGGTGAAGAATTACTGTTATCCAATGGGGGACAAGAGAGATAAAATGAGGGCACATTTATAATAACAACAGAAAAGATGCAATATTTATTTGTGTCAGACATCATGAAGCAACTGTATAATTGTATCATTTGCATAATTACATCAAAACTCACATGTCATCATTTTCATGTCATTGTAGTTTGTATTGACTGTTTTGGTTCAATTGGTTCTTTTTGACAGGAAGAGGAATCAGGTCTGGATTTGCTTGAATGATATGAAATCTGTTGGGAAGCATCCAGCCTGCAGGGAGAAGGGATCAAGCTTGGAATTCACTTGCAGTCATTATGCAACTGAAAACAGCTAGGACTGACCCTCCTCTCCGAGTTCCTTGCCACCTTATCTAATTGCTCCCAAGAGTAGGCTGTCATATTGGGAGATGTCTGAATTATTGACAGAACATAATCAAGTATCTAGCTTGAACTCTGCACATGTTGTCTGGTTGTTTGTGCCTGAGTCTGACACAATCAGTTCCACAATTAACTATTATGCCCTCTGTATTCCCACAATCTGTTTTAGAAGTTACTCAATTAAAAAACGAGATATGGTTAGACTGTTTTTACATATTCATATTGACTTTTGGTAATTACAGCTTTGCTGTCAAGAACTTCTACTGGGGTCAACTTATCATAGGCTCCAAAACCTCCCAGCTGACTGGCTTATAATTTGGTCGATCTTTCTTTTCCCCACTTTTTAAAGAGAGTGATAATATTTGCTCTGTTTCTGTCATCTGTTTTTGCAGGTTTCCTCAAAGATATTGAAAAACTGTTATGCATAATGTATTTTACGTCTCTTGCTTTGATTTTTTATTCTCATCTTCTGGGCTTGCTCTTCTTTTGTGGAAGCGTCCTTGCACTAACAGTTTCCTTTCTTCTTTGAACTGATAAATCCTTGTTCTTTTTCATCAACTCTAAAGTGTGCCCATTTGCTACTTCAGTGCTTTTACTTTTCTCTCAAGGTCTCCAACATGCTTGCACTTGCTGCAACTACAGTATATGCCAAGATGTTTTTAGGCAAGAAGACAAAACATTGCAGGTCATAACTGCAGACTCCCCCATCCATTTGTTTTCATTTTTGCTTCTTAAGATACTACAGTAAAAATGCTTTTTATTATTTTGTGTTCCTTTGTCAGGCTCTCACATTACCCAAGCAATGCAAAATTTACTGGGGACTCTCCTTTAAATTTCCTTACTAAAGTCCCTGAACCAAATAAAACCCTATCTCCACTTTTCTCTTTTCCCTATCCCTGAGCAAAATCTAAGGGACAATGGGGAATGGTGTCAGTTAGGAAAGTGGTAGGGAAGTAATTCTTCAAATCATTCCTTGAAATAACACATTTCCATGAAAGATACAGGCAACTTTCTTTTATGGTTAAAAGATACAGTTTTGCAAGAGCTCCCAGGCGTGGAGTTGAATTTTAAGTGCAAATTCTGTTGGTAAAGCCTATATCGGTGAAGTAGAATTCCACTAAGACTTGTAGAGTCTAGTAGTTCCTCACCTGGATTATCTGAAAGGATTGACAATATAAGAGGTCCTACCATGTTCTAGATCTATTCAATTCATGTACTCTCTAATTAATCTATTACTTTTTTCATTTATAGCAACTAAAAAACTAAATATGCAAAAATTAGTAAAATAAAATTTAAAGATTTACTGCACCATCTTCAATTACTAACAGATTATAAAGACTAGCCACATTTCTTTCAGTTCTATTGCATAAAATAACTTTTCCACATGGGGGGGGGGAGAAAACTAACAAGGAAAAAAAACCTTTCATGGAGAAGGAAGAGTAGGAGTGTGATGGGTGAAAGACAGAACTGAAAAAGGTTTTGCAAATAAACAAATGGCTGAATTTCTTTGAATTTTGACCCAAATGCCTAGGAAATTTTATCACCTATTTTTGAGATAGGACTCCTAAACTGTAAATTACAAATATTGTTATGCAATACCATTTAAGAAGTCTTTTTCTTCTCTGCAAACTGATTAAAAGAAAAAAGAAGTGCAGAAAATTGTTTCTGCCAATTAACTTTGCTAGCAACCAATGTTACATTTGGTTATATACTAGATAGGTATTATATGTGGATATTGCAGTTCTTTGGAATTTTGTGTCTGGCTTTATGTATAGGAAACTCAAATGGAATAGTTAATTATTCATATTACTTCCAGAGTGCATATCAGCTTGCATAGGAAACAACAGTACAATAATTATGTTTTATTATCCCATCTGTTTTATTAGAATGCAGTTTGGTCCTTAGACATCGTTCCACCTTGCATAACAATGGAACAAAAATTCTGGTAACATGGAAAAGAGTTTGTGAGCCTACGTGAAATTAAGCATTAGTTAATTCAGAAAATTCTTTTCATGGAGCAGAATAAACTTTGGAAACAAAGCGGGTAAAATGACTACTGAAAAGTAACACTAAAGTAGTTTTTGCAGCAGTTTGCACCATACATTATTCAAGCACCTTTCTTGCTGACCTCACACAGGGCACGTAAAATGCTCCTGCTGTGGCTGAAGCAATATAATGCTTTTTTTTCCTGCAGCATTCTTCTTACTTAAATGTTCAGACTTCCAACATTCAACTAATTGGTCTCCACATCAGAATAAACATTTTGGCTAGAATTGTAGAAGAAGCATTTTATACCACAGAGAAAATATTACTACTATATTTAGGGCTCCATTTTGTTTTATTTTGCCTCAGCTAAAGAAGAAAGTTTTTAGATAATATTTACATTATAATTTAATATGGACTGCATCCTGGATCTCACTTATGAGATGTTAGTTGTTTTACAAATATATTTTAGCTCTGTCTTAAGTTTTATTTACTTTATTATCAGCACTGGTCTTTGACCACAATAAAATGAATTGAAATTTGAATTTCTTTAGATCATAGCTTTAGAAAACCTGTCTGTGCAATTGAGAAGATTATTTTTTTATAGCATCATTTGGTCCTATATTCTGATTACATACACAGGATAATATAATTTGCTTAATCTACAAAGGAAGAATGGCTTCTTCCTTTATAGATTAAGATCAAGGCTGATTTTAAAGTAACATAGACCAATTGCCTTATTTTGGTTGTTCTTTTAGTTTATTTTTCATAACTGTTCAACTTTTGCTGCCTTTTTTATTGCTTTAGTACCCTCCAACTTGGTATTTTACAGTTATCAGGAACTACAATACCTCAAATTCCTAGTCAATATTAAGCAATACATTAAGAGACATACCCTGGGCCTAACAGAAGCCAAGTTGAGACCTTCCAATCAGATGAACACTGGCAGTAGAGCTGTGCATTTGATATACAAATTGGGAATTAACAGTTTGAGGTTCCATAATGCACACTCCCTTCAAAGTCTTTTATCAGCCAAATTACTAACATTTGGTACCATCAGATACTCACAGACACACACACTGCTTTGGAACAGGAATAACTTGAAAAATGCAACATATGATTAATAGAGAAATAACCCCAAACTGCCCTGGAAAGCTATAGAAAAAGAAAAAATTCTAACCCTGTCCACCTTCATAACTAAATCCATGTATTTTACATAATGCTTACTGAAGCCTTTGCTCTCTCTCAAAATGTTATGTGTCACCTCTGGTCACCAAAACAATGTCTTTCTTTGATATAAATTAAATTTTGGTATATTTTCTTCGTTTTAGTTGTAGAATAGAAAGGGGAAAAAAATCAGTGCTTAGTGTTTTATAGTTTAGGAAGAAAAAAGGCAAAAGAAGGGGCATATAGTAGACATTCATGACATTAAGAAAATACTTATAAAATGGAGCTCATTCAATTAAGCTGAATGGTGGGAGATTCAGGATGAATAGAAGCACTTCTTTCAATGCAACCCTTTATGGCTTGCCACTTAGGCATCTGCAGGATTATTTACTCCAACCTGAATCAGCCAGGCTTCTAAGGTGATCATGGGAGAAACTATTTATAATTCACTCACCTCCAATTTCTGGGAAGTAAAGTGAGCCAAAGATAGAAAGCTTGTACTAGCAATATCATCAGTCTCTTGAAATGACTCTCAGTTGAAATCAGACTAACTCCCTGTCCAACTGACTTTTGGAAGTTCTAGCTAACATCTTGCCATCAATCTATCAATCAAGGATTAATGTGAGAGGAGGCATTCTGTGGCCTATGCTGTAGTTCCAATTTGCCATATTCAGGTTGCTCAGAATAACTCAAAGTCTTATTGTTGAAAACTGAATTTTCATGTATTTGGCCTTCAATATTAGGGTACAGAATAGGTATGCTAGTATCTGCTACAACCATTATTATTTAGTTGTTTATGTTATCCAGACTTGTTGAAGGAAATGCATAACCCTTTTCTAGAGAAAGGAATTAATACAGCTTTCACACTCCTTCTGTAACTTTTGAACCACATGTAATTGCATTATCAGATTTTGCAGATTATGCATCACATTTTAAATGGATGAGAGAAGGGAGGAGGGAGGGAGGGAGAGGGGGGCCAAGGATTTTTATTTTAGGCATGGAACGATTCTCATTTTTCTGCTGCCTTTATTTGCTTATAATTTGCTATGCAACATCGTGGCACAAATTGCTCTCTGAACAATTCACCAAAGGAGTTATTGGAAGGCACAATATCACCATTGAAGGTAATCAAAATTTGCTACAGCAAGGAGGATTTAGCTAAATGTGTTAGCATCATGAAGTGAATGCTCAGTACATCACTGAGCATCAATAACAATTGATCAATAACAAAAGCTAGTCTGGATTCAAATTATTCACAAATTATTTTGGGAAGAGGTTTTTAAATTATTTCATTTAAATTTAAAACAGAAGTGACAGAAGAGATGTTTAATTTAATTTCCTTCTTAAATAAGATTCCAGCTGCTCAATTTTAGGCTTCTATAGGTCTCTAACAGCTGGCCAGATGGCAATCCCTCTTCCACCATTGGTCAATACAATGACATAAAGACAAAGTGATTTCTGAATTGTCATATTCAGATGACCTTGAGTTTAGGTGTATGATATTTTTTTCCACGAGAAATGATTAATACTTACCCCAATCCAAAGCTCTGTTGCCAATCAGTACTGACCATACTGATTATTTAATTGACTACGTTACATGTAAACATGTCTTCTCTTTGAAAACTCAAGATACATAGGTCTCCTCAATGTTATTCTTACAACAATAGCCTTGTGACTTGGGTTATAGGGAAGGAAGGTGCCTAGCCAAAAATTAACCAAAGGGATGTACTGTAGAATGGCGATCTCAACCTAAGTCTCCCCAACCCAACTCAAATCCATGGTCAAACTTCCCTATAGTACATTGGCCCAGATAAACCAATGGCCTGACTCAATTTAAAGCAGTTAGCCACCTTTTAACTCATTCTCTCCCACCCCTTTTTAAGAACTTGAGAAATTTAGAAGAAAACTTTTCATTTGAATGCTATCCTGTCCATTGCTAATCATTCCAAATTATTTTTCTTCTTTGATATTTCTTCTTTGACATTTTATGGGACATTTTATGAGAGAGCTGTGGGAGCATTCACTGAGGCCTCAGATATAAGTCTAAAAATTTTATGCAAACCATGTTTTAATCGGTCATTTGAAAAGCAAGTCTGCTCCTGAAGACATATTGCAATATCCACATTGATATGTTAGCAGCATAGATGGCAACAACCTATAAATTCATAAATTACTATAGACATCTCTACAGTTCACATAGCAGTTGTAATCTTGCCTTTGCTAATATTTAGATTAGGATAGATATAAGAAAATTAAATTTTCTAAAGTTTCCAGCAAATTTCTGAGCAAAAAAATTAATGCACATAAAAAGGAGTGGATGTCAGTTATATAGAAAAATATTAACAGGGAGAAAGAAGAGGAGGAGGGGGAAAGAGGAGGAGGAGGAGGAGGAGGAGGAGGAGGAGGAGGAGGAGGAGAGCTTTGTTTCCTCAAGGCAAATTGTCAAGTCCAAACAAATTTCAAAATAATATAATTGCTCTTTTGCCAAGGGCACGGTGATTCTTTATAACATCTGTATGAAATAGAGTACTGAAAGTACCAAGCTTTATTTTACAATATGTGAAATTTAAAAATTCTATTTTTCTGAAACAGAATTTTCAATAAAATCTATTTTAGAAGGCACTATAATCTTAAAATATTTTCACTTACATTCTCACACTTCCCAGGAGATGACATTTTCTACAATTTATTATCATAGACAAGTATAAAAACCTTGTGCACGTTGAAATGTGCTTGAGTTTATATTGGCCTGCAATTTTTAGTTTTTATATCCTTAATATGTATTAAATTAATATAGTATGCTTGGAATCAAAACATAATTGTCAAAAATCCTAATATTTTAGAGTATTCTGCTGCCTATTCCTCTATTTGAATTTGACTGAGCAATATATTATCTGTTTTATTCCGTGCATTTTTACTTTGCTCTTCAGCTAAAAAGCTCCCCGAGGGGCTTAGAAACCCATGTTCATAGATTTACAAAGTAAAAAAAAAAAAAAAACCACAATGCAAAAAGAAAGAAAAGGAAAAAGGAAAAAAAAAGCCACTCAAGCATTAAATGTTAACATCAAATAGTAGTTCCTATAATGATTAACTGGAAACAATTTTGGGGGAAAAGACAAACCACAGATTTGAACTTTAGATCAGGATGAGCAGCCACTGCATATAGTATTGTCAAGAATCATCAAGTGCAATGACCCAAATAAAGACTGTATTTATCCGTTTGCAAAACAATTTGATTGTGTGAGCTAGATTCATAGTTCAAAGAATTGAATGAGGATAAAAAGAAATCATTAACAATTAATACATTTATGCATTCTTATAAAGCATTCTGGATTGCCCAAATGTTAACGCTGAACATGTACAGAAAAACACATGTACATACACACATATATTTTACAATTGCAGTCAAAGCACAACTTCAGAGAGAAATAACCCAATTCATTACAGGATGTCAACATGACGTCTTTTAGATATATCAGGCTTCCAACTCTCAAAATCAAAATAACAAATCAGTGTAAGTCAAAATTCTTTCCAGCCTATAATGTATAGCTGATATTCTAAACCTGCATATCAAAAGCTGGATAGTTTTTGCATTTTAAAACAGATAATTAAAAACTTCAGCAGCATCTCTACATGAAGCATATGCTTATCAAAGTCTATAGAGAAATCACAGTACAATGCCAACTGCTTCTCCTATATGGTTAAGTGGCACCAAGAGTCAAGGGAAAATGGACTGCACCAGGGAGACTTGTCTACATATTTGCATGCAAGATATAGTAAGTCTTGAGTAGCATTATGATAACACTAAGAATATTTTTGGCTGGAATATTAAATAGAGGCTAGGATTTTCAATGTCATATTTGCATGCCATTTCCCCACCCCCCCACCCCCCCATCCTTAGGAGAATCATTATAAATGATACCTGGGAAAGCATAGGAGGAAACAAATGTAATCAGATTGATTTAAAAGCCGGAAAGAAATATGTAACCTTTTTGCACTGAATGATTGCAAACTAATACCATGGAAGTCAAAGCTTCCATTAAATAATGGGAAGTGCTTTTGTCCCAGTGCTTCGATTTTTTTTACTTTTAGTATAGGGTAGAGAGAGATATATTATGGGTGGCATTTATGCCCGAAAACTTTGGTGAATGAAAAATAGTTGACAATTCTAAAATATCCCTAGTGCCACTAATTCTAATGTGTCCATCAAACCACCAAAAGGGCAACGCATATCTATTACAGTCTTAAATTGATTTTTGAATTGGAATGTTATCTCCTGTGGATTTTATTTTAGGCTAAAGTAGCATTAAAACCTAGGTCCCTGGTATATAATAATTATATCAGAAATGCTCTACATTTAAAAACTTAAGTTCCATATCCAGAGTCATCTGAGAGACATTTCTGCCCACAATTTTTCTCTCTCTAGTAAAGAGCTAAATGGGAGTTTTTCTTCATTAAAAGCAGGGGTGAAATCCAGCAGGTTCTGACAGTTTCTGGAGAACCGATAGCAGAAATTTTGAGCAGTTTGGAGAACCGGCAAATACCACCTGTGGCTGGCCCCAGAGTGGGGTGGGAATGGAGATTTTGTAATATCCTTCCCCCAGGAGTAGGGAGGGAATGGGGATTTTGCAGCATTCTTCTTCTGCCACGCCCATCAAGCCACACCCACCAAGCCACACCACGCCCACTAAGCCACGCCCACAGAACTGGTAGTAAAAAAAATTTGGATTTCACCACTGATTAAAAGGGAAGAATAGCTGAGACCAGCATCACAATCCAGTCTACAACTGGATTATTTCCTAAGTATTTATTTTAAAATTCTAGATACATTCTAGATATTGATTTTAAAAATGACATTGAAGTATAAGCAACAGATTGATTGATAATTCTACACAGGATCCAGGAGGGCTGAAATCACGTTCTTAGTCAATCCAGATTCATAACGGAATTCTGAATTAATTCAAAGGGTGTTCCTTTGAAAGCCTGAATTTCATCATAGCCCAATAGAATCATGGCTAAATCCTCCACATTGTAACAGGTCTCATTTCACATAATAGAAAATAAATCAGTTTTAATTTTGTTTTCCCTAAGAGAAGGTGAAAGTTAGTAGATACAGGCAGTCCTTGCTTAATGGCGGGTTGCTTATTAACCATTCAAAGTTACAATGGACCAGGAGTGGCTCCTTCTTACCTTTACTACCGGTTCACAATGGGGCCGCGCGCACACGTTTGCTTCGCTTGCGCGCAAGCGCAGAAGCTTCTACACATGCACAGAAGCGTTTTGATGACATCAAGGTCAGTGGACGGAGCCTCCCGCCGGTTTTACTACCGGTTCTATAGAACTGGTGCGAACCGGGGGCAACCCACCACTGCAATGGACCCTCCCAAAAGATTCTTATGACCCAGATCCAGTGGTGGTATTCACTTACCTTTGCTACTGGTTCGCAAATAGGAGAACATGCATGCTCTCGCTTCGTTCGTGCGCACCACCTCTGCACATGCGCAGAACCTTCTGCATATGCGCAGAGCATCAAAAATGGGATGTGATGACATCCAGGAGGGTAGGCAGAGCCTCCCGCAGCCGCCGCTACCAGTTCACCCAAATTGGATAGAACCAGCTGAATACCACCACTGCCCAGATCTGATCTTCACACACACACACACACACACACACAATAGTCATGTATTACATTTTGGGTTCTTGGCAACTGGCTTACATTTCAGCTTTTTGAAGTGTCCTGTGGTCACATAACTGCAATTTTTTTGTGGGTTTTTTTTTTTTTTTTTTGCTGGTTGGGGCTCTTTCTTCCAGTTTCCAGCAAAAAATGCCCATTGGATAAAATGCATTTGTTCAATGACTGCCATATTTGTTTTAACGACTGCTGCAAAAAAAGGTCATACAATTAGGTGCAGAGCCACTTAACAACCGTCACAAATTACAACTGTAATTCCAGGCTCAATTACAGTTATAAGTTGAGGACTCCCTTTATACGTTTCGTGAGTTTGTTTTATTTAAGAATTACACATTCTTTCCCTTTTCAATAATTTCTTAAGTCTTCAGCTTCTCTGCTTCACATGTTTGAGTTAAAAGTCAAGGGAAGATGTTCCACAGTACTTTTTTCTTTTCAGATTCAGAAACTCAAGCAGCTATGAAACAAAAGTGTGCAATCTGCAACCGGCAGGCAGTAGACCCGTGTAAATGAGCTGCCTTCTGAGAGGATGCCTCGTCTCAGAAAATAGAATTGCGCTGCTTCAGTGCCTCAAATCGAAGCATGAAAGTGAGCCAGTTCAATTCAAAACTGTCTGTGAAACCAAACATTTACTCGCTGGTATTTAGAATGACAGTAGGCTTTGTTGGATAACTTTCTTTTTAAACACTTTGAAAAGTTTAGTTTAGAATTAGAAGAAAATTGTGGTATTTCTAACAAGAGGCGTAAATACAAGATTATTTTTAAAAGTATAAACATGAAAGACTAGTTTTGTACCACATACAGTGTATACTATATTTTTGATCATTTTATACTTTCAAGCCAAACAGAACTTTAGGATGGGTAGAAATGTTTTACCTTCTATACTTGAAATATCTTCATCATTTTTTTATTCCTTACCATTGGATTATGTCTCATATCACAATAAAGGCTATTTGCAGTGCTTGGTTGACCTGTTACTAAAATAGGGTAGCAACCATTTGGGAAAGACAGAACTAGACATTGCTCTGTCCACACACATTTCCCATTGCAAAGATGGCCTCTACAGGAATGTTCTTGATCCGGTTTTAAAATATTCTCTCCCCATTCCCACAACTACCACCTTTATGTCACTTCAAATCAGTGGTGGGTTGCTACCAGTTTGCCCCGGATGGGTGAACCAATAGCAGAGACAGCGTGAGGCTCCGCCCACCCGCCCGGACGCTTCTGCGCATGCACAGAAGTGTCGCGCACGCACGAGCGAACTGGTAGCAAACTAAATTAAAACCTACTACTGCTTCAAATGTTTCTTTTCAAATGTTCATTTTGGTGGCTATCTTTTATATTATTGCCTATTAATTTTAGCAGAAATATCAACAACCTCAGATATGCAGATGATACCACTCTAATGGCAGAAAGTGAAGAAGAACTAAAGAGCTTCTTGATGAGGGTGAAAAAGGAGAGGGCAAAAGTTGACTTGAAACTCAACAGCAAGAAAAGTAAGATCATGGCATCTGGCCCTCTCAATTCCTGGCAAATAGATTGAGAAGAAATGGAGGTAGTGACAGATTTTATTTTCTTGGGCTCGAAGATCACTGCAGATGGGGACTGCAGCCAAGAAATTAAAAGATGCTTGCTCCTGGAAAGGAAAGCTATGACAAATCTAGATAGCATTCTAAAAAGCAGAGACATTACCCTGCCAACAAAAGTGTGTATAGTCAAGGCTATGGTTTTCCCAGTTACAATGTATGACTGTGAAAGTTGGACCATAAGAAAGGCTGAGCGCCAAAGAATTGATGCCTTTGAACTATGGTGCTGGAGAAGACTTCTGCGAGTCCCTTGGACTGCAAGGCGATCATATCGGTCAGTCCTAGAAGAGATCAACCCTCACTTCTCTTTAAAAGGCCAGATCCTGAAGATGAAATTCAAATACTTTGGCCACCTAATGAGAATGAAGGGCTCACTGGAGAAGAGCCTAATGCTGGGAAAGATTGAGGGCAAAAGAAGAAGGGGACGACAGAGAACAAGGTGGCTGGACTGAGTCAGTGAAGCAGTAGGCATGAGCTTAAATGGACTCCAGAGGATGGTAGAGGACAGGAACGTTGTCCATGGGGTCACGATGGGTCGGACATGACTTTGCAACTAACAACACCAACAATTTTAGCAATTAATTAGCTACTTCACAAAGGAAAGGATTCTCCCTCAACTGAATCAATTTTCTAATGTTTTTCACAATTGTTTCTCACGGCTAGCTACTTTTCTCTGCACTTTAAAAAAAAATAAGTTCAAAAGTATACTATTCCAACTATTTATCTGATCACTTGAAGTAGAAGCATTTTATCTCCTGGGGGGGCGGGAAGTAACAGGAAAAAAAACATTTCTCTACTCCCCAAATTTAGTCAACATAGTGAAAGGCCATTTGTACTCTGTTTAATCTGTTATGTAGATGCATTAATAAGTGCTGACGACAATATTTCTTGAGCATGTAAATCTTTTTTGGCAATGACTGAAAAATACTGGGAAAGGAAGTTTTCTAATGGTCTTAAGAATAGGTGCAAAATAAAATAACCTTATGTCTTTAGAGCTCAATATTAGAATGCTGGGTGTTTATGGTATGATACAATGTGACATGCTATAATAATATAATAATATATTAAAAAATGAGCCTATACTATCAATGCTATTCTGTTTGAAAAGTATAAATTGCTCAGGCCTTCCAGATATTTTTTTTGATATTGCAGTTTAATTTGATATATCAAAACCTTGCAGATGCGTGGGTGATTTATTATTGGCACAAAAAACCACATAAAGAAGCTGGGGAAAATGTATTATTGAACAATCATTGCTAAATGGTACTTTAAATGCTAATCAAGTGTCTACAGTAGGGTTAAATGCATTCATCTGAAGATGAATGATCCATTGAATGCATCAGAGCTCAAAATAAAAAAGGGATATTTGTTCACTGAGAGCTAAAAAGGCTGAGAATATATTAAATAGCCTCAATGAAGGGGCAGCATTGGAAAAAATCTTGTCACTGTACTTTAACCAAGGAAGTATTACATTTCCAGTTACAAGAAAAAAATGCAGGCAAAATAAAGCTAGCATTGAAGGGCATATTAAGCAAATAAAAGTAGATTAAAAACAATCCACAAAATATAAACAGCAGCTTAAAAAGTCAGGATAAGTAAGATTTCAGGTGATTTTAGGATTCTCCTTTTGAATAAAGTTCCATTGACAACAAGCAAGTATAGTAACTTATTCTCAGCAGAATGATAAATAATGGAGGAAGTCAAGTGTAAAGATGATATCTAATCTCACTTCTAGCCTTATACACTTAATAGAATTTATTATTTTTGTGGATAATAGAGCGCAGAGTCAATGCCAAATATCTGTCGTGAACCGGTTTTATTTCAAATAAAAATGAGTAAAAATGCATTGCTAGCCAAGATGAGAAAGATAAACTGGGCAAAAATTTAGGATAAATATTAAATATTGACAAAATTAAACTCTGTATGAAATATTCCAGGGTCTAAAAGATTTGTTGCTGTTCTTTAGACTTCTAAAGGAATGCCGCATCAAATCTTGGTGGCATTCTCTGAATAGGCTGGTTGTAGGGCAGGACTCAAATTTCAGACTGCAGTGATGGACAGTGCAGAACACTGACTACAATAAGACTGGACAGTTATAATTGCAGGGGATAATATTTTTGATCTTAATTATCTTATTTTTAATATTAGTAACTCATTACATGTTCTACCTTTCTAGTTATGAGAAACTAAAAACTAGAAATCTAATTTATAAGGCCTCAAGGCAACGTGCAAAATATGAAATGTGACCATAAAATTAATTCAAATAAAATGAAAACCAATAATTAAAATATAGTAATCTTTTAGAACTTATAAAATGTGTTAAATAAATGGATGGAAGACGAAAGGAAAGGAAAGGAAAGGAAAGGAAAGGAAAGGAAAGGAAAGGA
>WNWU01000003.1:29130272-29179778 GCA_012654045.1 Ptyas mucosa | reverse complement strand
CTGGGGAATTAAGATTATGTATCTGCACACATTTCCTGTCCAGAAAAGTATCCATTTATTACAATACACTTTTCTAAGCTGTGTAAATGACTTTCAGAGTGTAAGGTAAATTCACATCACAATCACTTTATCTTCAGAAAAACTCTGATTCAGGTTAAAGCCAGAGGAAGTGGCTACCAACTCCACAGTGAGCAGCTAATCAAACCATACAAAGCTCTGAGCTACTGTAAATTACTGTAGTGACATGATAACTTGTGACATTACTGCTATGACAGTTAAGGAAGGTTTAATGTAGTATGACTGATCAAGCTTGACATGTGCAATATTTCTCACTTTACAATACCTAAACACAAGTAATATATCTCAGTCCTCCAAACAACAGGAGAATGATACAATTCATAAATTTGCTTTCAATACAAGTTCAAAGAACCTTTGGTAGTTTCTAGTGACTACACAGCAGCAAGTGAATTAAATCATGGAAGATATTGAAATGAATTGGATCTAAAACAAAAGCCTGCATAGTTGAAGGGAGGAATATTTATCCCTGCTTGAAGGATGTAAGGAATGCATCCCTTTGCCACAGACTGCATCCCCATTCATTTCATAAAGAGAATGAATTCATGCATTCTCACTCAAAAACAGTATCCTTTGCATTACAGCTGAACAGCTGTATACTTAAAAAGTATAAATTCATGCATTTTAATAACATTTGTTATTTAGAAAATGTGCTACCATTCTCCTGATTTTTTTTTGAGGGAGGGGGCACCATAGATTAACTGCTGTATGTGGAAGTATATATTAAAGAAAAAACAAAGATAGGAACCCTATTACAGGAACTTGATAAATGCCTCTTACACAGTCTTTACCCTATACAAATAAGATCACAGAATCATCACCCTCAACAACAGTCCAGAATGAAAAAGCTGTTTTTCCCCTTCCCCTATAGTTTTTGTAACATATATTGCCATCATTTTCCATGCATTTTTTCATTAAAAATAAATACATTTTTGAATCAACAAAACATTCTTACATTATGTTTGTAAATATAATTATAATCTTGGGAATAATTAGGAGTGTTTTTCTCATTATTTTTTTCTTTAATGATATATTAATAACTAGTATATAAGCAGACTTAGAACCAGAGAATGGATTATCTCTAATAAAACTTGAACTTATTTTTCAATAGCTGCTCTAGGTCTTTTATCACAAATTGTTAACCATATGGTATGTTTGTACAGAACAGGTACTTTCAGGAGGTGTGGGGAAATCAAATCTAAAAATTTTTTGGCCTGATGGAACTAATATCAAGTTTTTTCATAGTATAGTTATTGTTTTATCAGATGACTTTGAAAATACAACAGCCTTCGTTTCAACCTATGCGTGCTAGGGTTATTTTTAAAAGAATCTGGCATTCAGTCTGCTGCACCAGAGGTCCAATTTGCAATTTTATGAAGGCAACTATTCTCACAACTACAGTCATAAATCATTTTCATTTGTCACACATTTACAATCTGCCCAGGTTTAAGAATCCCTCTTAGACATACTGTCAACAGGAGGACATACTATTTGGAGCTAAAAGCATACTCCATTGTGCAACTTATTTAAACATGTCATTGTTCAAAAATTCTAAAGATATAGTCTCAAGCAATAACACCGAGAATGTCTTTATGTTTATCACACAAGTAAATTCAGCACTTTGGGGAGCAAATAATAGAAGATATGCACAGAAATACTTGAACATCTAGCCTCCAAAGCACATCATTGTAGTGAAAAGTCATTTTAACCCATTTTAGAATAGTTGTAAGTATTATACCCACCTGTGAGCTTTCTTCACTGAATTTAATAACTCATTTGAGTAACATTATTGCCTAGCAATACAAAAATATGTCAGACTTATCTTTCTGAACCCTCTGCTGATGTTCTACTGTACTCTCCAAAGTGTCTAAGCCTGTATCAGTTACATTTTCTTATATCCATGCAAGAATGGACAGAAGGGGTGAGGCGAAACAATTTTGCCTTGAAAAAAAACGTACCTTGCCAGTGAACATAAGCATTGTGGGACACATCTTAAACCAGGCAGTCTTATGTTTCTGTTACTGTTTGTAGAGCAAAGCATTCTTAGATTTGAGGTGGCTCAGTGGCTAAGACACTGAGTTTGTCAATCAGAAAGGTCAGCAGTTTGATGGTTCAAATCCCTAGTCTCCTGTGTGAGCAGGGGGTTGGACTAGATGACCTCCAAGATCCCTTCCAACTCTGTTATTGTTAAAGTGAGGTAAGATTCTAACATTGGAAGAGGAAATTTGTCATTAATATCCCTCTTATATTCAACCTAGGGCTTTCAAGACATTTCTTGATTTTGGGGAGCAGGGCTTATTTGAGTTTTAAAGAAATCTCTATGAAATCTGCTTCAATAATTTTAAAGTTTGGTTACAAATTAAAAACTACTGGGCTGAAGCATGTTTATCAAACTGACATAATTCAATTTTTCCAAGCAAATGTTTCTGTAGGCACTTCCAGCTGTCTCCCAATTTTCTCCGCAAATGATAGTTTGTATGTTTGCTAGCTGAATCTCAATTTAAAATATTTGTTACTTTACTTCTGGACAGCATCTGTCATTGCATTTGGACTGATTTTAATTTGTTCATTATTCCCAAAGAGCTCTTTGCTTTACTATATGAATCTTAATGCCCTCTAGAAGAATTCGTAAAGTTGCTTTACTGGATTTTTTTTTTCAATTTGATTTATATAAGAACCATACTTCAATGTTTTGCCAAGATTCCTGTAAGAACTATAAACATGAATTTCTGGCTACCAGTACTGAGAGCAGATCCTGCACTGATGAAATAGCAGAAATAACTGAAGCTGGTGCAAAGCAAAACATATCTTCAATGAACTGTTAATGAGGAAGCCTCAAAGGCAACAAATTCTAATGCATGCAGATATCTGCTTTTGCTTTCACTTTTAACCTTGGAGGAAAGAGATTAAGAGATTAAGAAAGGCATATTTAGAGTAGAATAGAGTAGAGTAGAGTAGAGTAGAGTAGAGTAGAGTAGAGTAGAGTAGAGTAGAGTGTTGGGACGGGACGGTGCGGGACGGGACGGGACGGGACGGGACGGTGTGGGACGGTGCGGGACGGAACGGAACGGAACAGAACAGAACAGAACAGAACAGAACAGAACAGAACAGAACAGAATAGAAAACAGAGTTGGAAGGAACCTTGAAAGTCTTCTAGTCCAACCCCCTGCTTAGGCAGGAAACCCTATAGCATTTGTTGGTCCATAGATCAGATACTCCTCAATGACAAGCCATTCAAAGATCTGTTCTTGCCAACTACAGACCCGCAAAGTACATTTAGCTAGTTGACAAATATCTTACAGCAGGGGTGTCAAACTCAATTTCATTGAGGGCTGCATCAGGGCTGTGGCTGACCTCGGCGGGGGGGGGTGGCCAACTGGGTGGGGGTGGCCAATTTGATAGGTGTGGCCAGCTTGATGCCAGTCACTGGGCATGGCGGACTGGATGGGCATGGTTCACTGGGTGGGCGTCCAGCTTGATGCCACTCCCCAAAGTACTAGCATGTTTCCTCTTCATAATGGGTAGACCGGGCCAAAGCCATGCTGGCCCAATGTTTTGTCTTCACATTGGGTAGACCAGGCCAAAGCGATGCAGGCTGGCCCCTTACATTTCCAGGACGGTCCCATAGGCCAGATCCAACTAGGCCTTGTGTTTGACACCCCTGTCTTACAGCATACAAGACCATGAAGTGCAACATGTCACTAAAGATTGATTTTCTGCATTTACACTTGGACTTCTTTCTTGAAAATCAGTGACAAACATAGTGAAAGGTTTCCCAGGGACATTGTTATGGTGGAAAAATGATATCAGGGCAACTGGAATCCATCGGTGCAGGCTAACTATTTTTGGACACTGCAGCGAGATGTATCAGACAGTGAGAACAAATGAAAATCAGCAGCAAAACGCTTTTAGTCCTATTGAAGTCATGCAGCATGTAAGGAAGATTATGCAATTAAATACATTATAGTCATTAAAAATTAATTTCATATTTGTCAAGATTCCTACGTGATATAATCATTCTGAAATGATTATATTTGTGTTCAGTTTGAAGGGGTCTATCATAATATCAAAAGTTTTTCAGGGAGCAAAACTTTTGCAAAAAATTTCATCCTATGTATTTTATTTAGATTTAGATTTAGATTTATATACTGCCCTACTCCCGAAGGACTCATTTAAACATTTAAAAGATGTTAGTGCTTATTGATATTTCTTTATGGTTACTTTTTTATTGTGCTTTATGCTACACATTTTATTATTAATATCTCTGTTCATGATGGTTTATAGAGTTCTTTTATTTATTTTTTTAATGTTTTAAATATGTTTAAATTGATTTGTACACTGCCCAGAGAGTGTGAATTATTTAATTCAATTTCTATGATTCCTAGAGGGTATCAGATGGAGTATAAGGAAATGGGGAACATTACAAGTATCTTCCTGGAAGACAATCTGTAAGTATGTGCAAAACATAATATTCCAGTAATAGAAATTTCCCACTCTGAAATACTTTGTTCCTCCTTAAGACCATAATAATTGAGCTGTTTTGTCAATAGTGCAGGTATATTTCCTTCAGAATGTTACAGCACCAAAATCTGCTTACCATTCAAAAGAGTAACTTCTGGAAAATAGCTGGACCACTTGCAGAATAACCAGATCGATATAGTTTAGAAAAGGAATGAATGCTCACAGATTATTTGGAATGTTGTGTTTCTGGAACATTTGGTTTGGCACTTGCCTAGCATTTAAAAACCAAGGTAACTGCTTCAATACAAGAATGATTCTAAGAATTCTGAGGGGTATTACTCAATATCTGCCCACCTGCAATTTTTGAACTATCTACAAGAATTGTCTCACAGAGAATTCATTATAAGAGTTCATTACAAATTTGAAGTTACCAGAGCATGAAACACTGCAACTCCCAGAATCAGCAATGACTCTATCTTGTCCATATTTAGTGTCATTTTTTTTCTTTCATACCAAAGCTTATACTTTAGAGAGCCTAAATGGGCCCTGAGCTCACAAGGAAGACATATCACTGAATATTCATTACAATTAACCCCAAATTTGCAAATAACTCTTTCCTGTGGTTCATATAAATATAAATTGGGTTTCAATCTAGATTATAGTATTGAAATGGAATTAATTGTGCTTGTAAATGATCTTTGAGAAGACAGGAGTTGTTCATGTAACTGTCCCGTTTCTCCTTGAATAATGAGCACCCTTTCACGTCCTCAATTATGATAGCTTTCTGGACAAATTTCAGGGATTAGGAGTCAGAAGCAAGTGTTGAGATGATTCCCTTTTCTCAAGTTAACTACAGTTAGTATTCATGGGGAAAAGAAGCTGAAGCTGAATTTCTGATATTTGAGAGCCGGAAAGCTGAACATTTACACCCTCTTATTTAATATCAACATTGAGCCATTACAGATATGCACTGGCAAAAGGCAACATCAATATGATGGTGTTATCCAGTTGTACATCTTGTCCCCAGTCTGACAAAGTGAAGTTCTTGAGGTCTTATCCCAGTGCCTGAAGGATGACAAGGAATTTGAATGGCGAAGAATGGATATGTTCCTAATAAAACCAAGTGATTATGTGTTCCAGGTCTCTCAGTGGCATGGATTTTCTATCTCTGCTTCTGAGTATGAAAAAGCAAGGGTAAGGCTACCCTGGGCAGAACTAATGAGCAATTTGGGGGCTCCAGGACTTGCAATTCCTCTTCAAATAGCAGATGGCAGCAGTGGTCTGAGAGCCTTTTGTCCAGATTCATAGGGTTCACACGATGAACCTTTTCATCCTGTGCACCCTGAACCAGGATTCTCTTCTCTCTTTAATTTACACTGTAGTCTTCTTGCCTATGGATTAATGCAATGTATTCCATACTGGACTGCCATTCCAGAACATTCAGAACAGTGGTGGGATTCAATAAAATTTTACTACCGGTTCTGTGGGCGTGGCTTGGTAGGCGTAGCATGGCTTGGTGGGCGTGGCTTGGTGGGCGTGGCAGGGGAAGGATACCGTAAAATCTCCATTCCCTTCCAATCAGCTGGGACTCGAGAGGCAGAGAATAGATGGAGGCGGGGCCGGTCAGAGGTGGTATTTACCAGTTCTCCGAACTACTCAAAATTTCTGCTATCAGTTCTCCAGAACTGGTCATAACCTGCTGAATACCACCTCTGATTCAGAAGCTACAATTATTCCAGATACAGTGGCCCAAGCAGTTATGGGCACACATGAGAATGCTTATGTAACACATATCTTATGGAAATTGCTTGATTTCCAATAAGCTTCTGGGTGCTTTTCAAAGAGCTGGTTGGGACCTATTAAGCAATTCATGGCATGATGCCTGGTTAAACTTAATTTTATTTGAGATTTCTTCCCTCATATATTTTCCTGTCTGTTGTTCCTTCCAAAATGTAGCCATCATTTTAATTTGTTATTTTGGCTCTCTTTTTTTAATTAGATAAACAAAGTTGCATTAGTAGCTAGAAACTGCCATTATTTGTTCTCATTCCACAGAAGAGCAATACTAACATCTGCTCGCAGAGCCTGAGAACATGATACAAACTTGGGAAAATTAAAATAAAGGTGACATTTGAAACAGCATTGTGATATTTCAAGATACTCAGCAGGGCTGTCTTTATCCAGGCCAAGACAGAAAGCTCCATAGGACTCCATTGAACCCACAAAGGTATGCATGTGGAAGCTTTGCCCATTTTGTATTCAGTTCTAGTTTGAACAAATACATTATCTTCTGACACTGAAGAAAACAAGGGCACTTCTGTTTGTGAGGCTATTACTAGCACACCAGAAAGAGTTCAGAAAGCCAACCTTAAGGTCAACCCTTCAGAATCCTCTTTTGTTGTTTTCAATTTTTCCTACCTCATCCTTACCTCCCAGAAGAAAGTTATTTATAGATATAACAATGTAGAACTCTTAAAAGTGTTTATTGTGTTCACCTCTGCACCCATGATTTATCAGGCCGACATGGCTAAAAAGAAATTTTAAGCTATTTATAAACTATGCTCAAGACGTGCAACCTCCAACTTACATCTAAATGCTCTTCATAAAAGTAGTATTGCAATGGAACAAAGCTTTATTTATGATCCATTTATTTATTATTTGAATCAGAACATTGAAAGAGATATTTAAATACCTTAGAAGTGACTCACAACACATTCAGTCAGTGATTACTGGTCAAGTAAGTCCAAAAGTTTAAATGCCTATGTTTATGATAAATGGAAGATATGTAAATTAATTAATTAATCAATTAATGAGAGACTGAATGAATAAATATTTGGGGGCCAGGTATCTGCAATAGAAGGCACGTGCACCCTAATATGTTTCCCCAGAATCAGTTCAGATCCCAAATGAAAATATATATGGTAATTAAATCAATAAACAGTGCAATCATATTGAAAAGGTTTTTTAAAACATATTGAAAACGTCCATTTTATTCCACCTCCTCTTTCCAGAAGCATTAAAATTATTGACATTCCTATTTGGATAGGAGGAAATGTGATGATGGATTACTCCCTTTTCATCTGCATGGGCTCCTTCACAGCACACTGGTAAAATATCATAGTGTTTACATCTGATAATAGAATGAGTAGAGGTAAATCTTTCAAAAGTCATTTTCTACCTTTCAATCCTCTGCCCATGCCATCCCAGCGCTTCTCCTAAGGGTAAAGAACTTGTGGAAGACTGTGGAAGATGAGCTAATTCTATTTTATTGTAAAGCTACATTAACAGGGTCCTACACATCTGAAAATATATATATATTTTTAAATTTGATTTATATGCTGCCCTTCTCTGGAGACTCAGGGTGGCTTACAATGCGTTAAGCAATAGCCTTCATACTTTTGTATATTTATACAAAGTCAGCTTATTGCCCCCACAATCTGGGTCCTCATTTCATTAATTCTCCTCTCATCTCTTTTACTCGCCAAGAAACTAAGGAGCGCCTCTTCTGACTCTCTTGCCCTACCCACTATCCAGCTGCAAGTTATGCTGCCTCTTATCTGACCGTTCCCTGTGTAGCATCTCTGAGCCAGGTCTTCAATAGCCTTTCTCACTTACTATTACAAGAAATGATGGATGATTCATGATTAAACTGGGGCAAGTAGAAAACAAAGAGCTACCAAAGAGTTTCACAGCCATTAGCAGATGGCTGGGGGGGGAGCTAAATTAATTAGATAGAAGAGAAGTTGCATTGGGTAAAATCTATGGATGCAACAAGTGCTAGACAGAGAAATTCTGAAACAAGTGGCAATAGAGAAAGTCTAGTTTTTTTTAACAGTTCTTATACAATATGGTGAGAAATTATTGATTTTAGAAATCACTTCAGAATTTCTCAGAAGGTAAATTTAGAGATATGGATGGAATGTGATTTCTTTCTTTCTGTTGCACTTATTTAGTAGCGAGGTTTCTGAGGCCATGCGCCTAACACAGCCTCCCCAGCTTCCCATGTTTTATTTAAGCAAAGACATGAAAATGTTTGCCCACTGAACTTTTTTTTTTCATAATCCTGCCCTTAAGAAATTGTGGCAAAATGTCTCCTTTCCCCTTGAGAACTTCAGAAAAACTGTACAAACATTTCCTCTCCCACAAATTTTCTGAAAGAATTTGGATGACCACATTTAAAAAACAAACAAGCCTTAAGAGTTCTAAATAATAGCTGCCCTGTTTCTCTTTGTTCGTTTTATTATTAGTAACTAACTGAAGTATGTCTCTTTCATTATAAGGGAAGTTCATGGTTGTATACCTTCACCTATTTTTCCATATTAATTAGAATGTCACATAAATACAGTATCACGGGATGCCGGGATGCCAGCATCCTATAAATAATGGCTACAGAAATTTTAATTACATTAATATAAATTTTAATTTTGTTTAGCATATTTTTTCTCCATTATAATAAACTCACTTAAGCTAAATGATTAGCCTAGAAGTATTTATCTAGCAGAACAACCATGCATATAATTTTAAATTCCATTTAGGCAAAGTATCTTTCTCATGTTGTCTTTCACATAAATTCATTCATCCAGCATATCTGGTGTCTCCCTCTCTTTTTTCTCACTTCCCTCAACCTTGCTAAACATACTGATTTTTTTCTTTTAAATGTGATATGCTCAAATCACATTTCAAAAATATGCAAGCTTCTACTCATTGTCCTAAAGAAACCGCCAACCTTTATTTGGTCTAAAGAATTCTACTTCAGGTCTTGTCTTGTTGTTCTTGTTAATTATTGTTAATTAACAGCCAGCAAAGAGGTTTCCTTTTTTAAAAAAATGAGCAGAAAGGCTCCTGCTAAGAATGATTGCTTGTTTCTCTACAGGAGATGTAGACCAAATAAAGAAGAAGGTGCTGTTTAATGTTTACTTAAAATCCATCATTTCAGATTACATTTATGTCCTAATATATGTCTGGTATTGTTAGAAGGCTTTGGGCTACCTTTTCAAAGGGCTCTTGGAGGATAGATATAAATCTTTCTAGGAACAAAAAGCAGAAGTAATTTTGCATATAAGAAATCTGGATGGCAGCTAAAGGATTTGGGAGCTTTGCCTCTGTTGTATGATGTCATTAAAATGGGTGAAATTCCATTATCTTGGATAATGTGCTGTAGGGGACCTGCAGAGAATGTATGTTAAGATGAAGTTTATAGGGAATGTATATTGCAGAGGGCTCAATTAGTATTCTGTTTACTCACCTTAATAGCATATAAGGGTAGAACACAATTGGTACATACACACCGACTCCTACATTTATTGTGCTTTTGGTAAAAGTGAAGCCTCCTCTAAACAGCCATGAATGGAGGGAACATGAAAACAAAATTGGTAGGGATGCTAGTTACAGCTTCAGTTTCTGAAAGCTTCTGTAGAAGTAATTGTGTATGGCAGCTTATACTGGTGAATAGCATGATCCTCTATAATTGCAAAGGAAAAGAAAGAGATGTTAGACCTTCTCTTGCAGTTCTTACAAATTTGCCCTTTTGTTATTTGCTCCTAAGGTAGGAGTTTGTAACTGACTGCTGGCAGACTAAACAAAATGAAATGAAACAAAACAAATTCTGTGCAAATAAAATTAAATCACTACAGTGGTTAAAGATCAGCCTCAACTTTTCACATTTTATTTGTTACCGAAATGCTTGGGGAAGACATTATATATGGAATTTAGAGGGACTTTCTGAGTATTCAGAGTCAGTATGGCTAATTCATCCTAAAATTCTGGGAGAAAAAGAAGATGACAAGGAAAGGTGACACGAAACAGGTGGTAAGAGGTGCAAACTAGCAAATAAAATCCCACATTTGCTGAAAAAAAGGAAAAAATTCGATATGTATATCGTTACAATAATCCATGCAATTTATGCAAATCTGTGTCATTTGATCATGTGCCCGAAAGCTCTTCTCAGTGATTTAAAAAGCAGGAATGAAACTAATTTCATTAGTTATCCTCTGGCCTCTGCCAATTCCTTATTTTGGTGTTCTGGAACAATACCAAAGGGGGGAAAGAAAAGGAATTCCACTGCCAGCAAGTATAATCTCACTTTCCACTCTAATCAATGCAAAATCTATACATTTCTGAGAAAAGAAGAAACCCTTGTGAGTTGACAGAATCTGAAATCAACTTGGATCCTCAGAATAGATAACTATCCCTCATGAAATTTGAACAATGATAACAGAATACTAGAAGTTATCTATCACTTTTAATTTGTTGCATAACATATGCAAATGTAATTGAAATAGCCCAACCAACCCAACATTTCATTTATTAAGAATTACAGTATATTATATAGTTTATTGCAGTATCAGTTTTTGAAGGTGACCATTTCCTTAATGAAAGGTTTGGATGATGGGGAGGAAATATCCATTTCTATACAAAAAGGTTTATTCTATACTTTTTACCATACTTTAATTTGATGCAGAAATCTTATTTTGTTGTGAACTGAAGAGCCATCTGTTAAGGCTGAAGTGAGGAATTTATTCCCATTGCTGAAATGTAGATTGCAAAAGATCAAACATCAATTGTAGGTTAATTAACTTACATTTATTGTAGACACTTAAGTGATTTCTATTTAATGGCCAACCCTTAATAAGGGGCAGATGTCATTTAAATGAACTTTAGTTATTTCATACTCTAAAAATTCATTGAATATTATGTTTTCTTAAGTGGATAATGTATAAATATTATTATAGGATATACACAGTAGAGCAGAGGTGTCAAACTCGATTTCACTGAGGGCCACATCAGGGTTGTGTTTGACCTCAGAGGGCTGGGGGGCATGGGTGGAGGTGGGCACGGCCAGCTCGTCATTCATGTCGGGGGTACCTGTAGTGGCCAAGTGCTAAGGCAGGACCTCCCTGAGTCCCTCCCTCACTCTCATTATAATCTCCTCCCTCCCTCCCTCCATTTTCTTTTTCTTTCCCTCTTCATTTTCCTTTCTTCTTCCTTCCTCTCTTTCCTTATTTTTCATTCCTTGCTACCTTCCCCGCTTTCTTTCTTTCTTTTTCTTTGTCTTTCCCTTTCTCCTTTCCTGTTCCTTCTTGCACACTCAAATGCAAAAGGGGAAACATTTCTTCTTTTGTCTTGTTTTTTGTTTGTTTTGCTAGCCCTCTGCCAACAAAACGGAGTCCGGGGGGGGTACGTGCTCCATTTTTGGGCACGACAGACTCCTGCAGCCCTCTGCCAGCAAAAAATGGAGGCCCCCTCAGTTTTTGCTGGTAGAGGCACAAGAGGCCAGTACTTTCTTGTTCCCAGGCCAGCCCCGCAGGCCAGATCTAAACATCCTGCAGGCCGCATCAGGCCCGCAGGCCTTAAGTTTGATATCCCTGCAGTAGAAGATAACAAAAAAACCCCAATATTATCAAAATCCAGTCAAAAGATGATATCACAAAACGATGAGTTTATATTTTAATTTTATATAGTTGTTCATGAAGTTCATTGTATGAGAAAAACATAAACTGAACAAAAAGATAATTTTAAAAAATAGGAGCATAGATTGGATTTAATTGTATTCTGAAGTCAAATGTGGTTGCTATGGATTGATTCACATGGCAAAGCAGGATCTCTACAAGAGTTACTCAGATAAAATCTGTAGCCTCTAGGAGGTTTGATGCACAAGTTCAGGCTTCTGTGTCCTGCACATAAAAAAAGCAGATTTATTTTCTGCTACAAAAAGAAAAAACTACGTCCAGGAAACTTGCAGTTGTTCTGTAAATACATGGAGAGGGAGAGAAAGGGAGGTGTAATGAGATGAATGACGAACAGGATACCTTTGAATCACCAGAAATATCAAAGCAGGATAATCACTGAACTTTCAGGGTTCAGAGTTGCCTCCAGTAAATGACATTTAATTCTGTCAAAAACATTTAATCCTGTTGATCAAATGTAAAGGAATATATCTCTAGGTACAAATTCTATGCACATGTTAAAAAATGGATTGACAGGGTTTTAGTTTTCCTTGTCATTGTCTACCAAGCAATAAGGGAAATTAATACTTCTCATTTTTAAGATCTCAATTTGTTTGACATTCCTGCTAATCCTATTTATTTTGAGATCTGGCAGTTTAACCTCCCAAAAGAGATTATATGCCAACAGATATTAACTAGTTTTGTCTAAACCCAAAACTTTAAGTATCTTTTTTTATTTTTTTAAAAAGGTGGGAACTTAAAACTCAGATCCGAAACTGTGGATCCTGGTTCTTCCCAGACTTGCTTGTGGTTCAGCCCTGACAATTACATTACATGAAATTGTAACATGTTTCTTTTATAGTTAACACATATTCTTTAATAATATATGAATTTAATTAAGTTTCTTATTCACTTCTCAAGTTCCACGCTCATGTTTAGGCTTCTATATTTTCATTTTCATATCAACAATTTATAGTACACTTTGGATCTGGAGATGGGATGAGGAATAAATTCAAGTTCCAATTCAGTATTGACTGGAAGATGGAGAGTTATTTGCTAAAGTTCCTGGAGAACCATAGGCATGAATTGCTGAAGTTTAAAGGAGTGCCAATTCAAAAATTTTATTGGCATTGATTGGTCAAGGTCCCTGGAATGTTTGCTGAGAAGCAGTCCATATGCCCCATTCCTGAGCTACCTTTCCAATGGCAGAAGAAGGTAAAGCAGAGGTGGGTTTCAGCAGGTTCTGACCAGTTCTGGAGAACCGGTAGTGGAAATTTTGAGTAGTTCAGAGAACAGAGTAAAAATTCTGACCGGCCCTGCCTCCATCTATTCTCTGTCTCCCAAGTCCTAGCTGATCGGGAGGAAATGGGGATTTTGCAGTATCCTTTCCCCGGAGTGGGGTAAAAATAGAGATTTTACAGTATCCTTCCCCTGCCACACCCATCAAGCCATGCCATGCCCACCAAGCCACACCCACAGAACCAGTAGTAAAAAAAATTGAAACCCACGACTGAGGTAAAAGCCTGCCAGACACCCTTTGAAATTTATCCCTGGAGACCAATCAAAACTTGTGGTTCTCCTGGGTATAACTTCTGTCTTCTGGCTCATTATGCATAGAATACCTGTTTGTAAAACTATTTCCTCCACTTATTTTGCCTATTGAAACTTTTCATTACCTTCTTCTCATTAACCATCTGGATTATCCATAAAAGAAAGCAGATACTCACTTACAACACTCTAAATTCTCTTTTCTTCCTTCTTGATTGTTTAATGTCTGTTAAAAGCCCTATTTGCAGTGTTGGTGTCACTTCATAGTTACGTACTTTGTTAAAGCTATACTAGTATTATATACAAATATTATCTCCCCAGTCGGACAGCAGAATCATGGTGATTCTGCACTCTATAGCATTGGAGTACATATTACAGAATATATTTACAGACATCCTTATTGTTTAATGTAATTTTGCATTTTGTCAAGATCGCTTGAGCTCTGCTGTGCCATGGCCTAGGATGCTAATAGGTAGAGTGGACTGCTTCACTTGGACCTCTGCAGATATGTTTCTTTTTTAAAAGGCAAAATCACACTCTGTACTTCTGCACTGGCTGTCTCTGTGTGAAATATCACTTCTAGAGATATCACCCCAGAATCTCTAGTTAAAATAACCCATTGCAGCAGTTCTTGTGCTAACCAGACAATATTATCTTGTTGACAAATAAAGAAAGGAGAATGGAATGCAGCAAACAAAATAAAATTGAACTAATAAAATGGCAGCCTTGTTAATGTTCAACTCTTAGGTATCTCATTATAATAACCTTGTGTTTGCATAAGTTGGCTAATTTTTCTAAAGCCTTCAATTCAACTAATTAAAAGCAGAATCATCAGGTTTATCTCACCAATGATTTATGTTTTGTTATCTTCTTCTGTGATCTCCTAGATCCGTGATGGCGAACCTATGGCACGGGTGCCACAGGTGGCACGCGGAGCCATATCGGTGGGCATGCGAGCTCAGCTTTGGCACACATGCGTACACCAGCCAGCTGATTTTCCGGCCTTCTGGGCCCACCAGAAGTCAGAAAACACACTGTTTCTGGCCTCCGGAGGGCCTCTGGGTGGGTGGGGAAGGCCGTTTTTGCCCTCCCCAGGCTCCTAGAAAGGCTCTGGAGCCTGGGGAGAGCAAAAACGGGCCCGCCATGCCATCACGTGCCAAAAGCCGGAGGGGGGGCAGGGCACATAGAATTATGGATGTGGGCACGCGTGCGTGTGACCCCATCACGCTCCCCCCCGCTTTTGGCACACGATGGCAAAAAGGTTAGCCATCACTGTCCTAGATTGCAATAATAGAAAAGTGTGCCAACAGCATGTCAGGAAGTCTTTAATTTCCTAGTCTCCAAAAGGCTGGTATTTTTGTCTCTTTCCTTCTTTGCTTCTTTCTTCCTTTATTTATTTTTTTTATCCAACAAATGTATAGCTAATAGTAAAAGCTCTCAACAGACAGCAGCACTTCATTGAGTTGATCTGGATTCAAAAGCTAAGCAGCATTAGGTTTTGGTTAATACTGAGATGGGAAATGCTAAGGAAAAAGCAGAGTTGTTGGCTATATTGGGAGATAAAAATGATATTGTGGAAGAAAGCTAAGATACTGGTTCCAAGAATCCTGCACAGATATGTCTATCTCATTAGTAGGGACTGAACTGAACTGCATGAAGAGCTTATATAATGAAATAATGGAAGTAGGCAGTAGTAAAGAAACAAAGTAGAGTGTCTCTTAGTTTCACATATCTTGTTTTTTGCTGATGTAAGACAAGTTCACAAATTTTGCAGTTTTTTACACTGTTTGTTATTAAAAATTTAAGCATCCCAGAATCACTTGACAGCAAGATGCACAGCATATAAATTTAATAAATAAATAAATAAAAATTAATGATTAAATTATTTTATATTATTTTATTATTATTATTATTATTATTATTATTATTATTATTATTAATTTATTTACATAATTCCAAAACGTATCTCTTCATTACTGATAAATCTCTCCAAGTTGGATAAAATAGAATATTCAGATGGGAATGGGACCTCAACTTTCTTTTCCAGTGGTTGCCATATTGGTATGATTCAGGGGTGGGTTCTACTTACCTTCAACACTGGTTCGCAACGGGATCATGTGCGTACGCTTACTTCACTCGCGCACGTGCGTTGCTTCTGTGCATGTGCAGGTTGCTGATGATGACATCCGGGGCAGTTGGCAGGGCTTCCCGCCGGTTTTACTACTGGTTTTTGCGAACCGGTCTGAACCAGGGGCAACCCACCACTGGTTATGATGCAAGGGTTTGATAGCTCATCCATCTTAGAATAATGCTACAGAGAATGAGAGCTTCTGGGATAGGAAAAGTGAAAAGTAAAAAGCAATTTACATATGTGTGAGGTAAATCACACATTATCAAATCCAGAAGACAAAAGACAAAGCTCTTTGGTCTTGATGCCATGAAAACTATAGAGAAAGTTGTAGCATTTAGTCAGGTTTAGGTGCTGCAGGATGCTATGCTGAAGTCAGACAGCATTCTTTTAGGATTATTATTAATTTAATTTAATTTTTTTGCGATCTGGAGGTGATGACACGCTAGATCAAACTGCAACAAAATCTGGTCAATGTCCGTCCTGATATAGAATGAGAATTTTCTTACAAGGACATAGGCAATCAGAATTCAGAATGTGAAAAGCACGAACCAAGAACAACTTGAAAATGTCAAAGCAAAAATGAAGGGTACCAAATTGGATGTTTTAGGATTAAGTGAATTTAAATGGACCAGAACAGGCTATTTTTACTCAGATCATTAAATTATGTCTTATACTGGGCATGAAGCCATGTAAAGGAATGGAGTGGCAATAATATTCAAAAAGGACATCAGTCTTCTATAACACATCATAGATGTAATAGAAAATTTTGTGACAAATTATGAAAATTGCTGTATGAAACATCAACAAAGGATGCAGTGTTTTTAATAGCCTATTATAATGCAAAACTTTCAAGAGATATAGAAACTGGAAATCACACAAGTTTTTTCATGGGTAAATATGATAACACAGTATTAATACAATAATAGGGTTTTATGAAGATAATTGGGTTTCTTTTAAAACAACACAAACTTCTGTACATGGATATCACCAGATGAAGAACAGTTTAAATACATAGAAGGAAATATAATATGGAGATTGAAATCTAATCAAACACAATCATTCCAGCTACAGATAGACCATCCATTATTGTTGGATGAGACCATAAATTATAAAATACACGAGTTAAACCTGAAAACTAAAAAAAAAAAAATTACATGAAGCAACAGACTATAACTTGAAAAATATGTGGTAAAAATAAAAGATCCATATCAGAAAGAGTTTTAATATGTCTGACTTCTGCAAAAATGAATGTTGGTTCTCAGGAACAAATAAGAGTTATTATAAAACTGTACTTTAAAAAATATATTCCTAAAAGTTCAAAGAGGAAAAAAAACTCAAGTTGGTTTCAGAATGATCATATTCAGGAAAGTTGGAAGATGAGCACCAGGGCATGACATCTGAATCCAGATTCCAACATCAAATCTGAAAGGATGAGGAAAGCATATCAACAAGCATATCAATAAAGAGAAGAATATAACAAGAAAAGGAAAGAGAGGTCCTTTAAGAAAGCCCAAGAAATCATTAAAAGTTAGGTAGGAATGTTGAAGAGTAGTCATGAAAAAGATCTGAAAACATAAATGAAAAGAAGAGGCCTGCCAATGGTGAGAGATATTCTTCCTAGATTTTCAAAATTATAAGAGTTATTTAATCAGTATAAAAGTTCCTCAAATAAGAGGGTTGATTAACATACTGATTAGTAATTGTAGCTCAAATATAGCTGGATTAAACACTGTATAACTTTGAAAATACATGTTAATTTGCTGCTTACCTGATTATACCCATTTATCTAATGAAGATGCTTAGTATTTCTTATGAGTTCCTAGAATATCATAAAATCATGCGGATATTGACAGTAAATAAATTTAAACTGCAGTCTACATTTCAAGCACACAGATATGCTTTTATCTCATCTCCAATGTACAGTTGCCTCTGTTTTAATACTAAGAAATTTTATTGTCTATAAAACGGGAATTGTCTATAATTTCACTCTGGCAGATTATTTATTAGAGCTGTTTTTATGTTCACAACTGATCCCTTTTTTTTTAACTTTTTTGACCACACCTTGCAGACAGCCCTGAAGACCTCCATGAAAACGAACTGTTATAATCTGGAAGTAGCTTCACAATCCAAATTTAAGTAACTAGCAGTTCCTTCAGAGTCTGAATGAATTCCTTCATTGATCATGAAATAACAAATCCATTGAGGCACACTTATATGCTCCGTGATAACTATTGGCAGGTATGTGAGTGCTCAAGTATGATTAGAAGTAAGCAAACATTTTTGACTATTTATACAAATAGTCACATGTACATTTTCTTAACAGAGATGACAACAAACAGGAAGTACTTCATAATAATCAGAAAAACATTTCAGTATAACATTTATTTTTCTGCAGTTTGTATGATGCTGCTCATCCCAAAAGGAGCAGTGTGTTGTTCATATAGAAATGAATTTTAAGATTTAAAAAACACAAATAAAGGCTATTCATCAAAAGGCACTAACTGTCAAGAAAGGCTAATCCTGTTAAATGAGCAGAGGACAGAGAGAATGAACTGCGATCAAGGTGAAATGATGTAGTGAAACTCCTAACAGCAAGAGGGAGGGAGGCAGGGAGGGAGGGAGGAAGGGATGAAAAAGAAGGGAGGGAGGGAGGGAGGGAGGGAGGGAGGAAGGAAGGAAGGAAGGAAGGATTCTTACACTTCTGTATAAATGGGGATTGTTATGAAGTCCACTGATTCTAGATAATGCTTATTAATAACCTTGTTGTTTCAAGTAAAAGTTGACAAAAAGGAAAGTGAAATTAATTCCACACTGAATCGGAAATTATGTCTATGCTGACATGCCTTTTAGTTTCTTTCTCCCCTGAGATGCTTACTATACACAAGAGACCCAACTGTATCAGGGCCTTATTGTTATGCTAACAAGTGTCTAGATTTTGATAACTCTATGCCACTTTACTTATAGCATAAGACACTTTCTAATTTAGTTGCTGGGAGAAAAAGAGAGGGCTTATAACTTTAGGGTTTGATGAAAAACAAAACAGGCATGTTAAAAGTTAACCCTGTACCAAATTGTTTATTAAAGTTGGATTGAATAAAAGAGGAGTGAGAAACTAAGTGGGAACATTTCTTTTAAAAAGAATCTGTGCATAAAATGGGAAGAAGAATCATCTTACTTTGAAGGAAGAGACTGAAGAAATATAAAGATATATTTTCCTTTAATTAAAAAAAGTGATGTATTTGCTCACTTATATTTGTGATGGAGACAAAGTTTCTCCTCTTTCTTGCAGATGTTCCTGGAAATAATTAGATGCTAAATAAACATAGAATATTTAAATAAGCTCTCTTATTGGCCATCTTCTATGAAGAAAAAACACTCTCATCTTCTCATCCAATTTGTAAAAATCTTCTTTAAGGCCATCAAAAAAATGATGTCTTTTTTGTGAGAAATAAAGTGTTTCCTCAGGACAGGCAGGATTGAGATCAGTACTAGCTTAAAAAGAATTGAGAACATCTTTTTTTTTTTCTTCAAACAGATTTTCTGTAAAGCGGAATAAATAGGACAATATGAAGAAAGCATTTAGAGAAACTATTCCCCAATTTGTTACAGGGTTTTTCCTTTTGGATCGCTTTTCTCTGCATTTTATTTTTAATCGTTTTAGTCTTGTAGCATAGGAATTAAAATGAAAAAAACCTGCTACATGTATCTACATTACTTTTCACTAAGCTTTTTTGAAAGGAAACCCTATTTTGGGAGGGAATTTGTTATCTGAATTCTTTAAAATTAACAGAGAAAATCTCCGTTCAGAAGTGATTCAAGTCTGGGCCAGGACAACACTGTTTCTCAAGCCAAGCATGGTTAAAACACGAACCAGATAAGCAGAAATGCATCATTTTCACAGTCAGATTGGATCAGCTTAATAGTTTCTGAATGTAATGGAAAATTTACCAGCCATATTTGAAGAAACTCTTGATGTTGTATAGAGCAGAGTCAAGAGAAATGAAAGCAGTACTTAATCTGCAGGCATTTTGCCAAAATGCATACAGTGATGTGTCATCTTTTCTATAAGGTGCATATATATTTGAATAAAACAATTAAGTGTCAGCACTGCTTTCCCCCTAAATACAGTTTAGAAAGGTTCTATCTAACTATTCCCACATTCATATATGAGCCTACACAGGATAGAAATGCAACTTTATTGGATTCTTTGCTGTTAGGTATGAATATTATGAAGGCAGAATATGGAAGTCATGCTGTGTAGCAAATTTCAGTTGCATGACATAAAATAAGTAAAAGGAACTTTTGACCTTCAGATGTTACTTCATCCAGAATGTAAACAACATCTGGAGAGTTAAAGGTTGATATGCTTGATATAAACAATTAACAATTAGCATGTTGCATTTTATATGGAATCTCAACATGGAATTGTTCCATGCTTACCAAAAACTTCCCGTTTAGGTTTTGAACTACTAAACCAAAAGTCTTCAAACTTGACAGCTTTAAGACTTGTGGACTTCAATTCCCAGAATTTTTCAGCCAGCATAGCTGGCTGGAGAATTCTGGGACTTGAAGTCCACAAGTCTTAAAGCTGCCAAGTTTGGGGACCCCTGTACTAAACAAACAAATGGGAACTACATTTATCAGCCTGATTTAAATGTGCATTAAAACAAATGAAATGTACTCAAGTGGATTAGACCTGCAAAACAGCAGCAAACAATTTTCTGATACCCAGAGCCTTTACATGTTTTTCTAATCTATATTTGTTCTGGTGCTGAGAAAGAATGCTGTACAACACACTTATTTTAAAACAAAAATTGAAGTGAAATTGCTGTAGGCATCTCACTTCCACAGTGAATTATACTGAGTAAGCACTATTGTCAATATTATGTATAGATGCTTAGGAGGAAAAAAAATTGCAGTTCAACCATTATTTAGTTTCATAAATTGGATCTCATTTAAAGTACAAAATGTAAGGGGACATGGTTTATTCATCTAGGAGTTCAATAATAATAATAAAAATAATAATTACAATCTGAGATGATACGATTGCTTGTTTTATGTATACTTCTATTTCATAAAGCTATACTTAATACCTCCGCTAAAAATCACTGTGTGAGAGACATAAGAAATAGTTTACCCAAGCTATGCCCACAATGATAAATCCTACAGAGAAGAAGCAGAATAACAAATATTGATCCTCTTAAAAGCTTCATAAAACTGCTCAAAGACATTATCAAGCAGCTACAGCTTAATTGTAGAAATCTAAAGCTAAAATCTTATATATGTCCAGTATTAAACGATATTAGCAACAACAGAATTGCAAGAAACACACAAACTGCTATGCTTGGTAATTTTTTTCTTTTCTTTGTCCCTGCGGCACTTAGAAGCAATTCTGTAACCTGCTCTATGCAATAGCACAGCTTTCTGTTTCCTGTGGTATAGAAAGACAGGCAACATTACATCATTATACAATGCAACTGTGACTTTCTGAGAAAGATAAAGGCATCCTCAAGCTGAGCTCTTCTCCTGGAGACTACATGGACACCTCTTTTCAAAAAATGTTTAGTAACAATATGGCAATCGTTTGTCATTGTCTTTTTTCCTGCCCCCAGTCTAGCCTACAAACCTTCATATAGTCTTTGATGCTGAATATGAGTCACTTTATTCATTTTCCCAAATGGAAAGTGACTGATCTTGTCAATGCCATTAAAATAAAGTTGAAATATTATGTATGGTTCATATCACTTTGCTGAAGAGAGGAAGAGTGCAAATTGGGGCTGCTTTTTCTGTCAGTGCTGCTGTGTTTTCAGATTTTCTTTTCTGCCTGAGTTCCTAGAAGTCATTGGTGATACAAAACCATTCTAACTGCAGCATCAACACATTTATTGTAGCACAAGATTTATGAGCCAGAGATCAATTCCTTCATTGAATACAACAATTCAGTGTTAATTATTGTTAAAATTATAGATTTTTTTCTTCAGTAAAACCATATTGTAAAAAGAAACAGAAGTCACAAATAGCACAGCTAAATAATTGGCTCTTAAGCAGTGGTGGGATTCAGCCAGTTCACAGCACTTCAGGAAAACCAGTTGTTAACTTTCTGAACAGTTTGGTGAACTGGTTGTTGGAAGAAATCATTAAGGCAGAGAACCGGTTGTTAAATTATTTGAATCCCACCACTGCTCTTAAGATTCTTAAATACAATTAAAATATTATTTTTAAATACATGTAATATTAGTTCTTTATGCCTTGTACTACATGGTGCACTTCAATAAAAATCATCTCCAATATTGTTTTAACTGTAGCAAACAATCCATTATTAGATAGATTAATAGCACATTAGTATGCAATGTAACTCCATATATACAAGAAAACAATGATTTAATGTCATATTTTCTGATTTTTGGAAGCATGCTGCCTAATTATTTCAGAAGTTACTTGAGATACATTGTCAGTTAATCCAGTTGTTTAAATTGAAAACTCAATTAAATTGACTTACATATGTATTAAAAATGGTGTTTATTCTATTTATTGCAAATTCTTCTATGTTGCTTCAGTCATAGGACTCAAAGAACTTGCAACATAATATAGAATACACTGAGTAAATCAAAATTCATTGAACAGCAATAATTACAATAAATACTAATAGCATTGTCATCACCACCATCATCACCAATCATCCTTACAATCATGAAACAGTCTCTCTCTCTCTCTCTGATTGTTTCTACTTCTACCAAACAGCAGGATTGAGTCTGGATTGTTTCTATCAGGGAATATTATCTGGTGCGACATAGGAAGCAAACTTTGTCCTCTGGAACACCATTTGCCCTGAAATTCAGATAATATTTCATAGATCCTTAAAAACATGCCTGTGCCTGTGTTCTCCCCGGTGTGATAATTGGCAAGTTAATGGGATTGGTGAGATGAATATTTATTTGTAGTGATTGTTGGTCTTTTCTGACACTATATGTTTATTAATGTTATTATTGATTATTTTTAATGAGTTTTCATTCTGTGTATCTACTCAGAATTACTATTAAAAATATGCAACCATATAAATTGATTGAAACAAGTAAACAAATAGCATAATATCAGGCAGCCAGATTCATCTTAGTTCAGGTATATTTTTCATTCTCACCTCAGTGCCCAAAAGCACATTTAAAAAATTATTCTAGAATACACAGAGGGAAGTGTTTTTATTTCTGGTGTGAAGGCATACGATAAAGTAGAAGCACTTGAAGAAAAAACTGGCCTTCAGATCTAACTTTATATCTCAGACAGAGCAGGGACTCTTACTAAATACTCTCTTCCAAAGAAATGTCTTAGATGGACAGATTCTACCTGTAGCAGTTGATATCAGAGATAGTCAGATAGTCATGTGTAGTATTAAAGGTGATGACAAAATTCTCTGAATTGTGCCTGGAAATAAATAGCCAATGCATCTCCTACAATATTAAACTTATTTAATAACTGGGTTGTCCTGGTGGCGCAGTGGACTAATTCACTGTTATTAAGATCAGCTGCTTGCAATTACTGCAAGTTCAAATCCCACCAGGCTCAAGGTTGACTCAGCCTTCCATCCTTTCTAAGGTAGGTGAAATGAGGACTCAGATTGCGGGGGCAATAAGCTGGCTTTGTATAAATATACAAAAGTATGAAGGCTATTGCTTAACGCACTGTAAGCCACCCTGAGTCTCCGGAGAAGGGCAGCATATAAATCAATTTTTTAAAAAAAATTCACAATAAATAAAATAAATAAAACTTTATACACGTCAATTTAATTGAATGTTCACTTTTGCATTAATAGTTTCTTGATGGTATTAAAGAGCATTCCCATTTAGGTTGCATGACAGTAATGAGGCAACAAAGGCAGAGTGACTGTTTTCAAAATTTTCTACTCTAGGTATGATCACAATTGACACACCAGAGACAACCGACTGAAGGTTCTATTGGCCATGGTTTCCATCTACAGTTCATAGAGAAAACGGGACTGTATGAGCAGATGGGGAGTCCTCGTTTAATGAGCCCAAGCATCTGAGACTATAGGCAAAACTGAACTGTGCTTATAATCTTTGCTTTACAGACTTGTGATCAATTGATAGTAAAATTACTTTTTCATCAGTCATAACTGTGATTGCTGAACAAGACAATTGCAAAATAAAGTCTACCTGTAATCTATTTAAGAGTTAGATTTGGTATTCTCCCAGTCAGTTGACTTAAAGATCCAAAGCTACTATACTTTGCTAGAATTGTATGATTTTTTTTAATCTGCTTGTTAAGTTTCACATTTTAAAAAATGTCTTTGATAAAGGTTTATAAGTGTATTTAATTAGGGCCTGCTTTCTACATGCCAATTGATATTCCCCAATAGACAAAACTCAGTGCATACAATAATTTATGTTGAAAAAAGTAATGTGAATTGATTTTATTATTCATTATTTTTTCAACAAATGCATCTATCTATAACTTATATTTATTTCAATTTTAAGTGACGCCTCCCAAGGACATAAAATTAAAGATGCATATTTTAGGTTGTATGACTTAAAAAACTGCATAACTTTTTATCATTTATGTTTGTATTTTCATTCTAATTTGTCAACTATAATGCTGACCAACCAATAAAAAGATCTGAAATGTCCCAATGGATAAGTCAATCGAAATGAAGCATAGTTCTTGTTTTGTTTTGTTTTTTCCTTCTAGCCTGCAAGGTGACTTTTCCTAAACTAAGGCTTTGATTACAAATCAGGAGAACTGTAGTCTGGTTCTATAGAACAGCAACAACTAATTGCAAATTAATGCTTAAAGCTGGCAAGGGTGCCGTGCCTATTAAATACATATTGTTAACAATCTATTATTTCTCAGGAAAATGTTCACCTGGCATTGAACACTACGTGTTCAACATCTATCAGGGCAAAGAAAAAGCATTTACTAAATTTATGTACATAAAATTGCCTACAGCTTCACTTCACTGCCACAGGGTTTGAGAAATATTTAATGCAAATCTTGTTCAAAAGAAATAATCGGAAGGCATCTTTATCAATTTTTATTAATACAAAATTTCATAGAAAAACAAGTTATATACATTAAAACATCGCTTGGCCAATATTATAAATAGGCTTCTATATACAAAGTTGAACAGACAGCAGAAAGATACTATCCAAATGGAAGCAGACTTTAAGCACAGACTTACTGTGTGTTTATATTTTATTGTGCTATATTAATCTTTTTCCACTAGAGGGATATAGTGTGTGTTTGTGTGTGTGTGTGTGTGTGTGTGTGTGTGTGTGTGTGTGTGTTTTAAAGCATTATGCATCCAGGTATGCAGTCAGCAATAATGCATCCAGGTAAGCAATAATTTGACAAAGCAAAATTGTTAAAACTTGATGTTACTATTCATTCATACTATAGAACTTTGTGTATAATTAATCAGAAGAATAAAAGGATGACAAAGGAACATTAGAAACATCATCAATATATTAAATAATTCAGTTTAGAATATTCAGCATTCACAGATTTCCTCATGTGATATAAATATATATTCCTTAGTGTAAGTAAATAAAATTTACAATTCCCACGAAGCAGAATATGGGTCTATTTTTTTCCCCTATGCTTTGAAACAGAATGGTATACATTAAAAATCAAAACAATTCAGAGTTCTTAAATTATCTCTAATTTGAAGAGTTGATATAAATTGTACACTATTTGATGTCAAAACAGTAATATACAATAGTAACACAACTATGAAAGAAAGCTCCAATGCAAATAGTAGAATTAGAATCAGATAAGGAGTTTAATACTGAGTATGTTCCATTTTAGTTTTTTAACGGAGGACCATAAATAATGCCTTAACCAGTTTTCTTCTAGCTGTTGACAAGTAAGAGAAATGTGTATTTGGCGTTTAAGTAAATTATTCATGAAGTAGAAGTTTATCATAGTTAATATTCCAAACTTAAATTCTGTGGAAAGAGGTGGTTTGTTTTGCTACGTAAAAAGGCACCATTGTATAAAAGGCATGGTAACCTTAAAAGATTTTGACCCAAGCAATCTACAGCATTTCAGTTTAGTAAAATATATCCCAAGTAATCAAATATACCATATCCCACTAGATGTTGCATTTGCATCTTCTCTGGTGAAAGCACAAAAATTATGAAATGTAGAACACCTGTTCATTATCAAGAATTCTTGCATCAGACACTGTAAAGATGGTTGCTTGATGAAAAAGCTCTGATTAAATCCTTGATCATCTGTATTTCTTCTACAACTGAATTCTCAAGCAGTTCATTTTCTTCACAGAAGTGAATTCATTTCAAGACACGACTATCTATAATGTCCCAGCAGGAACTTTCAACTTGATATCCCAATCAGCTGTTAGTACTGTCAAGACAGAAATTATAATTTATGACCATGATTAGTATAAAGAATTACTGCCAAGCTTTCAGGAGAAACTAATGCAGCTGTTTAGGAGACCTGGCAAAAGGAATAATCACAAAGTCTACCTTTGTCCAGAATAAGCAGATTTAAGCTCTATTTTAAGCTCTATTCTGGGTTGAGCACTTCTATATAAACTACAATTATAATTAGCATCAGAATGAACTTCAAGTAGCACATTAGCTTCAGACTAAATTCTAAAGAACATTAATTCAAATAAATTGTGTACTCCAGGAGAGAAACAGTTCTTACCTGCTGGCTGATAAGGTTTTTCTGCCTACATTTGGAGGTGTTGGCTCACTGTGAAAAAAGCTTTTTATCCACCAGCACTTTTCAAACATTTCAGGTAGGCCTATAAATGGAAGATGCAAAATATCCATTGTATAATAAAGTTTCAAAGCAAAAAGAAAACTATTACTTTTAATGAAGCAGCAATATTGGAGAAAGATCAAGCTTAAATTTCACTGAAAACATATAGAGATTAAGTGTACAATAGAAGATAGTGGAATATTTTTTTCATGCTTTTTCTGGACAACAGTTAGAAACTTTAATAAAGAGATGTATAATACCGTGGTTATTTTTTTCCTGGTCTGAGAATGATGTGGGATCAGAACAGCAAGATGAACTGCTTGAAGAAACACTGCAATCAGAATTCAGTCGTGCTAGATGTGAAAATAGAAATGTTACATTCGATTTCAGAAAGCGGAGACCATTATGTATTTATCATTAAAAAGTAAACTAGTATTTAGTTTTCCTTAAAGCACAACATTTTATATATTCCTGTTCAAAACCTAAAATATCTTTGATCATACAGATGATCAGATAACATGTATACTATGGCCATTTTACCAATCAGATTATAATCCCTTCTGAAAAGAGGATAGCCATTTTATGTATGGAAGGCTAGATCATATAATTGTCAACTAAGGATGAAATTTTTTTCACTTTTCTTAAATAAATATAATGCAAACCTATTAGCTGTTGTTTCCAGTTTTCCATAACTCAGTAAAGGTCAGGTGACCTAATCAACTTCAGGACTGACACACTGTCAATAACACACTCACTAGCTGAAGTTAGCACTATAACTGTTCATATTCCATTCTGATGTTTGCCTATTGGCCTTCATGGCCAACAGGGAGCTGCTGGTTTATTTTTATTCATGAACATGTAACATTAGTATCTTACCAATTAATAGTGCTCTGAGTCACTGACTTTCATTAGGTTCAAGTGCACACATTTATCATAGTCTGTGATAAGACTGGATCAAATCCAAAGATTGTACATCAAAGACATGAGATGGATTGTAATAAGTAGAAAATTAAATTATTCACAAGTTGAATAAAGGAAGAGACTGAAGAAACTCCTGGTTGTTGCTACGCTAGCTAGGAAGGTTAAGTATCAAACTCTATGGCAATATAAAGCACTCGCGTTTATACAGAAGGAAAGTTTTAAGTTTTAAGATCATGCAAATATTGAGAACACAAAAATCATCCATGATTTCCGGAGACAACACTCACTTCTGTAGTACTGGTTCTTGGCTAAAAGGCAGCCAGCTGAAGGCACAGTTGCCATTGTTATGTTGTTGCAGAGTAACAAACTGCCAGGGCACCCTGCAAGTTGAAAGAAATGGGAAAATTCCATATTACTTTTCCAAAAATCTATGGATAGGAAATCATAGTATCTATTAGAATAACAATACTGACTGTACCTCTATAAGGCTGGGTTTTGTAGAAGAAATATATTTAACATACCACATATGTGAATTCATTTGATTTATACCTTGGCTTTTTTCATGCCCAAAGCCTTGAGATTTATTCTTGTTACATAAAAATAAACCATCTGTTTTTTTCTACTTCTATAAAAATGTAAGATGGGGACAGCAACTGGATCCCCTCCTGCTATTTTTGAATACAATTCCCACAATCCCTTACCACTGATCCTGCTAGCTGTCCTCCTCAATTTGTCTTGGCAGCAAATAAAGATACTTGCAATTGGAAGAATTCTTTGGAGTCTCACAAAAGACATGATGAATAGTTTACAGCAGTGTCTATGGAGATTCTCAGTCATCCAGGTCATGGTTGTCCCAAAGGTGCTTTTTTTTTTTCTTCAAGAGGCAACTGGACTTTCATGTTTTTCTTAGAAGATATTTTGCTTCTTATCCAAGAAGCTTCTTCAGCTCTCACTGGATGGTAGGGAATGGAAGGATTTACATAAAAGTCCAGTTGTCTCTTGAAAAAAGCATCTTTGGGACAATTTACAGCAATGTTCCTCAACCTGGCTGGGAAACTTGGGGAAATAAAAGTCCATGTATCTTAAAGTTGCTGAAGTTGAGAAGCACTGGTTAGAGAATTTGTCTGTCTCAGTTAGTTCTTCTGTCTGTTTGACTGAAAGAGTCCACTAGCTTTCATCTCTTTTTCCAGGATCTGAAGATGCTCAGAAATGCAGGCTGAGACTCTACTTCCAGAATACAAAGTATGCTCCGTGTGCTGCTAACAGATTACCTCTTTGAACAAGCCGTGATTTCTTCGCCGAGAGACCATTCTGTGTAGAATTTAAGTCTTATTCCCACTCATATATTCAGGATATGTGCTTAAAATTCCTCAAAAGCTTCAAGAAACTAAAGGCCAAGCTGCTTTTATAGTTTTCTCTTCTAAGGAGCCCCGTTTCGGATTAACTAGTCCCAACACGCAACTCTCGTTCAGTCTCCGTGAAATCTCTGCAGAACTTTCTAGCATCCCCATTGCTTTTTAAAAAAAAATTTTAAAGGATCGTATAAAGTCGCTTGCTGAAGTCACCTCGAAAGAAAACTTCAGTAAAGAATTTGTCCTAATTGAAAGTGTGGATTTGCATTCCTAGCCTCCCAAGAAAAACAAACAGGAACGGGAGAAAACCATAAGCAGAGCTCTGATTACCTGTTATCGTCTCGCACCGCGGTATCCTGGAGCACCTTTTCACTTTTTTTCGGGCAACTAGATCCCTCCAAACCCGCGTATGTCCCGGGAGAACAATAAAGCTGAGTCGCAGAAACGTACCGGTAGCAGGAACGCAGCGAGTTTACCAAAGAACCGTTCACAAGCGCACCCTTAACTTCCCACGCCTGTCTCCAGAGCTGGCTTTATATAGAAAAGCGAGGGGCATTGAAACTTGATCAGGCGTCTAGAAGGGGTGGGGTGAGCGAAGTCTCCCCGTCTCTGGAAGTTTTCCTTTGCTCAATAGGGTAAAGTTTGCTCTCTTTTTCCTCCTCTCCCGCCCTGCTGGATTGATTGATTGTATGATGACAAGGGCAACAACAAACATAGGCCACCCTGTGTACACGCGCTAGGCGATTGACTCGTTGGGGAAGAGCACATGCCCTTCGGTCGAAAAACGTCTGGCAATTTCGGGAGAACTGACGAAACGACCCGCTTCCTGGGTTGTTCATATGGAGCAGGTTGATTTTGGGGATGGTCTTTATGGTTTAGCCCAGCGTTCCTCAATCTCAGCGACTTTTAAAATGTGTGGACTTGCTGCCTGGGGCATTCTGGGAATTGAAGTCCCAGACACATCTTAAAAGTCATTGAGGTTGAGAAACCCTGGTTTAGCTATTGCTTGCTTTGGTCTGATTTTCTTAAACCAGGGATAGGTAACTTGTTGCCCTCCAAATGCTTGAATTTGAATTTAGCCAATTTAGGCTACGATATCTCTTATGCAACGATCTGGATTATCAATATCAATAAATGGAAATAAAGATCTCTTTGGGTTGTTATCTAATATTCAGCTGGATCTTGTAGTCTAGGGAGAAGATTGTTGGTGTTGTAAGGCAATTCTGCAGTGTCTCATTTGCTTCACCCAGTTTGAGATTAAGCCAGGAGATGGAATTGTATTTCTGTTGTCTCTCCCAGTATGGCAATAATGCTGGCTGGGCATTTGGTTTGGGCTACAGTTAGAGCCAAGTCTTGATTGGAGGATACCTTTCCCTTGCACCCCTCCTACCCACACTGAGAGCATGCATGGTACAAGTGGCCAGGGACTTTCTTGTAGATTTCAGAACCACTTGGCTCTCCTGCTACAAAACAGTCAGCATTTTTGGAAGGAGACGAGAAATACAAACTTTGCTGATCCTTCTCCTGGCCACAGAAAACATAGCTTTGGGACAGGGCTCTGATGTCAGGTTGACTGCCCTCTACCAGAAGTGACTTGGAAACTAGGGGCAAACATATCTCCCAGACCGTGAAACACGACTAGAGCAAATGCAAACACATCAAAATGTTTTTCCCAGCTTATGTGGGATCATGGGAGAAGCTCCATCTAATGCACTGCCTGCACTAGTTCCCACTTTCCCTTTTATTCCATAGGCAACGCAGTTCCACACATTTCATATTTTAGCAGGCCTCTTTTACTTTGCTTCATTTATGTTCTCTGTTTGGCTTCTGGGCAAGAGGCTGGGAGAGAGAGAAGTTCATTGCCTTCGCTCTAAAGCAAGGACATTCCAGCACAGATTGGATAAGAGCCAAGTCAAGGAACAGGGCAGAGAGTCAGAATTAGCACTCTTACACCTATCACCATAGAAGCAGTTCCTGTCTACAGGATCATCAAGTGCAAATAATAATACTCATATGCAGCATGTATATTCTTAGTAGGGAATTTGGGACTACTTTGGGTACTGTGGCATGATGATGTCTCATTTCACTTGATCCTCCACTGGAAGCCTAAGGGCAGGAGCAGGGCCAAGTACAGTGTTGCATAGGAAAATCACACATCGTGCACCTAACTAAATGAATCCCCAGGGTCTGAGAGAAAAATAGCTCTCCATCCTGTCATAAGGACCACCACGAGTGTAGTCACATGGCCCAAACCCACATTCAGGCATATGCACAAGCAGTGATGATGGCAGCTCAAGGGCAGAGGTGCAGCAGGTGAACTGTGAAAAGCCATTCCACCTATACCTCTTTCTACCAACACTCCACCATCTTCCAAACCATCAGTCAGATGGTCTGATGCTTTGCAGATGCTATGGAGGTCATAGCACTAATTGGAGGGAACATTGAAATCAGCTCTCCCACACGCTGCCATAACATAATATGGAGGGTAAGACTAGAAGAGACGTATTGTTGATACATTTAGAGATTGAGAGCTGTGTGACACTACCCACATATATTCTACGGGAAATGTTTTGGTCTTAAGTCTAGCATGCCATGGCAGTAAGGTATGAGTCAAAAATATGGCCATGTAATCAAACACAGTCACAGATGATATTTGCAAAAAGTGTCTAGATTCTGGTGACTGCCTTGGAGCTCCTACTTAACTTTTGCCTCACCCCAAATTTGTTTTTATTCAACTTTTGTGATATCAGTCCATTTCCCAGAAGGAACGAAAAAGTAGCCTTATTTCCATAGCTCTATACTTCAACATAACAGGGCAAGAAGGTGGCACTATAATATTTATTTCATTTCTTTTCATTTCCCCTTTTTAATTTGCTAGAAAAGCAACACAGAATGTTGGACCCTTCTCTCTCTCCAATACTGGGGTTAGAGAATAATGCCAGATGAGGCATCATTCTAGAAGTTGGGTGGTAGCAGAATAACTCCTGATAATTATTGTGATTGCACAGCATGGCAAGCAACCAATTGTTCATGTGGGTTTTTCTTAATTACACCAATTTTCAGTGTTCCTATAAGCACGCTAGTCTTTAAATTAGTGTTTTTCAACTTTAGCAATTTTATGATGAAGGAGACTTCAGCTCCCAGAATTCCCCAGCTAGTGTTCTGGGAGTAAACACATCTTAAAGTTGCTGAGGTTGAGAAACCCTGCTCTAAATTAACTACACTCACAACACACCAGGCTAAATTGTACTTCCTTGTCATAGTTGCTGATTCATATCAACTTAATATTGTCCATCAAAAGAAAGGAACATTTTCTTTAGGAAAAAGAAAAGTAATTGAGATTGCAATTTCCAGAATTCTCAACCAGCAACCCCAAAGCATTTGGAGAAAATTACTTATCTGAAGACAAAGAAAGGTTTGGTGCAGCATGCTGTTGCACCAAAAATAGCCAGGTGTTGGGCCCATAAGTCACATTGAGCAATAATAAGGTTTATTTAATTAAATTTAATTTATCATTTGTAAATCATAATTCTTTAAAATGTCATGTAAACACATCCAATTGTGATTCATCCCAACCCCACTCCCCCTTCTTGTATTATCTAACACAATTTTTGTGGCATACCATGTCATGGGCCCAAATCCCTTCATTACACATTTTAAAATTGTAACTACAGTGAGATGAGATAGGTTACATCTTAATATATTAATCAGATCATATTACTCAGCTTTGCAACAGCTTGAATGGCACGTCCTGTGCCTTTCTTGAAACCTCTGAAAGTAATTATGTCTCTTTCACAACATTACACAAAAGTATAGACGCATTCCTGAAACTGTAGATTTGCTTCTCAATGTAAACAAGAACCATTTATCCAGTACAGGTAGTATTTTACATGAACCTTCTGCCGGAGTTTCAAATGGCAAGTTATAAACTTTCCAGAGTGGAAAGTTGGAGACTTGCCCCAGGTTAGAATAATAGAGCAGCCAAAGTGTCTTGAAGTAAGGTCTGCACTAAAATTAGTAGGTTGAATTAATTTAGGTTTTATCTCTTCCTTTTATTTATATTTTTGGAGTTATTCTGTCTGCTGGGTAATGTAACCAGTAGAAATTGCTAACACAATCAGGTATCTCACCTTGCACTTAAACTGAAGTTTAATTCACACACTGTCTGTTGCAATGTTCCTAGGTAGCAAAAATAAATCTGCACTAATTTTATCTGGGTTTTGGCTCAGTGTTTCAGCCACCTGCCATATAATCCTTCTTCATTCTGAGGGGAAATTATTCTTAGGGGAACTTTTAATCTTGGTGATATGGCAGGGATCGGTTCAGTCAGAAAGAAAAATATCAGGTTGTTATTCAGAGTAAGAAGCTAAAGAAACCAGTCCAGTTTGTTAGGGAGCGCTTGTCACTCAGAAAATGGTGATTTGTTTCTACTTTCATGAGAGATGAGCATCCATAATTTTCTCTATAATAGAGAAAGTGTAATTATTACCCAATATGTTTATGCAAGAAAGCTGAGTTTAGCCTTGGTGACAGTGGTATCATTAAAGAAGTGTCTTCTAAATCTGCAAAATGATAGGTGCAGTGTCAAATAAAACACACAATACATCCTTTTGTGTATGATGGGGCTCTAGTCACAGTGCTGGGCCAGAAATTTTGCAAATTTTGACCTTTCTCCACAGACACCCTATTTTGATGAGGAACTGTCTCCATCAGAAGCTATGCAGCACTCCAGTTCTAGTATCCAAGAAGGCTTCTATGCATGTATACATGCATGCATGCATACAAACATACATATATACATACATACATACATACATACATACATACATACATACAAGACTACTTGGATACTAGAATTGGAAAGATTTTTGCCTTTAAAAGAAGGGGAAGCATTACCCTATGAAGCAGCTTTGTAAGGATGTTTCTCACAAATTTGTCAAAGTTTACAAATCCCATGTAAGCTTTGCATACTTCTACTATCTGAGATCACTCAGCATGGATTTGTATGTATGTTGTGGAGAATTTCAGAATTAGGAAATTACATTAAAAATATTCCATATCCACAGTGCAATTCTCCTCAGTTAATTTGGTGAAGAAAGAATAGAAAAATGAAGCGGTATGTGTGTTGTTGCTGCTCCAGCTGTTGTTTTGATACTACACAGCCATGGAATCCTTAGCCTCCATTAATCTAATGCAGCTTTCCACAACTTTTTCCTGTATTGACAACTACATTTCTACCACTTTTGTAAAGTACTAGAGTAGAGAAAACTACTCTACATTTCTGATATTGGCAAGTAGCTCTCTGGTCCTCCTGACAACACTGCTTAAACAAAACTTTGAGCCTAAATACAAGACTACAACAACAGTGTGATAAATAGATAGGTAAGGTCATTTTTCATGATAAACCATTTCCCCAAAATCTCTACAAAAAAAAGCCCAAAATCTTATCATAGTTTAACCCAGGATTTGCACAACTCATTAAATATTTACATTCAAGAGGAATTGAGAGGAAAGTTCATGCACATTTATAAATACATCGAGATGTCAACAGTTTTAACTGATGAGACCCTTTCTTGGAAATGTTATCTGAGACAGAAGTGACTACTGTATAACGATGTTTAATTAAAACTAACTTGTTATTTGCTATATTTGTTTCCACAGGGCATTTTAAGGCCAATTAAACTGCATCTACTATTAATATATAAATTATAAAATCAAAATTGATTAAACACACTGAGAACACTGTAATATGTCTTCTCCTTTGTTCTTTTCTAGGGCAGCATATGCAGAGCTTACAGTATTGCCTGGAATTGTTTGAGCCTACATGTCTCAAATGTTTTTAAATAAGTAGCCTTAAGCAACATAAATGAATATAATAAATTGGAATGTGACCAGTAGAATACAAAATTCATAAAACTTAATATAAGAGAATGAGGGAGAGTACATTGGCTGCATTACAGTGGTGGGTTGCTACCGGTTCGCCCCAATTTGGGCGAATGAGTAGCAGCGACGGTGGGAGGCTCTGCCCACCCGCCCAGACGTCATCAAATACGATCTGTGCATGTGCAGAAGTGGTGCGCACATGAGTGAACCAGTAGCAAAGGTAAGTGAAACCCACCCTTGCTGCATTACTGTCATCTTTTGGTGATCTGGCTTGTTGCAATCCAAATAAGTAGCACCATCATTGACCCTAACAATATGCCATTTATAACTGTTGAGAATAGTTAATTATCCCAGTCTAGTCCATGGCCAGTTGAAAATTAGGAATCATTTACTTCTGTTTATTCATCACTTTATTTTTTAATCATAACTCTTGACCTAGATAGCTAAGTAAAGTAACTCCTAAGAAAAACATTGTATTTGATGTGGAATGGGATTCAGGTGCCATGAAATCGCCATTCAGATCTATAATATGAGAAATCATCACATGCTATGCAAATAATGATAAGCAAGCCTGTGTGAATGATACTTCACATTTATGTTGTTACAAAAATATATTTGAACATTCAGTATTATCTGTTACATTTTTGAGTCTGTTTTCCTGCATTTTTCATCTTTTGATCTATATATTTTAAATATTTGTATACAGTTGTGAGGCAGAGAGATGTTCTGCATGTAAGCCCATTGCAATGTTTTATGAGGGTTTATAGCAATAGCAATAGGACTTACAATTACAGATCACTTTACAGTGCTTTTACAGCCCTCTCCAAGTGGTTTTACAGAGTCAGCATATTGCCCCCAACAATTTGGGTCCTCATTTTACTCATCGAGGAAGGATGGAAAGCTGAGTTCAAATCCCATCAGGCTCAAAATGAACCTGCTAGGATTTGAACTGCCAAATTGCAGGCAGCCAGCAATCAGCAGAAGTAGCCTGCAGTACTGCACTCTAACCACTGCACCACCAAGGTTCTTATAATTTTACTCTTGTTTGATAATTTTGATATAAAACAATTCCTTTATACTTAATTCAGTATTGTTCTGGAATCTAAATGATGTATCTGAAGCAAGGAATAATGAAAACAAATAACTAATGAATGATGAGAAGGTCTAAGAGGCCTAATTTAAACAACGTTAGATCAGATCAAATTCATGCTCAGTTCTTCCATTAGTTGATATTGAAAGAAATACAAGTCCTCCAAAAGGGAAGGACATGTCTGGCTGTCATAACTACTCAGCATAGATATTCTTTGCTTCGAATGAAATATTTTGAGAAATATTAAAAAGGCAGAATATTATATTTCCCTGGATGAAACCTGCTCTTGGAAAGCAGCCCCCATCTTTCTTAATAGCTCTCAGTAGATGTCAGTGTGAAGCACTTAAGAGATAGTTAGCTCTATTCATAAGCAAATTCCCTGCAGCAAGGTTTGTAGAAAGGTAGGATTAGTCCTCCGCCACAATAGGAATTGCCCAGCAAGCCCCTTCATTGCATCAGCCAAACTTCAACAAAGCTTAGCTCAGACAAACTCCTAGGATATGTACATGGCACAATGGGAGTCTGACAACAGCCAATAAAATACATGTTCTTGCACAGGAACAGGAAGTTCAAGTACAAATCCCAAGAGAAGGTATAAACACCCCTCACTCTCAACTCCATGTGGTCAGCTACCCATAATCACACATGCTTGGTGGTTCTGTCCATCATTAAACCATCTTTCCAATCAGCCTCCAGCCTCCATTTTGTTTCCAGTGCCTTTCTCCTGGCTTGGAACTGGACCTGGAAATTTCTTCCAACACAAGTATAAACCTTAATGGCTTTGTTCAGACAATACACTGTTAAATCATCATCTGTCTAATCATGGTTATTGAATAAACCATTATATCTAGGTTCAAGTAATACAATCAAATACTAACAAACTACATTTTGGATTAATGAACTATGTGAGTACAGGCAGTTTGACCTTATATATATATGATCTGCCCTACTAAAATAGACCAAAAATACTTGTGAGGTATTTTTCTAGATTTATGTTCAGGATTAAGATCTCCTTGCACTTTTCTTTACTGGCAAGAAACTAAAACCGAATCCAAATAGTCTTAGATTCAAGCCATGCTAAACTTGAATTCTACCAAACAGTTGTCAATACTACAGTCCTCATTCTATCTAGTTTGCTGTCATCTAATGGTTCTCCAGATTTGTATGGTCCAGGTATGGCAACTATAATAAATCAAATTCTAGCTATACTCCAGAGTAGTAGAGTAAAAAGATAAGGATGCAGGGAGGAGAAGTAATAGAGAAGTTGAAGAATGGGAAACACAAAGAATAGATTTTCCAGTGACTTTTATTAAACCAGCTTTGCAAGTACAGATAGTTCTCATTTAATGTCCACTGATGTAGCAACCATTCAAAGTTACAACAGTGCTGAACAAAGGGAATTACCACAGTTCCACATAGTTGTGACCTTTTCAGTGTCCCTGCAGTTGTGTGATCATGATTTGGGGACTCAGCGATCACAGTTATGATGCTGCAGTATCCTGCAATCCCGGGATTGCCATTTGCGACCTTCACTGCCAGCTTTTGACAAATAAAGTCAATGGAAAAGCCAGTAAGAGGTCACAAATAGAGATTATGTGACAATGGGATGCTGCAACTGTAGGGGAAGGATTTGGCTAATGATAGCAATTGGGACTGCTGGAACTGCTGTCATAAATTGGCACTATCACATGATGTCATGCCTTATGGTTGCATTACTTTGTAACAGAGTTCCTGGTCTAAGCAAGGAATTCCGACATTCAAAATTAAAACCCAATACAATAAGCAAAACTTTACAAATGAACGTATTGTAGGTACTATGCTAAAACCAAAGGCATAGGCTCCATTATAGGTTTTGAACATAAGATATTAAACTCTATCTTTTGTACCTAATTATTTTAATTTGTAAACTGCCCAAGTTCATCCGGGAGTGGTGTCTACAGCTATTAAATTACTAAAAAAACCTCCATTGTGACCATCCAACCACATCCCATTGTAGGAAGAACCCTTCCCTTCCATGCCACCTTTATTCTGCTTCTTACCTGACCTTCCAATGACTCCTGGATAGTAAAACAGAAGACTTCTTTAGCCTTTCAACACCTAGACTGAAATAGACAAAGTACATCTTTTTTTCATAGGCGAAAGTCAGCAAAGTAACTAAATCCCCTTTAGCTACGACAAGTTCCTCATTCCAATAATAGATTTCCTTCATGCAAACCCATCATCCCAAGGTCATTTTGTCACACAAAAGGTAAAGATTGCAAACCCCCCACAATGAGCCAACCACATTTCCTCTCTACTAGACCAGGTGTGCTTCCTAGTAAAGCCTAGAAGGCAGAATGACTTTGTGCCTTTTATAGAAAGCAACTCTATAGAAGACTTATCTATAAAAGCAAACACTTCGAAACTGTAACTTTGTAGTTACCTTTAACTGTTGTAACTGTCTTCCTGTGACTTGCTGTCTGTCATACTCCCAAATAAACCTCACCTCTGCTTCAAGTGATTTGTCCTATGTTCTTTGGAAAACACTGTTCAGATCATACCAGAATTTCCCTCTAGCACCATATTATTACCACTTGCATGAAAGAACCTGCATCTAATCCTTCTTTCTACAAATAAGTTCACACAACACTCAGAAGTAAAACTCAGTCTGCCTTATGGCTTAGCATACAATTTATAAACTAGAGCTCATAGTTCATTGTATTCTACAAAGTTAGATTAATACTCATGGTTTAGTAGGATATGGGAACCAGGTCTTGCAGCATATGGTTTCTTATGTTTTTTGTATGTGTGTGTATGTGTGTGTATAATGTTTATGTATTTAATAAATCTGATCTTCTAAGTGTCTTAATTGCACACCTCCATGATTAGAAAAATAACAGAAACTAAAGTAGTGTGCAACTTATAACCCTTTTCTACTTATAAAGATGCTATCATCATCACATGTTCTTTCAGAGACATCAAAGAATTCATTACATTGTACTAACATAGAAAACATCAAATTCAAAAGAAGCTTACTCATAAGAGTAAGTAAGAATTGTAAGTAACAATTATCATAGATAATTGTTTGAATTGTTGGAGACAGCATCATATTCAACACACTGTACTTTGTAACAACAGTGGGCTGTGATCTATAAAACCAAATATGTCATAATAAATGTGCCAGCCTTTAAAATAATGCTAAATGTTTACTTATTTACACATGCATAAATGCTGCAACAGTCTGAAAGTTAAGATTTTATTATCTTAGTAAAAATCTTTTGATAGATATCAAATATCTGTCAAAGAGGCAGTAAAAATAACATATAATCTTTTATGCTATAGCAGAAAATGAGGATAGTATGGTAATAATATTTTCTGAAAATCCATAATTCTTGACCGTCCTGTATAGATTTTGTGACTTGAATCTATAAATAACAGCAGATTAAACAAAATAAATGAAACTTTAAGAAGATTCTTGAAAAAGTAATGTTCTAAAATTTATGTCCATTCTTTATTTTAATTAATCATAATTTCATACACATATCTTTCATACTCTCTTATTTGCAAACTTATTTTCAAAATAGTTCACATTATGCAGCAAGTTCCTTCTGGTATATAGAGCACACTTGGCTTTTTAGTGTATATTGAAAAAGAAATACAGTAAGGGGAATGGTTCCTTTCCTTTGTTGTGTGCCACCCAGAATCCCCTTTGGGAGAGAGATGGGCATCTAAACAAACTTGATCAATAAATAAATGTTCTACGTAAGGATGCTAAAAGTTGCAATCTGATTCTGACACCATTTTTAGAGAATATTGATTATGCATCCCTATTTTCAATTGTTAATTTTTATTTCTTCTTAATTAAACAGTATTGGACTCCTTATTAACCAAATATGATAGAATAGGATATTAGCTAAAGAGGATAATAGGGAGAACTTATCTACATAATTTGTTGCCAATAAAAGATAAGAGGTCCATTCATTCAACAACAATTTCTGCTAACTTCATAGCCATGTCCATGTAGCTTTCTTGGCAGTGTAACACAAGTTGTTTGCATTTTTATCTTCCGGTGTAACTCTGTGTGTTTTTTATTTTTTGAGGCCCCAGCCTAGCACATACATTCAATTTTCCTGCAGCTATAACAGGAGCTTAAAATTATATATTTGTGAACAGTAAAGGTTCTAATTTCCTGTTCCAATGCAATACAAGAACATACAGTAATTTTATTTCCTGACTCTTATCTGGGTTCTTCCAAAAAATCATCTGAAAAAGACCTCATCCATGCCTGATGTTGTCTCCTTTGATTGATTATATATTATGAAATGCTTTCTTTCTGTTGCTTTAAAAAATGACAGATGGCGATCTTTAGACTGTATTTGATTGAATAGATTATACCTAGACATAACTTTCTTACAGAATTGCTAAAATATAAGCAATATATGTCCATATTTATTCTTATAGCTGGCTACAGTTATCTGTAATGAACTTTATCTCTCTACAGTGAAATTTAAGTTCATTCCTCTATTCACACTTTTTGTTCACAGTCAAAATATTGGGAGGTTTTAATACCTCTTTATTCACGAAACTGCCATCTCATGTTGTGTAGAAATTGTGCCAATACATTCCTTGCACCATAAGTCTTTCCTAATAGTTCAGAGTTGAGTCACCTCTAACATTATAAACACATTTATGAAAGCATGCTTTCAATGAATGATTTCTTTTGACATGAAAAGCAGCCTAGCAGATAAGGGCACACTCAGGAAAACTATCATCTATCTATCTGTCTATCTATCTATCTATCTATCTATCTATCTATCTATCTATCTATCTGCTAGCTAGCTAGCTATCATCAAATATATATTTATGCAGCCTCATTTATCAATAGCGGAATGGGACTTTTCGGCTCGAACCCTTGGTGCTGCCTCTTTCTCCTCCAGGGTTTCGCCTCTGTGTTTTTACGTCTCGGCACTTTGGGCCACGGCCCCTCTGTCCCAGTCCCTTCACCGCGGCGCATTCATCGAAGTACAGTTTGTGTCGGGCTTTTGGGCACCCAGGATAGAGGCTGCAGTTCAGAAGGAGACTCTGTCATTTAGGAGCCTCCCAAGGCAACCAAGAGCAGCATGGGGCAGGGATCCAGCCACAAAAGATGGGAGTAGGGGGGCTGTAGAAAACAAGGGATCCATTGGGCTTCCCAGGGCTTCTCCCTGTGGAAAAAGGGGCTGGGAGGGGGCAAAGGTATTTCGAGAGCAGCGCAGCATCCTGGCAGCTCCCATTGGGCAGCAGCACGCAGGAGGAGCCCTCATTTTCATCTCTGACTTCAAACAGTGTCCCTTGTTGCATGTAGCTCAAAGTCTTCTGTTATAACCTCAATTTGCATATCTTGCCATCAAGAGATACAGAGGAAATGGTATAAGCATGCCCGGTCTTTCCCTGGACTTCAGTGGGACGCCTGGCTGGCATGCCTCTAGCCCTCCCAGGGATATTTGGGGAAAGGAACGTGAGCAGAGAAAGAGAAAAGGATAAACGATTGGAATTAGTGTTGCTCCTCACTCCTCTTCATTTCCACCTGTAAGGTCCAATAATAATACGTTTAAGCTCATAAATGCCAAACAAGAAACTTAAACGGAGGCTACACTTCAGAGAATGTGTAACTCCTTTTTGTACAGTCAGAAATGTCATAAAATAACATGCTGGCTTCCTAATTAGATTTGTGTATTCCTGCAAAAAGGATAGAATACTCCTCACTAGCCTTATCAGTCTTATCTCTTTCCTTTGGCCATTTGGCCCCCTGGTGTGACGGGAACAGATCAAAGGTGAGATACCTTCTTAGGCAGAAGGGGGAGGCTCTGATCAAAGATGAAACATAAGTTTTGACAAATGCTAGGTACTTCACTCCTAGAAACCTGGGAGAAGCAGGGAGGGAACAAAGAGGTGGGGATGGAGGTTAGAAGAGAGCAGGGCTCTTGGGACAGGTAGGTCTTCAGAAACCAGGAGAAGGAAAAGCAAAAGATCAGGCCAGCCATTCCCACCAGCTGGTTGCAAAAGCCCAATCTGATGGATCCCTCATCATTTACAGCCCTCCTCCCCCCCCCCCCCCCCCCCCCCCCCCCGTGCTGCTCTTGGCAGCCTCAGGAGGCTCCAACCTGACAGATGAGGGGCTTGTGGCTGGGGCGGACCGGGTGTTTCAGAGTCCCAAGTGTTACTAACTAGGGCAGCCCCAGTCGGGGTAGAAATACCTTTGCCCCCTCCCAGCCCCCTCTTCCACAGGGAGAGACCCTGGGAACCCCACCTGATGGATCCCTTATCCTCTACAGCCCCGCTCCCCTGTCTTTTGTGGCCAGATCCCTCCCCCATACTGCTTTCGGCCACCTCGGGAGGCTTCGAACTGACAGAGCGTCCCTCTGAACTGCAGCTTCCGTGGCTGTGAACTGTCCTGGGTGCCTAAAAGCCCAACACAAACTGTACTTCAATTAATGGGCTGTGGTGAAGGGACTGGGACAGAGGGGCCGTGGCCCAAAGTGCCGAGGCGTAAAAATGCAGAAGCCAAACCCTGGAGGAAAAAAAGGCAGCACCAAAAGTTTGAGCCGAAAAGTCCTAGACCCATCAATAGAGTAACTATGTAATTTGCCAAAATCTGACAGTTATTTCAATGTCATTTTCTGTTCTATTTCAAGGATGTTGTAAATTCACTAATTTGCTGTTTTGTTTTATTATTATTTTTTTACTCAACCCTTATATACAACATAAGAAATATTCTAATCATTTTTTGTTTTATTCTGTTACAGCAACCTTTCTGTGGTATATTTGATGATTGAGCTATTGTTCCCCACATTAAATAAAGTCTCCCTGAAGCTAAGCTTGACTCCTAGTAATTTCAAGGATGTTTCCATATAGTTTTCTTGACAATGTTATGATAGTAGCTATTCTTCCAGTATAATGTGAATTACATTAATTGTAAAAACATATAAAAACGGTTACTGGAATTGGGTATAAACTATTAAAAACTGTTAAACTATTTTCATAGTTTAATGAAAAGAAGGACTAGGGGTGACATGATAGCAGTGTTCCAATATCTCAGGGGCTGCCACAAAGAAGAGGGAGTCAAACTATTCTCCAAAGCACCTGAAGGCAGGACAAGAAGCAATGGATGTAAACTAATCAAGGAGAGAAGCTACCTAGAACTAAGGAGTAATTTCATGACAGAACAATTAATCGGTTAATCAGAACAACTTGCCTCCAGATTGGAGTAAATGCTCCAACACTGGAAGTTTTTAAGAAGAGATTGGACAACTATTTGTCTAAAATGGTATAGGCTTTCCTGCCTGAGCAGGGAATTGGACTGGAAGACCTCCAAACTCCCTTCCAACTCTGTTATTCTGTTCTATTCTTTGTACATCTTCAGATATATACATGGGAATTTACATGTGCATGAATGAAGAAAACGTGGGACATCTCCAGTGGTGGGCTGCAAATTTTTTAACAACCAGTTCTCTGCCCTAATGACTGGCTGGGTGGGTGTGGCTGGGTGGGCATGGCCAACTCGATGTCACTTACGTCGAGGGGCGCTTCACTTTGCCTGCCCTCTCATGACCATTGGGATGCTACAATGGTCGTAAGTGTGAAAAATGGTAATAAGTCATTTTTTTTGTGCCGTTGTAACTTTGAATAATCACTAAATTAACTGTTGTAAGTCAAGGATTACCTGTACAAAAATACAAAAAGCTTCTTTGCTTGCAAAAAGCTGCCCTAAATACCAATCATTAGATTAGAAATAGGGGAATACACACTGAAAATAAATGTGTCACAGCCGTCATGGAAACCTAAACCATTCTGTCTGAATACCTTCCTTTTCCTCAGCAATGCCTGCAACTCAGACTTACAAATCAGGCAGGTTGCCAGAACACATTGAGGAATTAAAATAGTTAAAATACAAGGATAATTATCAGCAGCCAAGTTACTCTTGCTCATAAAGTGAAACCCTTTATCAGAGAGGTCATTTAAGCTCTCCAAAAAGTGGATGGGCATATATGGGCTACAAAATGCAGAGCTAAAGAGACAAATTAACAAATTAACATCTTGAGTGAGGGCTAATCCCATTCTGCCTTTGTTCAGACCTTGCTGCAGGGAATTTTTGCCTATGAATATAGCTATCTACCTCTTTAACTCTTAAGTGCTGACCTCTTCTGTAGGCTATAAAGGAAGGTGGGGGCTGCTTTCTCCCTGTAAGAAAACATGTTTCTCCATTTCTCATTCAGGAAAATATATTCTTCCTTTTTAATATTTCTCTAAATATCTCATTCTTCTAGGAGAGGGTGGGTACTAGCTTTCTACAATTGGTGCCATGTTACTATGCCATATTATCACAAGAGAAGACTAAAACAAATTAGAAGGAGGATCCACTTATTATCAGTGAGCAATCATATGTCTTGCCCACTCCGAAGCAGTGCAAGAGATTCCTGTCCCAAAGGTGCTTTTTCAAAAGGGAACTGGACTTTCTTGAAAACAAAAAAATCCAGTTGCCTCTTGAAAAAAAGCACCTTTGCCATGACCTGGATGACTGAAGAATCCCCATAGATAACAGACTCCTGTGCTCAGTGAACTGACAAAGCACAGTTTCCCACCCAGGAGAAGCAATCAATGCAAAGATCCATTTGCACCACTTAAAGATACCAGCTGGTCTCACTCACCTCACAAGATATCCTTAGGTAATTATCCAGATTTAAAGAAAGATCACATGCCCCCAGAAAGGCAGTAAAAAAAACAGACAAAATGCCAACCTTGCATCCTGCCTCTCAGCCATTTCTTCTATGGCTATGCCAGCCTTTCTGTAAATAGTTGTTCCAGCTGTGTTGGAAGTATACTCCAAAAAGCTTAAAACAACCCTTTAACAATCTTTAAGAAAGTCAAGCCCCAGGAATAAAGGTACCACAAAAAACTCAGGGTGGGTGAGTGGGGGACCCCGGAGAAGCTCAATCTACAGACAGAAAGTCTGGGTGTAAGGCTTACAATGTAACAAGTTTAACCCAGAGGCAGTTTCTGAAAACACTTAAAGCAGCAGGGCAATTAAAATAAGGCTTAGGTTAGAAATACAGGCAAACCAGAATGTTTCCTTCCTGCCTCCCTTGCAGGATTAGCCCTGTAAAGTGGGAAAAGATTTCTTCCAACAACTGGTTCTCTGAACTGCTCAGAAAATTAGCATCCGGTTTGCAATGGCAGGCCACCTCTGGACATCTCTAGTAAAACTACAACAGAAATAGTTCCTGTCCTTTTATGTTATTCAAAATCACAATAGCAATCTCAGTGGATGAATTCAAGCAATACATTATGTTGAAGTAAAATGTAGTTGGGTAGTTTATATTTCAGCATATTGTGGAATCTCATTTATTTTTAACATGATTTTTTAAATGCCTGCTTATCTTGATATTTCTATATAAATAAATATATCTAGCTTTGCTTACTGAGGACTTTTACAGACCCTTGAGGAAAGGCTCTTGGCTGTGTGGGCCATGTTCCTGCTCTACCGCGGTCATCCATGTGCTTGATCATTCCATCAAGTTCCAATCTCCATTGCCATTCAGAGGAAGAGAGCAAGATAAATGTGCTAATTGCTTCTCATGATGCTAACTTTTTGTTCAGAAAGAGCAGATAATGAGGATAAACAAAAGGATTGTTTCCAGCTGAGCTGGGCATCACAGTGGGTTCCTAATGCCTGCAACCCTGCAATTTCTCTTGCATGACTTTAATCTTCTTCCTCTGCCTTTTCTATTACATGCAGCAAGAGCACAGGAAAGGCCTTAGAAATCGCCTTATGTGACCAATAGTTACCGAAATGTTTCAAATATTTCCAAAAAGTGCATAGAAGACAAATACATTGGAGTCCTCCTCTTAATAATGTTAATTTTTTTTTAAATTGGGAAGGAGGGACGATGGAATATTTTTAATGGTCTAATGTTTTCATTGATTTTATAATTTTAAGTGACTTTTTTTTAAAGATTGGGAACTGCCTAGAGTTGTTTGAAAGGCTATATACCATTTTTAAGTAACTAAATTAAAAGTACTTAAAATAAATAGTTTGATAACATTTTACATTCCAAGTGTGAAGAAGGATTTGCTCATAATTGCCTTGTCTTGCCGATGGGGATGAAGGCAGACACTGCAGGGATCCAGCTTAATCTTATACAACAGAAGTCAGACAGAAGAATGCAAAGGGAAGACCTGGAAAAAGCTGGACTCAAACGTTTTTACCTTGTGGCATTTGTCAATCTAATTTCCCACAAACAGCAGGAAAGAGAAAGTGAGAGAAACAGGATCCTCTTTTTTTCCAGATTACCAAGCAAATGTTTTATTTGTCCCCTTTTCCTACCATATGTGACTGATGAGCCCTTTATGGGCAGCCCACCCCAGATTTTACCTTCTAAATACCAAAATGCTGCACAGGTAAATTAGAATCTAACGTATTATGTAAATCAGTAGCACTACTGTATATTCTACTTCCTAAATGATACTTTGGGCCAAATTAAACAATACTTGGTGAGGAAAGGACGACAGTCCTTTTTGAGTAATTCCGAGAAATGTGTAACAAGATCAAATATAAACCAGATACCTTTGTTCTAAGAACACAATTCTAGAGTGTGACCAGATTTGTCCATTCAGAAACTTCCAAATTATTTGGTATTCCTCAGCGAACACCTAAATCAGATGTTTGCTAAAACTGCACCTGAAAGCAAATGAAAAAGAAAAGCTGGAAATTTATAGCCCTCAAACACTGAGCTATTCTCCCCTCAGTTCCACCTTCTATTTTCTGACTTTCCTGGAGATATTACCATTTGGGCCCCAAAACAAGCACTAGGGCTTATTTTCAGGGGTGTCTTATTTTTTTCCATGTATGGGAGGCCCACTTCTGCTTGCTTGCAGCAGGCAGGAGGCTGCACAGTGCACCAGTGCCACTGCTGTGAGGCAGGAGGGTGGAGCTGCCCCACGCGCCTCACACCAACTTACCTTAGGGCTCCCGCAGCCAGGCCACTCATGCCCCGATACCTGCCTCGCCTCACGGTGGTACATTAACAGCACAAATGTTATTGACCTGCTATACTTAGGAAGGGATATCTCCAACAAGATGAAAGAGGGAATGAAAAGTTTGTGGAACCATTTTTTTCCCAAGAATCCAAGAACAATTCTACACTTATTTTTAATTCACATTTTTACCATGAAGACTATATAATTTTTGACTCGTGTAACATTCAAATTTCACACTAGTTAAGATGATGGAATCCAGCACTTTCCTTTCCTTTATCTGGATTTACAAAGCAGCATTCATTGAGAGGGCCACTACAGTCTGGAGATAATTGTCAAAATAAATACGTGAAAGTATCGAAGGGCCTTAAGAAGGATCCACATTCTGGGCTCTCAAGGTCCAAATTGACTGGGGCTTACTTTAGGGCCACTATATTCAGACATGGCTTTGTATAGTTTTTCATTTTTGCACATAGGGAGTATTGTCTTGAATGCATGCTCAATTCATATTCCATCCTATGTAGAAGCTGTATGGAAATATATTGATAGAAACTCTTCTGATATGCTTGGAATATAGACTTAACAATGAGAAGGACAAAGTTCATCTCCGTTGGCCTAAAACATTCCTTAATTGTTCCTCCAGAGTATTAAATATCCCATAAGGAAAATCTAGGTGAGATATTCAACTGCCTTTGATCATGCTTTTTAGGTCATCTGTTTTCTGAAAGATCAGCAGCAGGTGAGGCAATATAGTTTCTTATATCCCTCCAAAAATGCTCGGGAAACAGTATTAGGTTTCCTATAAACAGTACCAAAAGTGAGAGTTTAGAGATAAAATATGAGGGGAAGGGCAAAATGTCACTTCTGTCTTTCCCCAGCAAAAGCCTCTGCTAGTTCAAAGTCCTTTTTACAAGAAGCCTTCCATTAACCAGGCAATTGTCAGCATCCAAGCCATTGCCTCCTACAGCAATTAGTAGCATTCAAGTGATGGGGCTGCTATTAGAAGACAAAGCATGCAATGCTCAGTCCCCATTCTTTATGGCAGCTGATACTCGCTCTCCGTAATTGCCCATTCCCCTAATAGATGTACTTCAAAAGTCCATTCCCTTCAATGAAAGACTGTAGTACAGCAGTCACCTTTCAATAAAGATGAAAACCAGTGTCAGCAAGTCCTTGTGTTATCTATTATCTATCTTACTAACGCTGTTTTATGCATGTGCCACTGGAGCATGGCTTTTAGTTTATTTAAAAATTAATATGTTTGGGAGTACTTTCTGATTGTGCCGAGTTCAGCATTGGGACTTTCCATTTTCTTCCTGCACAGTCAAGCTGTTTGTGGGCCAGCAGTGAACTTCAACCCAGTTTTCAGTAGCCTCTTAAAATAGACATGTGCAAAGTGTTCCTCTGTTTTTGGCATGTTATATATGCATTGACGGCAGTCTCTGATAACCAACTGGGTTTTTTGTAGGGCAAAAGTGACTTGTGTGTGATGAAAAACCCAGAAAACAGTTGCATTCTAGGATTAATCCCACAGATAAATAACTTAAAACTGATATCTAAACCTTCCTGCATTTTCAACAGAACATGATTGGTCTGTAGATTAAAAAGAGTGTCTAGCATCTGATCCAATATAAGATCAAAGAATTAATAATAATTTGAGTTTTATTTAAGTATTAAAGCAGGGGTTCTTTATTGCCCAGCTCATGGAAGAAAACACAAACAGTTCAGTGGTTGGATTTTTACAGATTTTAACATTAAACACATTATAAGCAAACAATTTTTTCTTACTGCACAAAAGGGATAGAGAAATAACTTGTATTTATTGGGACAATAAGTACTGTATCGAATCAAACATGAACCATGTTTAACTATATTAAATGGAGGGCTTTGCATATATTGCTTCAATTTTTATTCTACAAGTGTCATATAAAACTATGTTCTTTTCTACCATCATCCACATTTCACTGTAAAGTATTTTAGATTAGGTCATATTGACTAGTCCAAGAATTGAATATGGGCTTGAACCCAGACCTTTCCTAAAATAATTGATTTTGCTTTCTAAGCACTAATCCATATAATAATCACAATGACTCCAGTACACCTTTATCTTTATTTAAAAAGCTATAGTCCTATATCCATTTATCTAGGACCAATGAACAATACAGTGCCAAGATAAAAGCGCACAATGTAAGTATTTTCTTTCTGAGTTATTCAGTTCCCAAAGTGTAAAAGATTTAATAGATGACCTTGGTATGGAAGAAGTCTTAAGGAGGAATTGGAGAACCAATTACATTGTCTAGAGTAGTGTCCCCCCCCCCAAACCTTATGGGCACCAGGGACCAGTTCCACGGAGAAAGTTTTTTTCACGGACTAGAAGGGGCATGGTTTTGCATGCCACCTGCATCCTGTGAATGGGCTTCACTTGTTTGTGTGGACTGGTTTTTATTGGTTCAATTTATATGCCGCCCTTCTCCAGAGACTCAAGGTGGCTTACAATGCATTAAGCAATAACCTTCATACTTTTATATATACCTGCTTAGTAGGGCTTTTGCCCCTCCCAAGCAGTGTTCTTTTTAAATACAAAGTCAGCTTATTGCCCCCACAATCCGGGTCCTCATTTTATCTACATCGAAAGGATGGAAGGCTGAGTCAATCTTGAATCTGGTGAGATTCGAACTTGCAGTACTTGCAGGCAGCTGGTGCTATTTAACAGCACTTTAGTCTGCTGCGCCACCAAGGCTCTTTGGTTGATGGCATACCGTGGACTAGTGCCAGTCCATGGACCAGGGGTTGGGGACCCCTGGTCTAGAAGTTGAGACAAGACAGGAGAGGAGAGGAGAGGAGAGGAGAGGAGAGGAGAGGAGAGGAGAG
>WNWU01000003.1:29092295-29130262 GCA_012654045.1 Ptyas mucosa | reverse complement strand
GAAGAGAAGAGAAGAGAAGAGAAGAGAAGAGAAGAGAAGAGAAGAGAGTGGAGGGGAAGGGAAGGAGAGAGAGAGAGAGAGAGACAGGAAGCAAGTGTGAGAAAGAAACTCAAAATAACCAGGCTTTGATTTTGCTGGTATAAAAGAAGATAGAAAAAAATCAATGTAAATTTCTTTATGCACACTGTTATTCTATACCTATGTTGTCAAAAAAATACTGCCCTTTAAAACAGAAAGGAGAAAAGATGAGTGTGTGAGACAAAATGTTTCACTGTAAGAAATAGTACATCCTTGCTAGGTAGGCACAGTCTCTCTATTAGCATGCTGTAGGACTTTGCTAGAGTGGCACTGAAATAGTGCCACTCTAGCAAATAGCAAATAGCACTGAGAAAGCATCAAGGTCACTTAAGAGACATGCACAAGCTGTGGTAATAGAAATATCAATCTATCATAAGTTTGTTTAAGGCACAACTTGCCACAGCAGGCAGGCCAATAGACAAGGAACAATTGTGTGAAGCAGAATATTCTTGTCGATGCTAAAAATAGCCCCCATGAGGCTAGATAGTAAATGCATCAGAGGCAAAGGCTGTACGCATTCGTTCTGTGAATAGAACCTGATTTTGTTTCTCACAGACTTCTCTACGTAACAAGGATTGTCTGTTTTTAGGCTTGGGGACACATTTGGAATTCTGACTATGTTGAGGGAAACTCTAGCACAATGACTGCTAGGAACTCTTAACAATGCACAGAATGACTACAAAGGAGTCTACTAAAAAAGCAGTTTTAAAACATCAATCTCCTACCTGTCATTTCCTTCCATTCCTGCCCTTTTCCAGCAAGCATACCAGTACTACAGCTTTCTCTTTTTTAGGGGGGGGATGATTGATGACCATGAAAGCTGATTCAGGCATCCCTTTTCCATATGTATTTCCTTGAAAATAACTGAAAATAGCTTTTGTAGAACTTGACTGCTAGAATTTGAAGTCAAAGGCTGAGCTATTTGTCATCAAGAGACAAAGTCCATACTATCCAGACAAGATTCATTTCCAAGGTTCTAATATACAGGTGTGTTACATGTCATATTCAGAAAATTCCTTATTGGTGAGCAATTAGAAAAGAAGCCTGTTGGACCAAAAAAAAAAAAAAAAGAGGGTATAGAAAGGATGAATTCAAACAACGTGAATTGTTATTCCACAGCCTCTAGACTCTCATACTCAAGACTTGAGAACATAGTAAATAATTGCTACAAACCTTCAAAGAAACAAATCTGAAATTACTTCATGATACATGGAGAAAAGGCTCAAGATTTAGTTCAAAGAGACAAAAAGCCATGATTCTTCTTTTTGAGTGCATTTTTTGTAATATTTGTGCTCTCCTTCCTGGGTCTCATGTACCGTATTTTTCGGAGTATAAGACGCACCGGAGTATAAGATGCAGCTTAGTATTGGGGGAGGAAAATAGGGGGAAAAAAATCTGCCTACCAGGTATTCATCTGGCTAACGTCCTTAGTCTGGTCAGCTTCAACACATTAGTTTGCTGGTTTTTTATCCCCTGCTTGGGGATAAAAAACAGCTTCTAAGGCACAGCTGAGAGGAAGCAGCAATGAGAAAAGCAGGCAAAGCACGGTGGGGGAGATCACTTCACTCGGCTAGCGCCTAGTTAGGGCTGAAAAAAAGCTTCTAAAGAACAGCTGAGAGTTGGAGCAAAGCATGGAGATCGCTTCACTCGCTAGCGCCTCGTTAAAGCACAGCAAGTCGAGGGAGCAGGCAAAGCTGGGAAGATTGCTCACTGGGAAGATTGCTCGCTAGTGCCTCGTTAGTGCCTCATTAGGGCTGAAAAAAAGGTTCAAAAAAGCTACATTCGGAGTCTAAGACACACCCAAATTTTCAGCCTCTTTTAAGGGGGTTAAAAGGTGCGTCTTATACTCTGAAAAATATGGTAATTAAAAAAACGAACTATCCTGATCAATAAGGAACAAAATGGGATTTTCACATTGCTCAGTTTAACTGAAACACACTGGCAACTTGATAAACAAAATTCCATTCAAATTAAATGCAAAGTTAAAAATTATTTTCTGGTCAAGCCAGTTTAGAAAAAAAATAGTACTTACAGTTACTGAAACAAAGAAACTAAAGTCAATATAGGCATATGTAGGAGGGAGAGAATATGTTTGCTTTACTCTTTTCAGTTTTAAAAAGTATTTTTATACTCAGCTAAATGAAAACTTCATGTTGGCGCTCACTTATTTTAATGTAGGTAACAGTGGGGTGGGGTGGGGGGAAACTGTTGTAATGTCAGCATCTATTTCAAAACAGACGTTTGTTCAATTGGCCATGGCTTCCAAACTATAAATCAGATTCTGCTCCATGAACAAACCAATCCATAAAACCTATATTATATAGCAATCATCATTATTTGTACTTTGGCAAAAAATCTAGCCTCCTTATCATTTACTTAGCAATATTTATATAGCTTTTGTTTCAATATTAGTGCTGTGCAGTGTTTTGGATTCAAAAGATCACTGTGTGCTGTGAACATAAGTTATTTTCAGTTCCTTAAAGCAGCTATGACTTTTCCAAAGTCATACAATGCATTCCATGCAGCTGCTACATGATCCAAAGGGGAAAATATGTTTGCTTTAATGAATAGATTTTTAAAATCTGTATCACTTAGATCTTCTATTTAGGAGTTAGAAACACACATACTACTTCACACAAAGTATGCCATATCAATGCAGGATTGGCAACCTTTCAAAAGTGTGCTTCTGAAGAAATATGCTATTATGGTTATTATTATTATTATTATTATTATTATTATTATTATTATTATTGGAAATTATAGCATTTCGAATAAGCTTATTTGATTTGAACTGATTTTAAATTGATCTTCATTAAGAGTAAACACTATGCAAATCAAGTCCTGCACTTCAACTATCTCTGATAAAGATAATCACATTTAAAAGATCTTTCATAAATGATATAAATAACTCAAGAATCTTTCTATATTTTTGAAACGATAGATATGGTTCTATTATTAATAGCAACAGCAATAGCACTTAGATTTATCTACTGTTTCACAGTGCTTTACAGCCCTCTCTAAGCAGTTTACAGAGTCAGCATATTGTTCCCAATAATCTGGGTCCTCATTTTACTGACCTTGGAAGGATGTAAGGCTGAGTCAACCTTGAGTCAGTGAGATTTGAACTGCCAAACTGGCAACAGGCAACAGGCAAACTGGCAACAGGCAGTCAGCATTAGTAGCCTGCAGTACTGCATTCTAACCACTGTGCCACCATGGCTCATAATATTACTAATAGCTCTCTTAAATTATATAGTTTTTATAAGAGGATCAATAGATACAATGTGAATTAAATTATAAAAGTGATTATTTTAATTAACAGGAAGAATAACATTTGCCTGATACCGAATAATAAAAAGATTGTCCCATGAAATAAGTAATGGCTATATGCAATCTTCATATTTATGATTAAAACTTCAAATTTGCAGCATTCCATAAATATATAATTTCTGAAACAATGATGGTATAAACAAATATACTTAATTAACATGTTAGTTGCAGAACTTCACAATATATGGATTTTCACACAAACATTAGAAATGGTCTGTAGAAGGCATTTTTTAAAGTACTAGTGATCTACCATGGGTTGGTTAAAAAAATATCACATTGTTCCAGAGGTGGTTTTCAGCAGGTTCCTACCAAGTCTGGAGAACCAGTAGCAGAAATTTTGAGTAGTTCAAAGAACCAGTAGTAAAAATTCTGACTGGCCCTGACCCCATCTATTCTCTGCCTCTCCAGTCCCAGCTGATCGGGAGGAAATGGGGATTTTGCAGTAACCTTTTTTATATATACTGTATATATATGCCGCCCTTCTCCGGAGACTCAGGGCAGCTTACAATGCGTTAAGCAATAGCCTTCATACTTTTGTATATTTATACAAAGTCAGCTTATTGCCCCCACAATCTGGGTACTCATTTTACCTACCTTAGAAAAGATAGAAGGCTGAATCAACCTTGAGCCTGGTGAGATTTGAACTTGCAGTAATTGCAGGCAGCTGATGTTAATAACAGTGCTTTAGTCTGCTGCGCCACCAGGGCTCTTCCCCTGGAGTGGGGTGGGAATGGAGATTTTACAGTATCCTTTCCCTGCCACGCCCACCAAACCATGCAATGCCCACCAAGCCACACCCACATAACCAGTAGTAAAAAGTTTTGAAATCCACCACTGCATTATTCCATAAGCTTTTGTCTAAATATTTCTTATTTCTATCCCATTACTATTTTGAATGCATTTGGCAGGAACTAAGAAAAGGCCTTTTTAATGATTGTCCCTGCTCTCTGGAAATTCTTGAAAATGAAACTCTGGCCACTTTAATATCCGAAGATCTATCAGCTGGGGAATTTTTTTTAAAATTTAGATAGATCTTTAACTCATAAATATAGTATAATCTGCTGAATTGTTTTTAGAGCCTTAATCAGTTAATAACTGCTTTTATTAGAACTTTTGATTTTTCCCATTGTTCTGGTTTCATTTACTTCTTTATTTACTTTACATCTTATTATTGTTTAATAAACCGAGCCATGCACTTGATGAATAATTTATTTTAATTTTCCTGAAATTAAATCTGGAGTCAACAGAAATTAGCCAGTAATAAATTTGGCTAAGAAAAAACCCATTTCAAATATGGTATATGTTTTTAAACGATATGCATATTAGATTATTAAAACTCAATTCAATCTATTTGCTTCCTTTAGACCTTTCTAGTTCACTGAACTCATCTGTATATGAGTTGGACGGCTAAATAAATAAAGAAATAAAGAAATGAAATGAAATGAACAATGCTTGCCAAGCTGAATGCAGAAATCCTGATGATCATTGCCAGCTCCTGCTCTAGAACAAATTATCCTTCTTTGCTAAACAAAATGAAAAATGTGATTATTGTTCTCATTCCAGAGACCTGAAAATACAAGTCCCTAGAGGCTGAATGTTTTTCAGCCCCTTTTATTGTGAAATTGTCTTGCTTTAAAGCAATTCGAAGGACAGCTCATTCTACATTCAGGTTTTATTAATCATACTGTAAAATTTATTATTGAGAAATTTCCCATTGAATTCTGTAAGGTAAAGGCAGGGAAAATAATGTCCTCCAGGTATTTTGGATTATAATTTCTTTAGTTCCATGTTTAGAAACTGCAGATAAAGTTATGTTTCTAGCTTGAACATGTTATGCATTTTGCTGTGGTCAACTGATTTGATTGCCTTTCTCTGATAAGCCAATCTGCAATAATAATAAGAACCAAATATTCAAATAAGCTGACGGTATGAGGCTGTTTATTCTTTTTGTTTGTGAGACCGTGAGCGCCCGTGACGCTCATGCAAGTGAGGCCGTGAGCCCTTGTGATACGCATCAGTCGGCCTGGTTGTGAATAGGCTGAGGCCCAATAGTGGGCCAGGTCCAACAGGTTGGGGACCCCTGCACTAAGAACTAATAATTCAGATAACTTGCAGCAAAATGCTTTTTTTAAAAAAAAACTTTTTAAAAAAGAAAGATGTATAGAACCTAACGGAATGCTACATAAAATGAAATGGCAGAACTTTCTCTAAAATAATTGCTTTAGCCTTCAAATACCCTTTAATATTAAATATTCACGAGTATCAACCAAAACAGCTTAAAAATAAAATGTTACATAGTATAGATATATTCAACCTATGGAAGAAACAATCCCAAAGAATTAGAAATAGAGGCAAAATAGTTTCCAATTTGAGAAAACATGCACACCTTTAGCTTCCTTGTTTGCATTTATTCAAATCTATTTAAAAGCATGGTTACTAGGCAATTTTCTATAGAAAATCTATAATGCTACCATAACAGTAAAAAGACTGAGAGGTTAGGTGAAATATTGTAGTTATTTTGGTGTAATAAATCAAAAGAAGTCTGACACTTATTTCAGCTAAAGATCAGTGATCTCATTCCCATTATTTTTCAGAGAACTGCTTGACTCATAATTCGTCTTTCTTGCTTCATCCTGTTTTTCTTGCATATTACTATAAAATTGGTATCTGCTGCAATTATAAAATCTCTCAGATTTCCATTCGGGAAAAAGCATGATAAGTAGCAGTTAAGGAGCATATTGGTGAACTTAAGTATTTGTCCATCTTCTTTAATTTATGAATGCCCTCTTGTGGGAAAAAGGCTAAAGTACTAGTTTTCCAAGATACAAGAATACTACTGATGCTTTCATTTGCTTCACCTTTTCAAACACCTTTTAAGAATACCTGGGTACTTAAACAGACATAATATTGAAGTGATTTCCTATTTAAAATTTTCCTAGCAATTTTTTTTCAGGATTATTTTTCCCTTATCCTGTCACTTATTAGCTGAATCTACTGTTTCACAGACATTAGGCATGGTCTATAAATATTTAAATGAAATTTTGCTTTAACTAGAAACATACAAGAGGTTAAAGCAGTATGTTAAAAAGAAATATTGCAGCAGTTTTACATAGTCATATGTTTCAGTGTTGAGGAGAAAGGTCTTTCAAAAGATTACTTTTAATTCTTAAACGGTCTCTTTCGCTTGTCAGGAAACATTTACATCTTTCTTGGAGTATTCAGTCATAACATTATGATTAATCCGTTTTTGCCGAATAAAGTATAGAAATAATTCTCTGCTTGTGTGCTTCTTCATTCTCAGCTAGATGCATACTAATCATTTTAGATGTGATGATCACACTGACGATTTCTATACTTCCCTCACCTCACTTCCCTTTGTTCATCCTTTAGAAACTAATAGTAAAAGCAATCTTAAGTAAAACCTTCAACAATTAATTCAACACTCCTAAAATCAATAACAAATACAAAATTACAACAGGCTTTATTTTATAAAATCAACTGAAAGTTACCTTGAAATATGCTGGAGTAGACTCAACCTGGGTGAGAATGGACTGGCAATAATTATTTGTTTGTCAATACTTAATTTTATTTATTTTAATATTTTTAAAAAACACTTCAATGTGTAGCTGAATTTAGACAACACCAAGTTCACTTGTTGCTTCCAGGCTGGTGTGATGCTCCTATAAAGTGCCTTACTAACAAGAAGCTATATTTTCACAGATGTTGTTTATCAGATTTATTAAAAGGGGAACCAAAGGAACGCATTTAATTTGGCATGCCATTCACCTTTACATATATTCAAATGGGAATTCCTTGATATCTTTGCCTAACTCATGTTGATGCAGTGAGAAAATGGCACCCATTTTCCTGATAAAGAAGAAACGTGAACATTTTCTAAATATGTCATAGACTGCAAACTGTGGTTCTCTTGTCCAAGCTCCAGAAAATCCATTATAACTGGATTTCAGGATTTGGGAAATATGCCTGGTCTGAATGTGGCTGTATTTCTCATAAAAGGTCAGGTTTGGAGCAAGAAGATCCTCCTGGATGCAACATTAAATCTGGATCAGCATCAACATTAAATCAGTGGGAAGAAGGTAAATCAAACCAGCTGCATCCTTTCCTAGAAGAAAGAAACCTGGCACTGGAAATGCAAGTACTAATGAATACAAGGTTGGATTATTGCAATACCTTTAAAGATTGTTGAGAAACTGTATTAAGCCATATGCATGGTGCAGCAGCGGTGATGAATAATGGTTCAAAAAAGATGCCACTTGACCTCCAGCTGATGAGCAATTGCTTTCAGGGTCCAATTTAGTTTTACATAGCTTGGGATGGCCTTTACAGAACCTATGTCCACATATACCAGGGTCTGCAACCTTAAACACTCGAAGAGCCATTTGGACCCATTTCCCACAGAAAAGAAAACATAGGGAGCCACAAAACCTGGGTGGGTGTGGCCAACTCAACGTCACTCCATCCAGGCACATGACCCACCTAACCACACCCACCTAGGTTTTGTGGCTCCCGGTGTTTTCTGTAGGAAATGGCTCTCTCTCTCTCTCTCTCTCTCTCCCTCCCTCTCATTTCTGTTTTTCTTTTTTCTCTCCCTCTCCCTCTCTCCTTTCTATTTCTTTCTTGTTTTCTTTCTTTCTTCCTTTCTCTCCCCCTTCTTTCTCTCATTTGTTTCCTTCTCTTTTCCCCCTCTCTCATTCTCTCCCTCCATCATTTTCTCCTTTTTCTCTCTTTTTATCCCCTTTTCTCTCTTTCATCTCTCTCTCATGCACACACACGCACATAAGCGGAACACCCTCCTGGACCAGGATCACGGGGGCGACGGTGACGTCTCCTCCTGCTGCCACCACTGCACAATGAGGTGAGTAGCCAGCCATTGTGCAAATGTTCCTGAAGCAGCCCAGGAAGCACTTCAACCAGCTTTTGAACATTCCTGAAACCTTCTAATCCAGAAGCTTTCTCCATCCTCCCCACCCCCCCCAAGTCAAAGTGTTTCCAGGCTGAATGGCTTCAGTAAATTTCTTCTGCTGTCCAATGTATGGTATTGTAGAATCAGAAGGTACAGAAGCAACTACAAAAATGAAGGGGTGACAATTCTTCCATGAAGAAATGCTTGGTGTGTGGTTAAGCCGAGTAATAAGACAGGAGCATGGGAAGACGTTTGGATAACTGGCAGTGTAACACGCTTTTAAGAAGCCTGAAAAAAGATTATTCACAGGATGGAAAATGCGAATAACGGTTAAAATCTGGGGTAATCCTATAAAATTGTGGATGATTTAGGACAGACATAAGGAAATACTTTTTCCTTACAGTGCTTAGTGGAAAGGTGCAGAACAAGCTTTAAGAGGAGATTAAACAAATTGGTAGGGATACAGTAAAGCTATCAATGACTATTAGATGTGATTGCAACAGTATATACTTCCTCCAGGGTAGGTACGGTGTGCCTCTGAATATCAATCTTTCAGACACACACCGGAGAGGATTTTTGATCTCATGCCCTGCTTTTAGCTTTTGTATCTTGCTGTTTATCATGGTGTGTTTCAGCATGCTCTTATATTTTTACATTCATATAAACCTACAATGCAGGTGTTCGTCTTAAAATTCAGTTGAAGATGCTTTTTCAAAGGCTTCAGAGGGGTCAGCTGGCAAACATATGTTGTTGCCTAAATTCAAGGCAGACTTGAATTTAGTTACTTGACATTCATAAGTTTCTACAGTGAATCATTATTTCCCAAGCTAAAGCACAGTGGTCTGTTTCTTCTGACTTCACTGCCCTTTGAGCAAGGAAAATATATTTATTACAAAACTAGGACAGATTGTTTTTCTCTGTTCAGTCCTTCAAACAGAAAGGAGATCTTGAGAACATTGGCAGCAGTTACACAATGGATATATTCTAAGCAGCTGGTCAAGACTATCAGTATACCAGTCTCAAAATTCATATTGCTGGTTTTGTGTTTTGGAGAGCAATACATCTGTCTGACATCAGTGCCTGCAGCTAGGCACAATAATTAAAATCATTACATGACACATCTGGTGATGTCATAATACAAACCTTGCCCTTACATGTATCTGATGGAATTGCTGAAGTTGTAGGATTTGTGTTGTGATGTCATGATGCACATTTTATTATTTGTCCCAATTCTCCTTGCAGACACACTTACGATTATTTGTTATATCCAAAGCAGCACTGATGTGTGCAAGTAAGTCAGAATAGAAAAGAACAGACATCTTAATAAGAGCATTCAAAAGGGGAACAAGAAAGGGAATTCCAAACAGATGCTCTGTGTTTGCTCTTCAAATTCATGATTGGACACAGAGCTAATGATCTGGCATGGCCTATAGCTGGAATATTATGTGCAATTTATGCAAAGTCTTCCTTGAATTCTTGGCAATATTCTGTGGACCATTTGCTTTCTACTTCGTTACAGGCTGGCTGGGAACTCTGTGTATTATCAATTAACATATCTGGAGGCACTAGGATGGGTAAAATGGACTAGTGGCAGGCAGCTCTAAAATCAGAGGTCATGCAATTTAGCATTTATTTCCCTTTTAAACTATTTTTAAAACCATTCCCATTATGTATCTTTTAGCACAACCCTGACCTGATTTGTTTGACTGTAACATTTTTAACATATATAACATATTTAACCCCCATTCAATCCAAATATTTTTTTAAGTGAATGTAACTATGTTGTTCAAATCCATCAAGATAAAAGAAGCAATTGAAAAAAGGACTAGACATAATACACATGAAGCAAACAACTGTTATTTGTCAGACAAGCCTCCAATTACTCTGTTTACCTCTAGGTACAGCTTTCATTGACACACTTCTATGAAATTAACAGCGTACAAAGCAAAAGCATGCTTTCTTATTCTCCATGCACTTGGAGTGGGATTCTGAAATCCTTGCTTTGGTTTCTCCCAACACTGATCATTGGTAGAACAAGACTGGATTATTTTCTTTATTAACATCCCAGTGACGGTTCTTAGCTTCTTTAAACAGATGCTTCAATCAATGGGAAGCTACTTTTTGAAGCTGGCCAATCACCAATTAAAGTAACTGGTTTTTCTGCAGAAATACAAAGTGAGTAGCAATAGTCTGTTCACCACCATTTTTGCAGCAAAAGTAATCAAGGGTGGAAGAATATTATTGGAAGGAAGTTATTCCTGCCTCAAAGAATGGTGCCATTTTTTTTAAATTTTTTATTTTTGTGTTCCAGCCAAGATTACTACTGAATCTGGTATCTGGAGAAACATGGATACATGTTTCAAAAAGTGGTTTGAAAAATAACTCAAAAATAAATCAAATTGACTTGTGTCTTTGGCCAATTCAACAAAACTTGTACAGTATCTCCACACTGTTTTGCACATTTTTAAAGAAAAAGATAGGTCTATAAACATTTGATTTAAAAGATACTCATAATGTCATCCATTTATAATCATCGAGATTCTAAATATTGTATTTTAGAAAATGATTTGGATTTAACAAAAGCATAATAATCATCCAAGAATTGTGTAGGATGGTTAAAGGAATATGACTCTCCAAAGCCATTTTATTTTTTTATTTAATTTATTGGACTTAGAAACTGCTCCAAGGGTGAACGACTCTTTATAACATACAACACAATGTGCATAAATTGAGCTAAAATCAAATACAGAATAATAGCAAAGCATTTAATCAACATTGAATACAATAATACAAACAACGGTAGGAACATCAATCACCAAACTCTCCACTATCAGAGGAAACTGTATTGCAGCGTCCCAGTCCTCAAGGCTACTGTAATAATCAGGTTCTAATGGCCTCATTGCTATAAAGTCTGATGCTTTTGTGTCATTCAAGCTTTTCACCTTCTAAGAATAAGCTGCATTAGTGGCTATTTTCCATTTTGATGTAATACAGTATGCCCCAATCAATTCATTATTTCAAAGCTGTCACCGAGGAATAATTTTTTGACGGAGGCATTCATCTTCATTTTCAGCATGGAAATATGAATATTTTATCTGGCATGAGTACATGGTCTGACACCAAATAAAGTGTCAGACTGGACGGCTGCCTTGACCTTATCTTCAGGCAGCAAAATGTGTTAGATTGGTACAGCCAAACACCCAGTCCTACTTGTAGGAAATCACCTATAGGGCTCACTGAACTTTTCCTTGGAAATAAATTGGAAGAGCTGCCAAATGAATATCTACGTCAGAATTTCCAAATAGAAAAAAGTAAATATGCTGAAAGATATTAATTTACACAGGTGATTGATCCAATTCATGGCTATTCTCTTATCGATTCAGCATACAAGTAAACTGTGCCCAACGGATGCCTACATTAAAATTCTAGCCAGATTTGCTGGATTTAACTTTGATAATAAATGAAGGCGTAAGAAGAGCTCTGGTGGCTCAATAGAGTAAGGCAGTTATTAACATCCACTTACATCTGCTGCCTGCAATTACTGCAAGTTCAAATCCCACCAGGCTCAAGGTTGACTCAGCCTTCCATCCTTTCTAAGGTAGGTAAAATGAGGACCCAGATTATGGGGGCAATAAGCTGACTTTGTATAAATATACAAAAGTATGAAGGCTATTGCTTAACGCATTGTAAACTGCCCTGAGTCTCCGGAGAAGAGCGGCATATAAATCAAATTAAAATAAAATAAAATAAAATAAACTTGAGAGCAAAACACTGTAATCCTGAAAAGCAGTACAAAAACTTTACTGAGGAAAAATACAAATTTTATTTGTCCAGAAATTACATAACTTTGCTAAATTAATATAATCAGATCAACAGAGTTATTTCATCACTAGGGTTCCTCACTGAAATAATCAGGGATTGACAGTACTTTTAATCCGAAGCTTATTCTAAATTAAATTCCGTGATTGACCGCTTGGTGGCATAACAGATCTCTTTTTGACTAAAGCAAAACATTCTGATTTAGTCTGTGAGGCTCAAACAATTGAGACTAGTGCACATAGTGTGGATTGTCCAGCAGGTGTCTCTTCCCAACTGTATAATAATGATTAAAATGCCTGTTTCACTCCATAGGAATCCTTTTCAAGATCTTCCTGGGGAAGAATTGCACTGACGTGCAATGATTAACAAAAATTCAATCCAGCTGACTCATCCTTCCACAATAAATCTGTCAACTGGATTTGAGGTCCAGATGCATGCAACATGGAGCAGTACAGCAGAATTTAATTGTGTTATTTTATTGCTTTTTTAAAAAAAATCTGTTACCCAACTAATTCTGACAGTTTTTGCATCTGACCTTTTTGAAGCTGACTAAATTAAATTGTAGGTCAATTTAAATTAAATATAGATATTGGATGGGATGAGGAAGGGATTTGTAAAGCTCTGCTTTCTTCATCTTCTACTAGAGCCAGAGACCTTCATTGGCTTTTAAAAAGCTTTCTTGGTGATTGCTCAATAGGAATACGCCTGTCTTCCTTTGGAGATTTCTTAAAGATCATAATTTAAGCAACTTTGGAAATAACTAAATTTATTGTGGGTGGTCAGGCATCAAAATATTTTATGTTATTGATAAAAGAACTTTTCAGATTCTTAGATTTAAACTACTATTTTCAAAATCGGAAATTTTAAGATGTGTGAACTTCAACTCTCAGAATTCCCCAGCCAGCCTGAAGTCCCCACATCTTAAAGTTGCCAGGTCTGAAAAACATTGGTGTAAATAAATGCCTTTTGCCATGAGCTTTGATATAAAGTACCTACGTCATGCATAGCAGCAGGTGAACAGAGATACAGGATCATTGGGGCAAAGTCCTTTTTCAGGACCAAAAAACAATCAGAAGCCAAAGACAATCCAGGAGGCAAGAGCTGAGCAGTAAGTCACTAAGTAAACAGCAAATCAGAGATAAATAAAGCCAGCAGGATTTCATGTTACAAAAGTACATTTAGGAAGGCTACAGCTAGAATGAAAAAAGCATCTAACATTCAAAGCACGATGTACTTCTCTTACTAATAATATAAAGAAAACTATTGTGACTGGATCCATCTCCTTTATTTGTATTCCAGAAACACATACATGGGTGCAGGTGATTGGGATGAAGGATTTCCTTTTACCATGTTATCAGACCTAAAAGAAAGGATTAAGATTCCCTCATCACATGATCCAGATTGGGTTTTCAAGCACTAACTCGACAGTTTAAAAAGTAGACTGTAGCATGATATAGTTTTTACATACTGTTTCATTCATGGCCTTAAGTTGCTTAACAGAGTTTAAACTGCAATAGAAAGACAAATCCTACTTCCGTGATGGCGAACCTATGGAACGGGCCACAGGTGGCATGTGTAGCCATATTGGTGGGCACGCAAGCTCAGCTCCGGTGCTCATCCGCTTGCCAGCCAGCTAATTTTCGGGCCTTCTGGGCCCACCAGAAGTAGGGAAACAAGCTGTTTCCTGCCTCCGGAGGGCTTGGGGTGGTGGTGGGGAAGGCCCATTTTTCTCTCTCCCTAGGCTCCAGGGCCTTTCTAGGAGTCTGGGGAGGGGAAAAACGGCTTGCCTCCCTCCCCAAAGGGCCTCCAGTCGCACCGGAAGTTGGCAAATGGTCCAGTTCCAGCCTACGGAGGGCCTCCGGGGTGGGGAAAGCCGTTTTCACCCTGCCCCAGGCTCCTAGAAAGACTCTGGATCCTGGGGACAGCAAAAAATGGGCCTTCCTCTCCCACCAGAAGTTCGCAAACAGGCCGTTTTCGGCCTCCAGAGGGGTGGGGAAGGCCATTTTCGCCCTCCCCAGACTCCTAGAAAGACTTTGGAGCCTGGTGAGAGAGAGAAACGGGCCTACCGGGCCATCACGTGCTAGGAGCGGGGAGGGTGTTGCGTGCGTGTGCGCATGCACAGGGGTGGGACGCATAGAATTATGGATGTGGGCATGTGCGCAACATACACACACACACCTCTCCTGGCACGCGATAGCAAAAAGGTTAGGCTTCCTGCTTAGAGGAATCTAGTAAGTATCTCAATTGGTATGTCAGCCCAATGTTTAAATATATAACAAGTTTCACTTTAACTTGTAGTTGCCTATATTAGGCAATCAATCCCAGGTGGAGATATTCCTGTTGTAATGCCTGGTAGAATCATCTGTTTTGACAGTAATGAGCACAAAGGAATTGTGGTGCAGTCATGAAAATGGCCCTTCTGTGCATTTAGATCAAGTACAGCTACCAGATCTGAAATGCAAAAATTCAGAGAGCCATTATTAGATGCTAGGAAAAAGATGCATAAAACTAACTCTTTGCTGTCATGTAGCAGTCAGCCCAAATCTGCCAACCCCTAAGCTCTCAGAGCCGATGCAGTTTCAAACATTAAAAAAGGAAAAAGAAACTGAGCACCTGAACAATGAAGAACTATCACTCCCAATGTTCCTCCCGATTGACCATGCTGGCTGACCTGGTGAGAACTGTATTTCAGGACATATGGAACCCTCTCATTTCTCCAACCCCATAGAGCGTAGACTGAGATATTGGATATATCAAAAACTAACAATCTGAAACATACCTTCAGATTTCTCCAAGGTTGCAAGAAAAAGGTTTGGTATTAGGCTTTACAGTTCCCATACTTGAATAATATTGAAAATCTATGGTGATATCTCAAACATGCAAGGCAATCTAAGAATATTTTTGAGCTAGAAGAGTTTTGCAAGGAAGAGTGGGGTAGGGGAGGATCCAAAAATGATAATAATAAAGAGTCTTAACTACAGTAGCTATTGGAAGCATTTGGAAGTTGTTACTTCTACAAAGAGGATGTTAGAAAATGCAGACTGAAATGATATCCAAACTTTTGCACCTACCGCATTCACCGTTTTCTTAACTGATTCTGTAATCAACTGCACAAAAACAGTATGTGCTCAAATTCACAGGAAAATGTCATATTTAAGCATGCATAGGTGGTGTCAGCTTTAACTCACGATGCTTTCCAACTTCCAGCCTAGATATTCTACAGCCCAGATATTCCCTGTTGATCTCCCTTGATTTTTCACACATGGGGGAGGTAGAGAGGGAAAGGGAGTGGGGGGACAAATGCTGTTACTTGTGAGACTGAATTAAAAGAAGGTTCATTCCTGTATTTCATTAAGGAAGGGAAAATGCCCATAGAAAAAAATGTAGGGAATTTGTTCTGAAGTCAACATTTCAGCAATGAATATTTTGTCTTAATTATCATCAACATCTGATTTCACACTGAAGTACAAAGGATGTGACAAGTTCAGAATAATAAACAAACCTTGAGAATAAGGACTCTAAATTTAGCTTCAGACTAAATCAAACCTAGCCCACTGTTTCATAGTGTTGCAATCAATGGTGCCCTCAAGAACTTTTAAGACTGCAAACTATGAGCTTTCCTCCTTTAAATGATAATGTGGATTACTTCACTTACTTCAGAATATGTTCAGTCAGAAGATACTCCTTTTCTGCTGATGGGATCCTAGCATTAAAGTCTTAATACCAGCTATAATTTTGAATGACTGCATGTAGTTTAAAATGTTACCTCAGACATTGCCAATCAGGAAACAAATGTGTGGTTAATACTCCAGTTTAACCAGTGAGCTAAAATGTCCAGAAATACGTTTAAAATTGAATTGGGGAACAGTGTTTTTTGCATTTTTTAAAAAAAAGATGAAGTATATTCCTTGACATATAAAGATAGGATAATTCTCTCACCAAAGCTCTTATTACCTCCAGTTTCCACATTAATTGTATATAAATATTGGCTCTGTAGTGAAACTTGAATCATAACTATTCAGAGGTTGTACTGCTTAAGTTTCTTTTGAGTTTCACAATTTAGATAGCTAATATTTTAAAACATTGTGTACTTTTTCCTATTTTTTTTCTTCTATATTATATTTGGTTTCTCTTTGTAATTCCTATTAGTACTTATTCCAATCTCTTTAAAGGTATATCCCACGGATTTCAATTATACTCCCATTTAAATTTATGTAGGATTGTATTTCAATAAAATCAAGTCTATAATGACATCAACATCATTGGTATCTATGCTTCCACACAAAAGCAGGTTCAATAAAGTCCTATCAACATTGTGCGACTAACTTAAAGTTTAATTTCCATTTTTAATTATTGAATTTATTTCTTGCTCTTTTGTTTATCTAACACTCAGAGAAGTTTATTAATATTAAAAACATATTTTTAAACAAATATAATAAAATAATGCAATTAAAATCAAAATCAAAAATTAAATACAGAATTTAAATACAGAATTTAAAAGGAATATTTTTAATGAAGTCTTTGGGAAGAGATGGGTTTTTGCCTGTTTTCTGAAGTATTAGTAGAATAGGCTTCCAACTATCTTACCTGTCTGTGGAGAACATTGGGTTTAGCCTGGGTGCTATTCAAAAGAATATTTCTCCAACGTTTGAGCTTCTGGCAATGAGACCAACTTCTGAAAAACCTTTGATCTTCGGAATCAAGCATGTTCTTTTCATACATAGAAGGAAAGGTGGCCTCTCAGAAACTCAAAACCTGACAAAGTGGGGCATCTAAATGGAGCTCATTTTAATGTGTAATTCAGTGCTTAGCTTTATGCAAGAAATATACTAAAAATGAATAGGAATAATAATTTGTTATTCTAAGTCATTTTATTGTTTCATGACAGATTTTAATCAAGACTTTTGGCTGCTTTGAAAACTGCATGAAATGAAAGAACAATCTTCTCCAATGCTGTCCTTCAGATGTCCTGAGATTACAACTCCTAGAATTTCTATCCAGCATAACTAAAACGAAGATTTTTCAATATTATTGAGCACATATTTACTTTCATGAATACGGATTCTTTGTAAACTGGTATGGGATCTGGACTGCCAATAGGCAGCAGAAAACAGATGCAGAAATCTTTTTGTCATTGTCTAGTACAGTGATAGCTAACCTTTTTGCTATCGCATGCCAGGAAGGGGGAGTGGGGGAGGTTCACGCTTGCGCGTGCCCACACCCATAATTCTATGCGCCCCGCCCGGTGCATGTGCGTGTGACCCCCTCCCTCCTCCCCGCTCCTGGCACGTGATGGCCTGGTAGGCCCATTTTTCTTTCTCACCTGGCTCCAGATCCTCTCTATGCATCTGGGGAGGGCAAAAACAGCCTTCCCCATCTTCTCCGGAGGCCCGGTTGGACAGAAAGTGATGTTTTTTGCTGTCCCCAGCCTCCAGAGCCTCTCTAGGAGTCTCTGGAGGCTGGGGACAGCAAAAAAGTCACTTCCTGTCCAACTGGATTGGGAAAACGGGCTGTTTCAGGCCTACAGAGGGCCTCCAAGGAGGTGGGGAAGGCTGTTTTCGCCCTCCCCAGATGCATAGAGAGGATCTGGAGCCAGGTGAGAAAGAAAAACAGGCCTTCCCCCAGGCCCTTCGGAGGCAGGAAACAGCCTGTTTCCCTACTTCTGGTGGGCCCAAAAGGCCTGAAAATCAGCTGGCCAATACGTGCACGCACGCCAGAGCTTGCCAGGTGACATGACTCCGTGTGCCACCTGTGGCACAAGTACCATAGGTTTGCCATCATGGGTCTAGTGTCTACTTCGCTACTACCCAGTTCTGCTAGCATTACCCTGGCCTCCATACAGAATCAAAGGTTCTAAGCCTTGCATAACTCATCAACTGATTCAAGATGTATCATGCTGTATATTATTTTATTGGAATCCTATTCATCCATATACCAATAAAAACAATAGATCCCTTACCTTCTTCAGACATTTTTTTATTTACCTCCTTAATATGTATTTAAATACCGTATTTTTCAGAGTATAAGACACGCCTTCATTTCTGGGAGGAAAATAGGGGAAAAAAATTCTGCCTCTGCCTACCAGGTATTCAATCTGGCTAGCGTCTTTAGCCTGGTCAGCTTCAGCGTGTTAGTTCGCTGATTGTGAGCGTGCACGCCTCATTGAGGATGATAAGCAGCTTCAAAAGCACAGCTAATCATCAGAGGGAGCTGCAGTGAGTAAAGCAGGCAAAGCAGGGAAGTCGTAAGACAAGGCAGCAGATGTTCCAGGTTGCCATTTTGGGCTCTGCACCTCGTGTTTTCAGCCTCCAAAAGCTCCGTTTGAGAGGTGTTCAAGGCTGTGGGGATTGCCAAAGCACATCACCAATCGCTGCCCAGACGATGTGCAGGGGCCAAAAATAGGGCAAGTGGAGGCTGAAAACACGATGCAAAGAGGTGATTGGCGGCGATGTGCTTTGGTGATCCCCGCAGCCTTGAACAGCTCTCAAATGGGGCTTTTGGAGGCTGAAAACGCGAGGCACGGAGCCCAAAAATGCAAGCCATTTTCTGTGGCAATCTCTGCAGCCAGGAAGAAGAGGCCTGGAGGCCGAAGGGGGGGGGCCTGGCGGGTGGGCGGGGCTACATTCGGAGTATAAGACACACCCAAATTTTCAGTCTCTTTTAGGGGGCTAAGTGTGTCTAATACTCCGAAAAATACAGTAATTTGACATCAAATTGAGTCCAGATTGTAATTATATACACAGCTGATTGATAAGTCTCTTTAAATTCAGTAAGTGTCACTTCTGCGTAGTCAACAAGGTTGTGTAGTTTGTGACTTTTTTCTGTCATCAGAATCTTAATTTTGTTCCTAAATATAAACATAGTAGGTTATTAAAATGAAATATATAATACTGTATCACTGGAAAAGTGAAATATCCCCCTACATATTTATTTTTTATAATAACACCATATGTGTTATTATATGTGTTATTATATGTGTTATTATATAACATATGTGTTATATGTGTCTATATTGTTTGGACTTAGCACAGTCAGTCAATACTACCATCATGGTTTCTGTTTATTTACTTAGTTACTTATTTATTAATATCTTATGTTTTTGTGCCGATTTCAGTGATACAGCAACTCTGAGCTTACAATATGATGAAACCATTGTTTATGGTTTACTATTATAAACAAAGCACAATTTAGTTTAAATTTCACCATGGTTCATACATCATAGTGTAGTTTATAGCATATAACAGTTTAATGTGAACCGTACCTAAATGGGAAGTCATTTTTTTCCTCAAATGTATATTAATTTGCCCTAAAAAATTTGTGTATTAATTTGCCCTAAAAATTTTGTGTACACAAAAGTGGATATTTTGCTCCACTTCAAAATATCAGCTGGACTATAGGTAGTCTTCTACTTACAACCATTCATTTAGTGACCTTTTGAAGTTATAATGGCACTGAATAAACTGACTTATTATTGTTTTCCATACTTATAACCATTGCAGCATCCCTGTGGTCACTTAATCAAAATTCAGATGATTGGCAACTGGTGTGTATTTATGCCAGTTGCAGTGTCACGTGGTCAGGTTATGACCTTCTGACAAGCAAAGTCAATGGAAAAGCCAGATTCATTTAACAACTGTGTTACTAATGTAACAACTGCAGGGATTCACTTAACAACTGTGGCAAGAAAGCTCATAAAATGGCATAAAACTCACTTAACAACTGTCTTGCTTAGCAATGGAAATTTTGGGTTCAATTGTGGTCATACATTGAGGGCTAACTATACACAATATTATGTTTTTGTGTCAAGAAAAGATTGAAATCACATCCCTCGTTGTCAGAACACTTAAGTAAGATTATTTGCTTTCTTACATTTGCTCCACTGTTTGCAATTCTGACACTGCTGTATGCTCTGGCATGGTCATTTATTCAAATTTCTAATCCTCCAGTGGTCTCAAGTCCTTGGAAAAGGCAGGACAAGTAATGTCCTACTAATAAAATAGGAAATAAAAATGGCTTCTTTGAGAATTATCAGCAGTACCAATAAAGGAGAATATTTGTAGCTCATGCTTGAAATGAGCAGTGGGGGTTGGAAGACATAGTACCTTCATCAGAGATTAGGAACAGCGTATCAAAAAAGCCTTTCAAATTGCACTTTCTGAATAAAGTCCATCTTCATTGCATTCTAAAAATCCGAATTTCACATCACTCTTAACCAGGCATGGTTACCACAATATAAGATCAATGTTTCAGTAAGAGTTCATGGCTACAGTATATTAATCAATATATTGCCAATAAAACAGTTAATGGGCTTATCCTAAATATTTAAGGAATGGTGCCAATACTTGATTTCTGAATTAAAAGAGGGCCTGGCAAACAACAGAAAACACTCGTGTCTCTCTTTTTCAAAAGGATCTGCTGCTTTTAACTCTGATTTATATTTGATTGTGATCTTTTCTTCAGGCCAATTCTTTCCTTCTAACACAACAGTATCTCTGGCTGCCTTCAACTGAACAGTCTCCCCCTCTAAATTCACGTTAAACACCTGCTGACTCTGACTCATGTAGCCTTCATACAGACTCACCCAGTTTTTTGACAGAAAACCTCACTCAGGTTAACAACATTTTGCTAATATCCTTCTAAAGCCATGTAATAACATGCCTTGCACCCATTGCCCAACTTCATTCATTTTACCCCCACCACTTGCCTGACATGTCAGGAGCTTATGATTTATACAGAAGTCTGGCTAGAGAAGCCCAAGGGCCTTCTTCACCACGCTTCTCCTATGCTGATGTTCTGGTGCAACTGCATCAAGCATGAGACCGTAGAGAATAAGGCTCTTACTGTCTTCTGGATTAATCATATGGACATTGATTAATCATCAGCTGGTACAGATGAACATTGTCACATCATAGGAATGATGCTCACAAAGGCTAGAGTCAACGTTATTTTCTGCACTGAAAGGAAATCAAATAGTTGTGGAAGTTTAGAAAAGAGCAAGCATTTCACATGACAGAATGTGCTTTGCTTCGCTGTTGTTGATAGTCTACTGGGGAATTTCACACCATCTGTTAAGTAATTTTTGCTACGTTCTATGAAAAAATAATCTGCTACTTGAGATAGATTCACATAGTATATTCTATAAGTCTGTCCAATATTTCACACACAAAACATTTGCAACCTGTGGTCCTCATGCTATTTTTCCTAAAAATCTGTTTTCCCTTTATTGCTTTTACAGTATGATTGTTCTTTAGGTTAATCAAGATCTACTGTATGTGTCAACAATTAATACTACCCTTTTACTAGTAAGACACTGTTGCGGGGAGGTGGATACTGCATCCGTTTTTTTGGAAAGATCAAGTTGGGATATTTCTCATGGATTTAGTGATGTTCTCTTATCACATAAAGTTGCCCCTACAACTACATTATGAAGACCATGCTACACACAGAAAGGGTTCCAGAGTAGGTCTTGCAATTTATCAAGCATAGAACAATCCCTGTGCCAAAACCCCCCAATGTATTTCTACCCGTGGTTGGCCCTGTAGGACACAGGTGTCAAACTGGGGGCCAAGAGGCCGGGTGCATCACACACAGGCCATGCCCACCCTGGCTCCGTGAAGGAAAAAAACATCGTGAAATTATCACGTGACAGCAATGTGACACCGCAAATTTGACATCCGTGCTATAGGAGGGCAGCCATCTTTGTCTGTTAGCAAAAAAATGAGGAAGACTCTGGTAGCATTTGTAATAATATGTGTTAATTGGAAAAAGTGCTATCAGACTCCTGATTATTGGTTATCCACGTTCAGCATTCTAAGGCAAATTTCCAGAATATTTTTTGGAATATTTCGAATGAATTGCACGACACAAACCAAATTTAAGAGATCAATGGCAAAGAAAGCAGTAGTAAGAAGGAAGGCTTCATAGGGGGCAGGAAATGAAGTAACATTTTAACTATTGTTATGCAGGAATGGCAGCCTAGAAGCAGAAGGAAATTAGTTGAACCACTAAAACAGATAAGTAGTCTAGTGTGCTCCTGTTATTTGGACTGCAGCTCCCCCAAAGCACCACTCAGTCACAGCCAGTGATAAGGGATTGAGAAAACTATCCTCCATAACATCTGGAGGGCACCAGATTGTTTACTCTACAATGTCTTTGACTGCATGCATATTTATCTAGAAGAAAACATGCCTAGGAAAGCATCTCGTTATTTCCTTGATTCCATTGCATCAAAGCAGAAGCCACATTATATCATTGTTTCTTTTAAAAAAGTAACTATCTTGCTTGGTGCTAGCAAACCAATCAAATTTCTTCAGCATAGGTGTTCTTTCAACAACAACAACAATGCAAGACTTTCTTGGAGTCTGTTAACAGTTGGATCTCTACATGAAAGCAGATTAACTCCACTGCTGCACTTGTTTTGGCATCTCCCAGATAAAGAAGTTATGCAGCTTGACAAAGCACTTTGCTCTTACAAGTCTTAACAGAGCCACAGATTTTTTTTTCCATATCTTCACTCCAACACCTGTTGCAAAGGAGGCTGGGGTGGTCTCTGTGTAACTTTCCACCTTCTACTTCCACTTTATATCCCTTGATCTACTGACACGTTGTGATAACAGTGTATGTAAAATGCAATTTTAAGGTGAATTTGGAGACCTAAAGATATAGAACCAGAAATAAATTTCAGTTACAAACAGAATGGGCATATGATTATATGGCTTAAATTGCATATAATTTGCAGGGAGCATTTCATGAACAACCCAATTTTGCACCATGTGAGAATGAAGTATTCACAAGGTTTAAAAGGCATTATATTTTGGGGAAATAGGTCTGGATCTGCCCTTCTCTAATCTGTTACCTTCCAGATATCCAAAATCTACTTCCAACACATCTGGAGGGCACAAGTTTAGAAAAAGCCGAGCCAGAAAAAAAATGGTATTAAGAGGGAGTTGGCTAGCTTTCCTCTATTTCCACACAGGCTCTCTGGGCTAACTGGAGCATTTGGCTGCACACATTTAATTCTGTGCGAGGGTATTTACAGGAATGACTCAATTTCCTCCAGGAAGGAAATGCAGAATTCCTTGCAGCAAGAAAATTCTAAAATAGAAAGGGCTTCTGTGCCCTCCATAGCACTTTTGCTTAGAATCAAAACCCAACTCTGTTGGAAGAGATTTTCTCTCAAGTAAGCAATGCCGGACATTGGGAGTGTTTTGTTCAAAGCACAAGGCTTATGCAGACCAGAAGAACCAAGTCTTGTGGTTTTATCTTAACCCAAAGACATTCAAAGTAACACGGATCCAACTTAAGCATTCTTTATCTTCAGTTTCATATGCCTGGCTACTTTAGGGTTACACCGGGGTTATTCTGCGCTTCAAAAGGCAAGTGTGGGGTATTCCCTTAAGCTATGCAACATTTTTCAGCGATTCCCAAAATAAGTTGCACCGCCCTTGACAAAGCAAAGCCTTGCTCATTAACGTCTTCTACTGGATCATTAGAGGTCTCCTTTCTACCCTCCGCTCTTTGCTCAGCCGAGGGGAGCGTTTCTTCTCCGCCTTGCCCCGCACACATCTGGGAGGCAGGCGCGCCGTTGGAAGAAGCTTCGCAGCTCCGGGAGTGCGGACAAAAAGGCCCTTTCCCTCGGCGCCGCCACACACACACACACACCCCTCACACCCCCATCTCAAGTAGAATTCGCCCGGGAGGAGCAGGGCAGAGGGACTCCAGCGCCTTCCTTGCCTCCCCGCTGGAGAGGAGCGTCTTCCTCTCTCCTTTGCAGCCATCACGAAGGGAGGAGTTGAAACTTGATCCAAGTCCTGAGCAACTCCAAGGGATTGGATCTTCCCTTCCTTAGAGCCGGGAGAAGTCCCCGGCCCGAAGAAGCTTGAGTTTGTCAAAAGAACATGAGCGAATTCCGGATTGGCTGAAACGGCGTCCCCGGACCCCTCCCCTCTTGCACCTGATGAGTGGGGTATTTACCGCACTTTTGAAGGACTTCTTTGCACTACATAATTTTTCTGCATGGGGCAAAGAGAGGAGGAGATGTTCTAGAGGACCAATGTCCCTGCAGTGAGTCTTCTCTGTTCTGCTGCTCAAAAGCTGGGAACCGTTATTCCGCAGCGAAAGGAAATCCGGGAAGGGGGAAAGCAGTCCTTGTGTTTCAAAATGCCACGGTCCTTCTTGGTGAAGAAACATTTCAACGCGTCCAAAAAGCCCAACTATAGTGAACTGGATACGCATACAGGTAATGCCAGAAGGAAATCTGCATGGAAGCTGGAAGTCGGGCTCCGTTTGGGGTAACGGTAGTTCTTGAGTTAAACCTCCCAGCCTGTTTGCACCAAACTGCCCGTGTGCACTTTAGCATACTTTTTCGTCCCTCTGGGCAGTGCTTTCTTTTCGTCCTATTTACAAACGTGTCAGCACCAACCTTTTGAAACGTCTACCTCTTTTTTTTTTTTTTTTTTTGCTTAACTGCTAAAATTGCATTTGATCGTTGCTGCACAAGAGAAGTTTGGAAACTTAGGAGGATAAGCCCGGATTTTACTGCTGGGTTTCTTGACCAAACTGGGAGAGAACTATGCTTGGACCAAATCGGACCTTCCCCAGTTTATGGTGCACAGTGTTAACTTACATATATGAAGGACTGCATTCCTTGAACTCGCTACATTTAAAAAATGTATGTTTGTCAATGTCATGACAATTTCATCACTGGGTAAGTCTGGGTAGTGTGGCTGTTATCTCCTTTATTTTCTAATGGTTTTCCTCTCTTTGTCTTCTTTCTAGTGATAATTTCTCCATACCTTTATGAGAGCTACCCAATGCCGATAATTCCACAACCAGAAGTCCTGAGTTCGGTGGCATACAATCCAATCACAGTCTGGACTACAACTGGGCTGTTGCCTTCCCCTTTACCCAGTGATCTTTCTCCTCTTTCTGGATATCCTTCATCTTTGGGAAGAGTCAGCCCACCCCCCCATTCTGACACTTCGTCCAAAGATCACAGTGGCTCAGAAAGCCCCATTAGTGATGAAGAGGAGAGAATCCAGTCCAAGCTGTCCCACCCCCATGCAATTGAAGCTGAAAAATTTCAGTGTAGTTTATGCAACAAGACCTATTCAACTTTCTCGGGACTTGCCAAACATAAGCAGTTGCACTGTGATGCCCAGTCTAGGAAATCCTTCAGCTGTAAATACTGTGATAAGGAATACGTGAGTCTGGGGGCTCTAAAGATGCACATCAGGACCCACACACTACCTTGTGTCTGCAAGATTTGTGGCAAGGCTTTCTCTCGACCCTGGCTACTCCAAGGACATATCCGGACTCACACTGGTAAGAGGGAAATACAATTTTACACATACGTGGTATAGATATCCAACCTTTCTCTGTGTTGACCATACTGACACACTGAATGCTCTTTTTATCTTCTTCAGTTATTGCAATTATATAGACATTGATTCCATTTTGGTCTTTTAGATGTTCAGTGGGCTTTTCCTACTCCCCCACCCTTTAAAAAAAAACCTTCCTTATGTGAGTGGGCCAAATTTTGCCCTGCCATAACAACTTCTAGCTTCTCTGCAAATTTTCACCAAGGTGTCAAAAGGCAGGCATCCAGCTGGCCATAAAAGTGCCTTGGAACATGATCCATGCAGGAATAAGAGAAAAGAAGCAGACACAGAGGGAATAGGAGGCAAACAGATCAAGTTTCCAACAAGAATCTGCACAGTCAAGAGTTGTACCCAGGCAGTGCATATAGCAAAGCCCATTAGTCAGCATATGGACATAGAAGGTAGTTTTTTTTCCCCTTGAACATTGTTTAGAAATGAGTTTTTGCTTGAAATCAATTATTTGGTCAGATAAATGAGATGAAGATTGCAGTTGTTTCTGATTTAGGATTGCAGCCTAAAAGGGGATTTTAAGTGTAGTTTGCTGGGATTAAGTCTTTGACTTTAAGTTTTATACAACTCTGGATATACGAACAGCACAACTAGTCCTAAAACAGAATTGTCTCTGATCCTGGTTTATGTAGAAATAACTCTTGTTTATCTAAGATTGTCTTTAACAATTCTAACTAAACTCCCCAAGGTTATAATGCAATGCATACTCATATGGCAGCAAACTCCATTGAACACAGTCTAAGGGAATTTCCAAAGGGGATTGGCTGTATAGCAATCCAAGCTAATTGAATTCTGCATTAAATTACATAAATCCAAGCTATGGGACAGAAGTGAACTGTTCAATTAGGTGCAACCTTTTATTCGGCATGTTTTTTTCATGAGACTCTGCAAGTCAAATCATATGTGAATCTATATATTGGTTTCACAAAAGCAGAATACTAAAGCATTAAATCTGATGGGACCTCTGCCATCCACATCAACAGCATACAAATCACAGCCTTGGGCAGCAAAAGGCGTTGCACAGGATACAGTAAATGAATGGAGGAAACATATGGAAATGTTGGGTGGAGCCCAACCTTCAGGGTGCTGGCTGCACCTGCTGAAGTAGAATAGGTTAGTGACTTGTCATTCAATGCATCATGATTTTCTGCAAGCTCTGAGTTGCCCACAATGTAAAGAAGAGAACCTCTGATGGCATTTAGAATCCACCCATCTCCTCCTCTGTGCTGTGCTAATAGTTTGCCCACTTAATATACACATTTCATTATTATAGCATTCAAGTGACTAAATTCCTTCTTCCCTTCTTTTCAGGAGAGAAGCCTTTTTCATGCCCTCATTGCAACAGAGCATTTGCAGACAGGTCAAATTTGAGGGCCCATCTGCAGACCCATTCTGATGTGAAGAAATACCAGTGCAAAAATTGTTCCAAAACTTTCTCTCGAATGTCTCTTCTGCACAAACATGAGGAATCTGGCTGCTGTATAGCTCACTGAGTTTACCTGTTTTCATGCTTTTGCCACAAACTAAAGAGACATCTACTCCTTTCCATGTATTCATCTGTTTCCCAAGAGGTGCAAAAAAAAAAGTTTTATTTCACTTGTTTAAGCATGACTTTTCTGTAACACAAAAGCAACAAGACATATAGAAGAAGATGCAAATGCCAAATTGATTTTTTAAAGAATGTATCACAGTTAAAATGACCATTCCAGCCAAAGTCTCCCAAAGAACCAAAATTTTGCTACATACCAAGTATCACAAGTGCTTGTTGGCGTCATGAAGTCAGTAAATGTCAAATATTTTTTTTAGCATAGCGTGCTTCTTGATGAGTGATCTGAAATATCTGAAAATTGCATCATTTCAAAGGAACAGAAGAATGTATGTCCAGTTGTTTGCCATGTTTTAACAGAATGTGCCTTTGTAAAACTGCCATGACAAACACTTTTGATGATGCTTCCTTTATTTGTAACAAAACGTTGGGCTTGTGAACGTATTGTTAAAATGGGAATAAGTGCAAGAGTGAGGGACGGGGAGGGATAACAATGGATATCTTTAAAGCTTTATTTTCCTAATTGCACAAAGGAAATGCAATACCGTGAGCAATTATCCTCAAATGAGCAATACCATTCAAGTGCCTTTTTATAAAAAAAACAAATTGATAGCCTTGTTTAAGGATGTAGACGTAATGTAAATAATTATATTTTTATATGACCAAATGTGTTCTGAAACAAAATGAAATGTTATCTATTGCAATGTCTATAGGAATCTTGAAAAAGTGAAGCTAATTGTGTTATATTGTTTTCTAGAATTAATTTTTGTACAATAAACATTTTGGAGTAATATTTATGTAGTCTGTCACATTAGATCCAAGACTCTTGAACAAACTATATAATCATATATATATATATATACATATACATATATATATATATATATATATATATATATATATATATATATATATATGATAATAGCAGCTCCTGTGTCTCCCTTGTATAAGAAGTCCTAAATGGCTTATTGGAGGATTGCCGAGAATATAGATTTAGTCTGTGTGGCCAAAAAATAATCAGTAAGGGGCTGAAGTTAAAGAAATCTGGCTAATTTACTCATTGCTTAGAAAACTGCTTTGAACAGTAAGCTTTGATTTTTCTCTGTTCTTTGGAGGAAAGATAGTAGAATATAAGTAGAATGATCACCAAATATTACACCCCTTCTTCAAAATCAATCACTGTGAATTAATCAGAAATATAGTATAGAAAGCAATGTACATTTCTGTCTTCAAGAAAAGGTATAGATAGGCCTAGCTTTACATTGGCCAATCAATGAAGAGAAAGCTTGGCTTCCTTCCAACCATGAAAAGTATTGGTATCTAGCAGAATCTCCTTACCACCGGGAGGCAATAATCTTCAATTATTTGAGCAGCCACCTCCCAAATTATACAATTCAACAAAAGTGCTATTCCATCCAAACAGGTGTTCTCTGAAAAACAGGAGATTGCAGAGAGAAAGGAGGAACTTTAAGCATTGTTTGCATACAGGCAGAAGAACCGTGTGTGTTTGTGTGTATGTTAACTGAACCCCACAGCAAGTGTTTACCAAACCATCTTAATGGAACCAATGAGATTCCAATGTAAATGTACATCCAAGTTACATGACATGTAGTTGTGGGCCTGCTTTTTTTCTGAATTTGGCTCTGTCACTAGACTGAAGCACTGATATGGAAAAGACTAACCATTCAATTTCCTATTTTAAAATTCTATAGTCGTCTTTTTTTAAAAACAACATACTTTTTACATACCACATTAAAATGTGTGTTTCTTTCTAGTTGAGAACGTTTATTTTTAGCAACTCTATTAGTGAAGTGTTATTAAAGGGCAATATTTGTGCAATCCAGGATACCTGAGAAATAGTAAAAGTGATTTTGATGGTCTTGCAGTAGATCAATGTTTTTTTTTAATCTTGACCACTTTAAGATGGATGGACACCGACTCCCAGAATTACCCAACTACGATGCAGTAGATGGTTAGAAAGATGTTCTGATCTTTCAAAGTGAATGAAATGGTAACAGTGCTGTAATCTGACCAGGAAATGAGACTGAGTTGTCTCTTATCTATGGTATGCATATTTTTAGGACTGAAGATGAAGCATTACTGTACTGTAACGTCAGCGTTTCCCAATTAGGTATCTTCCAGATGTGTTGGATTTCAATGTCAAGCCATCTGCTAAGTGGAATTATGGGAACCAGCATCTAATACCAGATTGGGAAAAGCTGATACGATTTGTACTTTTTGTGCCTGCTATGTGAAATCCCATGGACAAGCACTCTATAAATCACTATAGTAGTATTCCTGATTAAATCACTGGAATGATCTGTGCTGTATGATGTAACCAACACTAAGTTATTTTTAATTACCTGATTTCAGAGGAAGTGGTTTAAGCCTAACTTTCCTCTTTAAAGCAGTGTGCATAAGCATGAGCAATCTTTTTTTTTTTACTTTTTGTTTAGTTATGTCTTTTGTGCACATTTCTTTAGTACATAAAGGGTTTTTTGGGGGGGAAAGGGTTTGCATGAATTGTTAAGTCAGGGTAGGAATGAACTTAGTCCTAAAGCAGCATGTCAGAAATTGCATTTGAAATTATTGACAGGACTAGAATAAAACGTTATGCCCAGGAGAAAAAACAAATTTGATGTAAATTGCATTAGGTTTATGAAATATTGGTTATATAATTACTCCAGTATTTTAAGTATATTCTCCTCTTCTGGCCCATTAAAATTTAGTTTAGTTAAACATTTTGGACACACGAGACACAGCAAAAAATAAGGCAGACTCTGAAGGAGAACACAAATTGCTGTATTCCAGAAAGTTTAGATTTCAATCCCAAGCAGACCCAACCAGCAGAGCCGGTGGCAATGGATTACATGAATTGGGACATAATTTTTTTTGAAGATACCACATTGTCTTCCTCTGGGCCATAGGCTGTACCTTTGATTTAAGTGATTTTTTTACAAAAAACTTACAATGTAGACCATTATTATGGGATTTAAGATGAAATATAATCACGTTGGAACTGAACATTTTTTGTAGTGATGGATGTGCTTAACTGATAGGATGCACAGCTGGGAAAATGAGTGGAACTAAGAGTGGGGAGGGAGGGAGAGAGAGAGAGATGCTTAGACTGCTATTATAGCGAGCCTAACTCAGGGGCTAATCACAAGAGACATCAACTGCCAGTGGAAGTAGTGGCTGCAAAACCTGAGAAAGGCCAAGGGGTTACCAGGCTCTGGGAACCCCCAGCAAAACCTCAATGAGTTGGATATATCACAAACAAATGAATCCCCCCCCCCCACCGCCCAAATATATCAATTATATGACTGGGATTTCCAGGATCTGATGATGTCACTGTGATACAACAAATGCCATTAGCAAATCCTGTATCGGAAGTGCAAATCACATTTTGACATACCCTCGATCAAATTACACAGCATGAATGAGTCAGGGCCATGGCATCTGCTCTGCAGGGCTTAAAATGAGAGAGAAAAAAGTAGGTCAGTAAGTAAAGCTGATGAGACTGAAAGCAAGCATCTGGTTTAATAGGATGGCATTTCATTACAATCACTTTTCTGATCTTATGGTGGGTGCGGGTGTTCTAAGTGGCTGAGCCCTTCAACAGATAATTATACCATTTCCATTTATTAGAATATTGTACTGGCAAATGAAAAACATTACTTTTATTCCCCAACAAATATATCGGTATATTTTAACTGCTTACTTATTATTCCAAACTGTATTTGTCAAAGCAGGAAGGATTCTGGTATCCATCAGTCATTTTCATTTATTTTAGTGTGAGAAAGCATTATTACATTTCAACTTTTTTTAAAAAAGAATGTTATGGCAAGGTGGCTGTTTTTGTGACATGCACACATAGCCCAGTGTGCAAAATTTATTGTTGCTCCTCTACCACAATCAGTCTGCCATCAACTCATTAAACCAGTTGTGGGTCTTCTGGTCTCTCCCACCAAAGCTAACTGAGCCTGAAATGGCACTTCAAAATGAAAAGAATACCCTGCTGTTTCCTATGATATCAAAAACTTGTCCTTGTTAAATGGGTTTTAAAACGCAACTTTTGGTGAGTTAAACCAGTGCTTGAGTGTAAAATCACAAATGCCTACAAACGAAGCCTATGTTTGTTCTATCAAATCCCAGGTCTCTGTGAGCTGAACCAGTCTTTGCAATATCAGGTCACAAGTCTCTGGCATTAAACCAATGTTTGCTGTATGAAACCATAAACCTTTGCCACTAAATATCCTGCTTTTTTCTGAGAGCTCGAGATAGCTTCTATGGGACTCCTAACCTCGAAGCAACAACCCCGTGAAGTGTGTGGCTCAGAATCTTCCCAGTGCCCTCCATCGCCAAGTGAGAACTTGAAACCGGTCTCACTGGTCGGTGTGTAATACCCTAATCACTGTAGATACTGAGATGGTATCAATTAAAACATACCATGAAATGAAAAGATGACGATGTAATAACATTTAATACCAGCATTGAAGGGTTTGTTTTGCTTTGCTTTCTAATGTTTGATGGTTGTGATCTGTGTTTCCTGGAGTGCAAGGAAAAAAACAAACTTGCCTCTTGGAAACAAAATCCACAATAGGGATGTTTTTATTGAAAAAGCTCAGTTTTCAAATACCTGCTAATTTAGTTGTCAAACAACTAAACTTGTCTAAATCTGCGTTTTTCAACCTCAGCAAATTTAAAATGTGTGCACTTCAACTCCCAGAATTCCCCAGCCTGGCTGAGAAATTATGGGAATTGAAGTCCAAACATCTTTTAAGTTGTTGCGGTTGAGAAACGCTGATCTAAAATATTGGAGGCTCCCTTTCCTCCCCCCCAAAAACCCTTGAAAATAAATTGATAGCCAGTGAAATTGTTCTAAAATCATGGGAAAGTTGTCTACATTCTGAACAAAAGTCTATACGTTTCATCCGTTGTGCTTTCTGATCTGTTAATATCCTTTGTTATTTCTGATCTGTTAATACCTTTATTATTTTTACAAATATCTCAAAGCAGCAAATATATCCAATGCACCTTCCTTCTCCTATTTTCCCCACAGCAACAAACCTGTGAGGTGGGCTGGGCTGAGAGAGGGTGATTGGCCCACAGTCACCCAGCTGGCTTTCTAACACAGCCTCACTCAGAGTATTCTACGTAAGCAGTGATTAAGGGATGAATCCTAGTCATTAGATCTTCCTTCTCCAAGAAAAGATACAACCGGCACACTAGATGAAGCTAAGGCAAAACTGTCTTGCCTACCATCACAATATGACTGCTCCTGGATCTAAGATGACCTACACTGTAGGTAATTGATATTGCAGAACTTAAATAGTCCTATTGCAAAGAGGTTATATCTCAAAGGCCAGGTTACATTATCTATTCAGCAACGAGACTCATGGCTTTTACATGCACCCGTATCCTGCTCAGGGCTTAGGCAAAATTGAAGGACCACTTTAGCTAAACATTTAACACGTTGATGCTGAATGTGTCTCAGTAACTTTGCCTTGGGGTTTCTATTTTATTCCCTCTGTTTGGAGTTGGAGGTTGGAGTTGGAGGTTGGAGGTTGGAAGTTGGAGTTGGAGTTTGGAGTTAAGTGGCAACTTTTTTTCCTAACACAGACCAAAGAGGTTGATTCCATGCTGTTTTATGCCTCAACTGCCATATGAATATCCCACAGTAACAGAGGGCACAGTGAGTCTTAAACACAATATGGGGGGGGGGGAATAATTCTGGTGGGAGTCCTAATGGATTTAAAGGATACAATTAGAGGGCATTTTATGGAAGAACTCTTCAAATACTACGTTCATTTAGAAATGCTGACCATTTCTAAATGACCACGGCAAGTAATGCACCTTCTCCTGATCCTAAGAAGGGTCAAATAACATTGTGAATAACTGTCATTAAATATATACACAAAACAGTATAAGCTCAGAAGTGAAGTAGGGAAGCAAGAATTTCCTTAGTCCATAAATAACAATTTCCCGACTTCCGCTTCCGGTTCCGCTGGCGACAGACTCTGATCGGGCTAGCTCTGGCCCCAGAGTCTGATCCCCCCCATCTGGAGGCCCTTTGGGCCAAGCGCCCCATTATTGGGGCGTTTGCCGTTTGAGGGCGGCTCGCCAGGGGTCCCCTGCCTCACTTCCAGGGGCCGGGAGGCCGATGCTGGTGCGCCCGAGGCTCCAGAGGGGGTGGGAGGTGATCGGCGGCTTTTCTTTGAGGCCGCGGAGGCGCCACAGCGCCTAAGGGGACCGGTGCTAACTAAGAAGGCACAACGGACTGAACTGATTGGTTGGAGTTGGAGCAGGCATCCTGGAGGCGAGAGGGGGGGTTGGAGTTCCCCCCCCCCTTGTAGCTGGAAAGGAGCCGTGGCAGAGAACTAGGGGGAAGGAGATGGAGTGAAACCCCTTACCTTGCTGACTTTTCCTTGGAGGATGGCTGTGGCAGAGTTGCTTGGAGAGGTCTGGTGGCCTCTCCACCCGGTAGGCAATGGCGGCGGTCTGACTTCCTGCTTCTTTATTTATGATTGTAGACAACATTCTCCTCTGGCTTCCTGTTTGACCTACTCTATACTTCGGACTCGTTGTTCCTGTGAGCGCCCACTGGTGGATAGTTGAAAAACTACTCTGATTGCTAATCCCTCTTTCTTCTCTGGAGGTTTGCCTTTTGATTTCTCATCTTCTACTGATCTAAGATGGCTAAGGGCCACAAACCAGCAGCAGCTGACATGGGGAAAATTTTGGAAAGACTGGCAATATTGGACCAGAAGTTGGACAAGTTAGATGACGTGCAAAAAGGATTATCTGAAATTAAATCTGAAATGACATTTATGAAAAAAGATTTAAATGATGTTCAACAGCTGGCAGAGCAAAACAAGAAGAAGATGGGGGGTCTGGAGGGGGAGGTACGGGCACTCCAGAAGGTGGAGGATGGGAGAGGAAATGCAATGTTAACTTTACAATTGGATAAGATGTCTTATTTTCTCAGGTTCCAAAATGTGGAACAACTTGACCAGGAAAATTTGAGAGAAGTGATGGTTAAAATGTTGGGTGAATTTTTAGAAAGAGATTTGGAGTCTATTGGAAGGGATGTGGATTTGGTCTACAGAGTAAACTCACAATTTGCAATTTTACATAATTTACCAAGAGAGATTCATATTAAATTTGTGAGAAGGGAACTGAGAGATGAGATATTGAGAAAACAAAGACTGGGGGCGCTGGTGTACAGGGGCAAGGAGATCACCATCCTGAAGCAGATTCCCAGACAGGTACAAGAATTAAGAAGAAAATATTATTTTTTATCAAATAAGCTGTACCTCAAGGGAGTAGGTTTTAAGTGGCTGATTCCGGAGGGTTTGATGATTTTTTGGGAGGACAGTAAGAAGAAAATTAATAATGTAACGGAAGCTAAGGCTTTTCTTGACCAACATAAATCCTTCCTAGGTGGAGAAGATACAGGAGCCGAAGAGGGGGAAGTATTAGATGATCAAGGAGCGGAGGCGGACAGAGCTGCTGCGGCCCGGGAGGGGGGGGGAGGCCAGACCATGGTTTTAAGAGCCAGAACTAGGAAATGAAGAAAGGAGGGGAATCTACTGTTTAAGGTTTTTTTAATTGACATTTTTCTTTTTTCTCTCTTCTTTTATTGTATTTTGTATAACACTTTTTTTTTTGTTTATATAATTTTTATATAACCTGGTTGTTTGTTTCGATTTAAGATAATAATGTCTGTTGTGTGAGAAATTAAAAAAAGAAAATAATAACTGAAATATCTTTATATAAAGATATTGAAAATTCAACATATTGTAAACTATAATATTGTATATTTTTAACCAATAAAAACTTTTTATTAAAAAAAAAATAACAATTTCCCCTTATGTAAATAAGTGGTCTTGCAGGACCCGATCTGAGTTGGTCACTGGGACTAGAGGTTTATTTTTCCAATAAACCTTTCAGATTGGTAGAAGAATAAACTCCTGGTCCCAGTGACTGACTCAGATTGGATTCCTCAACCTTATCCTGGTACACATATATTTGCCTTAATTTGTCATGAGTAGTCTAGTCTGTGACCCAGATGTTCTCCAGCTCACACAACCCACTTTCTAGGAGTGTTTCAGCAACTAGGCAAAATGGTTGCTTCCTGAAGCATGAAGTTGCCTTAAGTCTTAGAAGCTTCATCATGGAGAAAAGCCTGATCCAGCTAAAGAACCAGTACCTGTTAAGTAGATTGAGGCAATTCTCCAAAGACACAAACTTAGAGAAACATATAAGGCTAGCAATTGTTAATTATTATTTTTCTTACTCTATTCCTGTTGCTAGGGATGAAAAATGATGTTTGGGAGAGCTGCCTCATATGAGAAAAAAAAATGTCCTTTGATTCTTTGTGTGATGCTATTCACTGCTCCATCTCATGCAGAAAAAAAAAATCTTGGGCCAGTCCTGCCAACAATTAGGATGCTTCCCCGAAGATAGAGAAGAACAAAGCACAGCAAGATAGATCCTGCAGGAGGGAAATGCTTCCAGGTTACCAGCTTCTCCACAATCTTTAAAGCTCAACATTTTCTATCTGTAGGCTAGCTGGGGCAGCTTTAGTAAATTCCTATCAGATTATGCTGGAGACATCAACATCCAAGGCAAGGTCACAGCTCAGAATGGAGATCTTGTTTGGACACGTTGAAAGTAAGATTTGGGTGAGTCATACAGGCAAACATATCACAGAAGCAGCTGGAAGTCTGGATGTAGGTAAAAGAGAAAGGTTGTGAGCAGAAGAGACAGCAGAAGAGCATGCTGCTTCCAAATAGAAAGTGTACAGTACTGAGATTTTGTCAATCATTTTATGAGTCCATGTACCTTATCATAGACTAAGGCAATGTTGGCAACTTGAAGATATATGTACTTCAATTCCTAGAAGCATGCTGGCTAAAAAATGCTGGGGAATGCTGGGAGTTGAAGTCCACACACCAAGTTGCCAAGATTGAAAAACATTGGGACCAGTGGGAATTTAAAATTATGAGTGCAGGAGATGAATGCATCCATGAAATTGTTATCACAAGAATGATAAATCACAGAGCATTTATTAGAAGGAGAACTAGAGTCTTTATTTCCCTGTTAGCTCACTGAAGCAGCTCAAAGACAATCCTGTAAATTATTATTAGGACAACTTTGGGCTGCTTTTTAAAAGAAGCAAAAGAGGAGTTTGGGGCATATTGATGGCTGAAGTTAGCACATCTCCTTCCACACCATAGTTAGTTATCAATAACAGGACAGATTGAATCAATAAGAACCAATGACTTAAATGAATGATTTGTGTTGCAGCCCAGAAGAAAATGTCAAAGGATGCCGGAGATTCAAACTTTAGGGTTACCACTATTCAAAACCAATGCGCACATCTATCCAAAACTATTTTGATCAAATACACCCCATCCAGTGAATTATCCCTGTCTCAACATAGCACATGCATGGCAGTACACAAACACCAGAGTAATTTCCAGTATGTCTTTTTTCCCAACCATATAAGAAAAACTGAAGATTGGGAAACATTACACGGCAGTAAATTTCTTTTTCCATCTCATCCTCATGCAAAATCTGGGAAATATTCAAAATGATGCACTCATCTTACTCCAGGGATGGAGTCAAGCACTTACCATTGGCAAAGCCACATTTTAAAGTACAAATCAGATCCTTATTTATTTTCATGTTTAACACTGTACCAAGAACTAATAAATAGGAATCTGAAATGACGTAGGAGAGCACAGAAATAAGGCTTTGTGGTTGAAGACTAATTCATGAGATGACGAAAGCAGAAAAAGATGAATTTTATCTGTCTGCCACTTCATTTTCCTCATGACTGAGGAGATCAGCCATATGTTGTAACACCTTTGCAATAACTCTTACTGACTGCTATGACCTTTGCTGCTTAGTTGGGCTGATTAATTGCAGATTTCTTAGTCCTAATCTCAGCTGACAGGCCAGCTCAAATGATTCTGCTTTGTTATTTCTTTCAGAGCAAAAATTGCACAAGGACTGTTTATTTCTTTTTTTCATGGGACAAAAGAAAAAAATGGTAAAGAATATTTTAAAATCAACTTTTCCTTTAAAAAAACAGGAGCCATAACAATGTTTTGAATTTTTAGTACATTTACAATTCTAAAATCTTATAAACATTGTACCTATTTAATACATTCATAACACTCAACCCTGTGCTCATTTACTTAGTATAGATTTATTCCAGTGACGTTTCACACAATTGGATCCAGATTAACTCTTTTGTGAATGGAAGAGATACTTTCATTCAGTGAAAAAGTCCATTAAAGAATATTTCCACTGGGATAGGGGAACTAGGAAATAAGTGATCTTCTCCAATTAATTATAACTGTTATGCTAGTTCTCCATACTGTACTCCAAATTAGTTTTTCAAGGGATAGAAGTTTATTTTATTTTTTTTAAATTTATATGCCGCCCTTCTCCAGAGACTCAGGGTGGCCTACAATGCGTTAAGCAATAGCCTTCATACTTTTGTATATTTATACAAAGTCAGCTTATTGCCCCCACAAACAGGGTCCTCATTTTACCCACCTTAGAAAGGATGGAAGGCTGAGTCAACCTTGAGCCTAGTGAGATTAGAACTCGTAGTAATTGCAGGCAGCTGGATGTTAAATGCTGGCTTAGTAGGAGGCATTAGCCTGCTATGCCACTCAGGCTCAAGTTATAGGAGGAATGAGGAATTGAAAATACAGTACTCTCTGTGTGATTCTTTTTTCCTACTATTAATAGCAGAAACATAACTTGTTTCTTGGGATCTAACCCACTGAACTGTACATAGTCCTAAGGAAGTGTTAGTTAGTTAGTTAGTTAGTTAGTTAGTTAGTTAGTTAGTTAGTTAGTT
>WNWU01000003.1:29057329-29082753 GCA_012654045.1 Ptyas mucosa | reverse complement strand
ACAGACAGACAGACAGACAGACAGACAGACAGACAGACAGACAGACATCCTGGAAATGCATACCACCAGTCTACACAATAGTTGCCAGGTGCTCAGCCTCTCTTTGGAGTCTTCAGATCCCCAGATATATATAGAATGATTCTTCTCATCAATGGCTGCCCTTCAGCATTGCAGCTTCATTTGTTGTTGAATTGCTGTGGCTCTCCTGTTGCCACTATTATGATTACCTTCCTTGACATTCCTATTGTAGATATGGAAAAATACATTGAATGGTTCCTTCATTTCTATTTCCCATTTATTTGTTGAATAATCAGTTTAGCTGGTCTCCAAGTAGAAGTGCTTCCACCAGGCATACTTTATAAAGATGTTGTTTTTTAAGGCTTCGTATAAAACAGTGTTTGCCAATGTTTGGCAACTTTAACATGTGTGAATTTCAACTCCCAGAATTCCCCATTCAACTGAATTCAACTGAATTTCACACATCTTAAAGTAGCTAAAGTCAGAAACACTGCTAGGTGTATCTGCAAAATATTAACATAAAAAACATAAAGAATTATATGAGTTTACTGATTATCCCAGTAGTTAAATTCAAAAAATTTCCCTATCGGTTCTGTGGGCGTGGCTTGGTGGTCATGTGACTGGGTGGATATGGCTTGGTGGTCATGTGACTAGGTGGGCATGGCTTGGTGGTCATGTGACTGGGAAAACAAACTGTCACACTTTACACAAAAACACCAGTTCAGGCAATAGGTAGTAAAAATGTTTTAAAAATAAAAAAAAAGTTCCGACCATTGCGCGGCACAGCTGATTGTCAGACAATCAGCTGATTATCACAGCTGATTGTCGGAACCTTTTTTAAAAACTTTTTAAACCTTTTTTTACTACCTATTGTAGTAAAAAATGCTTTAAAAAGTAAAAAAAAGTTCAATCAGCTGTGTTGCGTGATCGTCGGAACTTTTTTTTTTACTTTTTAAAGCATTTTTTTTACTACTGGTTCAGGTGAACCAGTAGCATTGTCACTACTGGTTCCAGCGAACCACCCTGAACCGGTAGCATTTCACCGGAAAAAGTAGATATCTGGATTTGTTACAGGGTTTAAATGTTAGTATCATGAGCAGTGGTCGGTTTCTACCGGTTCGCCCTGGTTCAGAAGAACCAGTAGTGGTGGCGGGAAGCTCCGCCCACCCACCCAGATATCATCAGGGACGCTCTGCACATGCTCGCAGTTCTGAACCATAGTGAAGGTAAGTGAAAACCACTACTGATCAGGGGAGTATGTTTTTTCCAGTTGTTCTATTTTTAATTTTATTTAGATTAGAGTCACCTTCACATGCTCTTTCTCAAATGTGATATATGTTGTCATTTGCAATGTTCCTCTGAATTCAGTGTAGGACATAAGAATTTTTTTCCAGAAAGAAGCTCTAATGATGAACAAGCTTCTCTCAGCTCAATCAAGAATCAGCTCAAGTGCCTTTTAAAGCTCATTTCCTTTTTTGATCTCCTGCCTCATAATGTGGCCTACATATTGATGTCACATGTACTGTAATGTATAGCCTCTCGTAACTGTAGTTGGCCTGCATGTGCTATATCATATGCCCATCTGGGACAGAGAGCTTCTTCAAAATCTACCACTTTCTCTCACCGATTCTCTCACAAAAAAATAATATGCTTTGAAAATTAAATGGATACTAGTGGGTCCTTCAGAAACCATTTTCAAGAAAACATTTACATATAACTAATGAGCAATGAAACCAGTAAGACAGGTTGAAACCATTTTTGACATATGAACAAGGACACACAGAAATGGAGAACTAACAAGTACAACACTTATAATCAAATGTTTTAAACAGTTTGTTTTATGCATTTAATTAATGTGCATACAATCACTAGGATCGTCAGGGCATCAATGGATATAAACGAAATGTTCCGGCATAAGAAATATGGCAGAATATATTCTGTTCCCCTATCTCCAAATAAAGGGGTTGCTTTTGCTTTTGTACTGTTTTATGTTTGTGGGCCTCCTCTGGCAAAGCAGAAGCACATTTTAACCGTTTTCTGTCTTTGCCTGCTTAGGCTGATGCTATCATGGGGGAGGCACTAAAACATGCTCTAAGCTTTGTTCCTTGCTCATGCTGTGCAAGACAACTGAGAACTTCTCCAGACACAACAAGAGCAAATTTAGATATGTGCCTACTTTAACTGAATAATTCCAAAGGTTGAGTACCCTGTTAGTACCTAAATTAAAGTTAAATTATTCATACTAACTGGGAAATTTATTTTCTTGTGAAACCCCAACCCAATGAAGTTATCAACTTTATTCATGATGGATGCTGTCCACATTATTTTATATTTTTAGAGGGGCAATGTAGCACAAATATTAAGACAACCTGGAAGAATGAATTATTAATTGCATTTTTTAAAAGCAATTGCCAACGTCATTCTACTCTCCTCCAAACTTGGTCAATGACACTTGTCATCCCTCAACCATATGATCACTGAGGAATGTTGAATGCTGAATTGGTATGGATAGATTGCATTTATCATTTTTAGTTAGGATAGAATTTCTGTGAAAAGTAAAACTCAATTTATAGTATTATGTCTCAGATTGTACAGTTACTTAACTCTGTATATAATTCTGATCAATGACAAAGATGTTTTGTTCTATCTACCAGATAGATCAGGGATGTCAAACTCACGTTGTCACGGCACCGTCACATAACGTATCAGGACTTTTTTCCCCTTCACCAAACCAGGCATGGGTGTGGCCAGCACATGACACATCCGGCCCACAGGCAGGGAGTTTGACAGCCCTGAGATAGAACTCTTCTTAAGATTGGTTGCACTTTCACTGTAGAACAGGTTCTTGCTTCATTTTTCCTCTCTGCTCTTTACTTTCTGAGCATCTTAATTCAAAAACAGAAGTCTGTAAGTAAAGCATAATCCTTTGCAGGGTTTTCTTCCTAAAATAAAATGACAACAAGACTGCATAGACAAAAGATGTGACTCTTAGAGTGCTCCACTAAGAGGAGGAAAATCATTAATGCAGATACAGTGAATTTATTTATTTTGCAGCAAATTTCCTGCTTGGTGCTATTGAGGTTGACTGTTTACCTGCTGCTCTCTAACAAAGAGACAAGGTGCTGCACGTTCTGTATTGTAGTGACTAACAAGCCATCTTGTCTAGGCTTGAGTGTTCATCATACCTGCATACTTTGAGCTCTCCCAACTCCCCAGCCCTGTATCTGAGCATTCTACTAGAGGTTCTTGGGGAAACAGGATACCAACTGGATAACCAGCAGGAAACAAAGCCTCCTCAGAAGAGAGGAGCCTCAGGCTGTCTAATTACAAGTCCTTGCACTGCTTGAAGTTACTCAGCTGACATGCCTGAACTGTGCAAAGACCTTCAAGTGAACTATTATACAAAGCTCAATGTATCACATGGTTGTAAAGCAGCTGCTAAGTCTCATTGTAAATGAGGCACAGAGCTGATAAGTCACATACCCTCCTACTTAGTGGGAGGAGGGAATCTCCTTTCTTAGATTGTAGCGCTGTAGTCTAAGGATGATATTCGGGAGGTGGAGAGGAAGTGTAAATTAGAACAGGAGAAATAAATTGCTTAAGCAAAGATCTAGAAAAGAATCTTACCTTTATTTTTTTTCCTACAGTGGCATTGTAATATGCACCACACTTCTTTCAGAAACAGTCCAGAGGAGGGGAGAAAAAGAGGTACATTAATGTAAATGAACGGAAACCAGACTGGTAATTTAGATATTCTATTCTACCAAGTTAATTAAAACAACAATATCTACAGAGTGCATTGGGAAAGCAGTGTCAATGATACTTGATGGCAAAGAAAACAGCCTTAATGTAACCTCTTAAATCAGTGTTTCTCAACCTTGGTAGCTTGAAGATGGGTGGACTTCAACTCCCAGAATCCCCCAGCCAGCAGTGCTGGCTGGGGGAATCTGGGAGTTGAAGTCTACCCATCTTCAAGCTTCCAAGGTTGAGAAACACTCTCTTAAGTGTTACTAAGAACAAAGACTATGATTTCCTTCAAAGAAGGCTACGTGGCATTCTATAATTGTAGAAACTCAGGCATACTGTGATTAGATTTGTATTCCATCTTCCTTCCAAAACAGCCCTCAAAAGTAGCCAACAATTCTTTCACTGTCTTTGACCTGCTCTCTCGCTGAGATTCTGCTCTCTTGCTGAGATTCAGCATCAATTTATTTCTCTTTGTGTAGTCATCAAAGCCTTCAGATTTTTATTCATAGATGGAAATATATATTTTTTTCCTGAATTATATATTTACAATTTGCAACTGATAGACCTAATGCACATGTTTTCAAAAATAAGGACTGTCTTCAAAGACCTGCTGCCAAGATTTTCTAGTCACTACAAGAAATAGTCAACCCTCTCTGGGCTGTTTTGTTGTTAAATGTATAATGAGACACACAATCCATAGTTTCAAGGACAAGCATACAGTTCCAAGACCGTTTTTGCAATATAAAGTTCAAGTAATGTAATGTTTTAGGTTGGCAAATGGAATGAAAAATGTGGCTGATAAATAGCATGGATGTAAAGTGTTTGCTGAATCCTTGGCAAGTTTACTATTTCTCTCCTATTCCTGTGCTGCCAGTATAAATTGAGCTGACCCCTATGTCAACCCCTACTATGCAACAGAAATAAGGCTGGCAAAAGGTACTGTCTTTATAAGTCTGTTGCGGGTCAAATTAAAAGGAAAAAAACCAAACCTTGGTGGATTTTGTTTTTTTCTCCCATGTGCTATACAGAAAAGAGCTACAATCATTCTCCCTGGCATGGAATAAGGTAGACTTGGCTGAGTGTGGATATGTGCTTAGTATAGTAAGTTCATCCACCTATAAAAGAAGAAAAGCCACAGGTGCAGAAGGTGTAAGAAATGGTTTTCTCCTCTGCTCTTTTTGAGGACAACTGCTCCTCTGCATCTATGACCTGTCACCCTCTGGATTTAGCATGTGTAAAATCCAAGTTCAAAAAAAGAAAAAGAAAAAGAAAGGAGGTGGGCTGCAAAATGAACTGTATAGTATGAGCAGTGCTCTCAAATAATAGTCACAGTCAGCACTGCAAAGGAATGGAGGTTCTGATAGTGAATGTGAAGGGGTCCAGTTGCGATTTTATGCCAAGCAGCTAGCAATCTTGGAGAGTATGCCATTATGATAGGTTTGTGCTGACAATCATTACCTTGTCATTAATTCTACCAAAGCCAGACTGGAGTAAACAGAAAAGTGCAGGTCACGGACCTCACCAAAATAATTAAAGCATTTAAGCCATGTGAAATTCCAGAAGTTCCTACTGCCCTGTCATCTTGAGCATTTTCTACACCAGGATTTGTTTAGATGTATTTTTAAAAACTTTATTATATATTAACTTGAACATTTTCTAGGCCAGAGTTCATCAAAGTGGTTGGTATTGATTCCCAAGTGTAAATTGGTTTAGCCAAGAATCAATGTTGTTGGTGTTATTATTCATATTCATTAAAGTTCTACTTAGTAAGTTATTTTCATAGAATAAATGTTTACGGGTCAATGAACCATCTGAATCATCATTAAGGGGTTGAGGAGCTGAAGAATTTTGGGCCCTGGTCTAGGTGATCTCAATAAATAAAACTGTAATGCAGCCAGAATCTCACTCCCTTTTCCTTTGTATAGCAGCTTGTAAATCAGCACCATATAATTATAATGGTCTCTCAAAAGAGTTTAGGTCTGTTTTTTAAACACAGATCTAGCATTCTTTTGAAAGCATTGAACCCATGTTTAAAATGGATTTTAAAGCCATGATCCTCCCCTCCATCACCTTACATATATTGTGCCCTGTTTATTGTTTATTTATGAAGAGGAAAGGTACTGCTGAAGGAATTCCTAATACATTTTCTAAAACTAATTATTGGTGGGTAATCCTTCCCATACCTTTTACAAGTGCTAGAAGTGGTACTGCAGCTACCCAGCTGTTCAAAGGCTTTTCAGAAATAGAAATATGGTTAAGAATACTGCTAGACCATCCAAGAGATTTATTATATCAAGCATTCTTGTAAATATATTTGTCTAATATAGATGTTTTATTGGTAGCCCATGATCATGTTCTGCCATTATTTTTCAATTATTCATAGTAAGAGGCATATTAATCAATACACCAACAGTTATGTAATTCAAAGTCACTGCTGTGTTGGTTATGCATATGAATAAATTTAGTCCATTATATAGTTATAATGCAATTTAATGGTTATATGAATATATAATAGTCTAATTTCTGAAGAAGTAACTTTTCTTCCACTCACACCCACATTTCTAGTGCAAGAAGAAATGAACCAATCATCTGCACACCTGAAGTTGCAGAAGCAGCAAAATAAAAATCATGTTTTATTTATTAAGTCTAGTAATTATTGGAAAAACACAAGCAAGGATGTCTTACATTCATATCCCTGAGTTCCGAGAAAGAGATGAGAAATATCATAAAGAAGTCTTATAGTATTAAAGTTAATCTATTCCAGAAAATGATAAAGATTGGCAAGCATTGCTAGTCCAGAGAAATTGCAATAGCTGAGAAACCAATTCTGAAAGTAGTATAGCTTTAAAAACCATCAGATTATTGGGGAACAAATTATTGAAAATGATAGAAAATAGGACGTGAAATGCAGAGGAAATGAATCAGATGTCACAAAATGAGTGGGAAAGCACAATTGTACGTGGTCCGTCAGTCACACTTAAAAACAACATCACATCTCAAACAAACTTGATTTTCCACATTGAGATTTTTAAAAAACAGCATATGACAAATGTCTACAAGACTTCTGGATTTCATGCAAATTAGCACTAGCCAACATTCTGTCTAGGTCACATAGCCTCATCACATCCTTATGCAAAATTGAAATTTGTCTTCTACTGGAGATGATCTCTGAGTCTAATTTTTGTGCTGTTGCATTCTATTTGCTTCTTAGTGCTTGTTTTAATCTGGAAGATGCAGAGGAATAAAGCTTTGGTTCTGATAGTAACACCATATGGGAGCAGCTGTTTGGGGTTAGATAGTGTGCTAATCATGAAATGAATTACATCTTCCTTTAAATGGAACAGCTTTTATATTTTGCTCTTAAACCTGAAGTCAAGTCAGTACAAAATGATAATAAACATGTCTGGAGAGATATCTCTAGCCCAAAGCAAGAGTCATTGTCCATGAACTCTGTTCCTATTCAGTTTCCATTTCCTAAGACAGAATGTTGGCATCCTTAAAGGAATGGCTTTGCAAAAGGGGAATGCAAGAAGGGGAAAACAGCTTTCAACAGTGTTTGCTTTTGCAAAAATTGTGGGATTTCAACTATGTAATATAATAATAAATGAAATGATAAAGTGCATTCGTTGCTTTGAATATTTTGCAATAAAAAGCAACAACCGAAGTAACTATTGTGAGTGTATAAGTCCCTTGGTTTTTGAAGTATAATGCCACAGGTTTCAGAAGGACTTAACACTGAAGGAAATAAAAGGCTCTGAGATCATTTTGTATCCACTTTTAGCTCCATGGAATGCAAGTTACTAGTGCATTAAAAGAGAGAAAGGATCTCATGATAGGAAAGTTTAACAAATGCTACAGCTATCAAGATACAGAATTAATTCGTAGATGTTCATATAACTGAACTGTTTTGCCTGCCCCATTATAAGGAAGAAGCATTTTTAAAATAATCTCAAGTCAGTGCTTACTCTTGCTGATTCCTGGACTAGTCCCTGTGTTTCCTTGGCAAGGTTGTTTGCCATGCCTCCTTCGTAGGTGAGAGAGAGCGATGGACCCAAGATCATCCAGCTCACTTCATGCCTAAAGCAGGACTAGAACTTGCTGTCCCCTGTACATTGTATATATACTATACTAGTGCTACAAAATATGGTAGTGGATCAATACATTCTGGCGTGTTATGAATTCATTCAAAGCTACTTGAAAGTTGAGTTTCAACTTTATAAACTTATAACTTCCATAGTAATATGGAGAAGAGAATGCATTTATTCCTGACAGGTATTGAAGAATACAAAGCAAGAGAAATTCATGGAGGAAAAAAAATCTCAGCATACATACATTGTAATGGCTGCTTCCTGATGTGATTGTATGTATATTTATCAGTTAGTGACAGAGTATAGTTTCTCATACAAAAACCTAGCACTGAAGCTGTATCTTTAAGAAATCCCAAGTAATTGGAAACCAGAAGAGCTCCAATCAATCAAGACAGAATATATAAACTAAATAAAGGGCAGGCAATATTTTGTTTATGAATAGACACATTTAAAACTTTAGGATACAAATAACTGCTAATTGTGGCCCAGACTGGTTTATTGGGGATACTTTTTTAACAGCATCTTGTTTTCCTTTTTTCCATATCTTACAATGAAAAAAACCACCCTGTCAGTTTTCAGCAATGCTTTAACAGTCCTAAGAAGTTTTAGTCAGATTCAATATGTGATTGTTTAGTGTCCTCTGATGAAGAGTTCAAAAATCATGTCAAGATGCACAACTTAAGGCTTCAGGGCCAGTGATTCCCAAAAGCTTAGTAATGATTCCATGCAAACTCCAAATTTATTATTAGGTTTTCATGTTTAAAGGGAAAATGCTTCAGTGGACAACTAGGAAAAATCATGTTCACTATTTTTTATTTTTTATTCAATGTAAAGAAAATCAAATTTGGACTGAACATTTGATCAAATGTTGACCACCATTACATTGTACTATAACTGAATAACAGCGTTGGAAGGGACCTTGGAGGTCTTCTAATCCAAGCACCTGCTCAGGCAGGAAACCCTATACAATTTCAGACAAAGTGATGTTGTGATCTCCAGCATGTCACTTAAAGGCTAAAAGTTTTCTTTTCCAGAAAAAAGAGTTGCACTCTTACTCTGTGTTAAAGTCATGCTGTATAGACTCCATTGCTGACTGTAATAACTTGATCGCTTATAAAGTGTTTCATCTACCCATTTCTAGTCTCAGTTATATTGTTGAAGATGTTCTGCTTGAATTCACATGATAGTAATGTGCTTATCAAAAAACATCAGCTACTATTTCCATAAGACAGACCACCGTGCAAAAGTCATTTTCAGCAGCCTCTACAGTCCTGTTCAGGATAAGCATATATGAGCTCCAAGAGGAATGTGCATAAGAAGAAGACTTCTGGGCTAACTACGTTTGCGATGTCCTCATCTGATTTGGCCCTATGAGTCCATGACCTTCCTGTCTTGTCTTTTCTTTTCAGTCTTTTCAGGGGACTGTTCTCTTGAAAATGACTCAGACCCATTGCTACTTTGTAGAATTTAGCAAAAGCAGCCCTCTCTGTCTTGAGAAAATGTGCACTTGTGTTTCAAGGAAACACAATTAGAAGTCCCTGGGGAGATTGGGAAAGCAGAGGAGGGGAGCACCATCAGCAGTTTTGTCCTACTTTCACATAACTTCTATCCTATTAAGTAGCAAAATTGTTTGCTTACCATTCATACTAGCCCGCTTTGGAATAAGAACTTCTGAGTGTGAAATATGTCTTTAGCTGTACTTAGGATAGCTGATATCAGATAGCAATTGCAAGTCAAACTATATTTTATTCCCAGCAATAGCTATGCCCAAACTGACTAGTTAAAATGGTGGAAGAGGGAAACATAGAGAACTGGTCCAGCCTTGCTATGTATTGACCTTGGCAGGCTGAGTCCTGACAGGGCTGTTAACGTTCCTCAATATCCTTTCTTCTCTTTTAAAAGTAGTGAAAAGCTAAGGATAAGTAAAGGACACCCTTTTATTAGTTTTCCTTTAAAAATAGATTAGTGTTTTCTATCGCAAACAGTACAGTACTGATTTGTAGGTAACAATATTAAGCTCAATATTAAGCTGGACACTTCTTCACTGCCTGTAATAGGTGAAACAGCCTGTAAGGGATGTTGAACATTATCACAATAAAACAGGATTGAATTGTTCCAAAAAAGCCATACAGGGCTTGTCCTTAAGTAAACTGTAGCCATAACTGCAAATCGTATCCCAGTCCCACCCCTTTTGGCAATAGCAATAGCACTTATATACTGCTTCACAGTGCTTTTTACAGCCCTCTGTAAGCAGTTTACAGAGTCAGCATAGGTTGACTCTGAACCAGTGGTGGGATTCAGCCAGTTTGCACCACTTCGGGAGAACCGGTTGTTAACTTTCTGAGCAGTTTGGTGAACTGGTTGTTGGAAGAAATCATTAGGGCAGAGAACCGGTTGTTAAATTATTTGAATCCCACCACTGCTCTGAACCATACAGAGGCTACCTCCATAACCTCCTGCATTAGCATATTCTATAACTAGGAAGGAAAAGGAAGTAAACCTCTTTTGAGATGACTTCCTTACACCGGGGATTAAGGAGCACTATGCTAATCTAGACACTAATAGAAGGCTATTAAGAGACTAATAAACTAATTCTAATCCAAGAATAATTTAAGTGTATTAATGAGTCTCCCTTGTTACAACAGAGCTAAATACATCTGGTATTTATTGTCTGTTAACATATGCACATCTTTATCTGATTTACACATGTTTAATTTTTTCCAGTATACACATTTTTATGCAGCCTATCTATAATAATGTATGCACTCTTCTGAAATGTATACAAAGTTTTCTTCTTGGTTTTTCTCTACAGAATTTATCAAATTATGCTTTTTTCCATAATTCCATCTATGATCTGGGAAACATTTTGAGATGGATGCTAGCATTCCATTGTGTTGTATCACACCACTTTACTCAAAAAGAACTTGGTTTTCTTTTACATTTCTACTGTGTAGAGCCATCTTTGCATAACCATTGCCACTCCACTGTATGAAACTATCCTGTTACTAAATCAGTTAAGCTCATTCAAAGGTGTTTGTAAACCACAAGGAAGATAGGAAAAGCTGTTGGGTACATAAACTTTAGGTACTTGGCAATTGGTTGTAAGTGCAAACAGGTTGCCAAGCATCAAACTGGGTGGCGAGAGTGGTGCAACATTTTTCAATGGTTGGAAGTGTTTTATAGGCCATAAAGCACTCTTTCCAATATCATCGCAAGTGCAAGGACTATCTATATACAATATGAGGCTGTCATTATCATCCCAAATAATTCAGCTGAGGGATGAAGGTCTCTGCTTTGAAGACTATGGACTATAATCTATCACATAGTCCAATACACATTGAAAAAATAGTGTTTTGTGGCTTCCCAGTCTAGGATTGAGAGAGAGTGACCAAACCAAAGTCATGGGTCAGTTTCTTACTTAAGGCAGGACTAGAACCTTATAAAGAATCATTCAATCAATTCTCTTCTGCATGTATTAGAGCAAATTATCAAAAATTTGCTATACTTTGATAGAAACAACCCTGTATTTACAAGCTGAAATTTCTATGTACCACCTTAATATTTATTCTGACTTTTGCACACAAAAAAATCATGAAACTCATGATCTCTGTGAAACAGTCTACGCTTAAGTTTGAATTATAGTAATTTTCTTCCATCTTCTTCAAAAATGGAAGAGTTGGCTCCAGCATAAGAAGGAACGTGAGGTTCCAGAGTATACCTATTTTATTCTGTTCAGGATTGGCATCACTAAGAGAAAGTGGAAGCAGTTTGCCTCAAGCTACAGATAGGCTATAATATAATAGAGTATTCAACTGTCAATTATTTACAATATTTATTTATTTTTACCATGAAGACAATACCACATGGTCAGTGGTGGGTTGCTCCCGGTACTGTCCAGTTCTTGTGAACCGGTAGTAAAAGCGGAGGGAGGCTCCGCCCACCCTCCCGGACGTCAAAATGGGTGATCTGAGCATGTGCAGGACCATTGTGAACCGGTAGTAAAGGTAAGTAGAACTCATCCCTGCACATGGTCTTTCTACATCAAACACCAGGCAGTTATTTTTGTTTCTAACTCACATAAATTATGTGAGTTATTTTTCAGAGATTCTCTCTGAATTTTTCAGAGATTCTCTCTAAAGTTTTGGCACTAAAATGTCAAATGTTTGTCTTCTAGATTTTTAGCTCTGTTCTATTTGGGCTTGTTATAGCCTGTCCAGTACAAAAACATCCCATTTTCCAATTCTTCTGGCAGCTTCCAAGCTATTTTTATGATAGTATTCAAATGCGGCACATTCAAATAGTTTACTGTGAAGTATATAGAACTGTTTGAATGGCTAATGTTTGCTAAGCAATTCATTCATGTTATCTGATATATTACATCACATTGTGCAAGGTAAGGTTGCATTACATAATTACAAACAAAAATGCAATCCTTACAATAAACTGTCACAGGTGTTCCTGGAATATTTTTGCCAGAAGGAAGATGTGTGCACCATTAAACTTCCTCCAATTGTCAGTAGGAATTTGTGTTTTTGCATCACTGCTTGAAACAGTGTCTTCTCAGACATAAACCACCATATTACAAGTATGTTGCCTTGTAGCATTTATCTCCTTAATCTGTCATCATATTTTTAGTTTTATATTGAAGAATGTTTCTGACTTGCTTTATTTTCATGTTTCCATTCATAAATCAATTTTTCCTACATTATTTTTTTATTTTTTTCTGTAAAAATAACTGTATTTATATACCCATTTTAAACATCTCTGTTTTCAATACAAACATTAAGCATATTTTAATTTTTTTTCAGCTGAATATTGTTCCTGAGAAAGCTCCAATCTATTCCTAACTACATGATGCCCTACTACAGAGTTTGAAATATGCATTGGGATATCACAACATACATTCTACCCTTCTATTTTTCATTATTTCTTTCATAAAATATTTCTTGCATCTTATACAAGGCTGCTATATTACTTTACTGCATCTTAATTATATTTTTACTAAGCAGTTTTAAGAAAAGAAGAAGAAAAAAGAAAAGACAAAAGACAAGCAAGGAGGAAGCAAAGAAAAATAAACTACATACTAGGCAATGAAGCATCAGAGAATAAGTAAAAAAAAAAACCACCCAGTATCTCATTATACTATATTGCTAAAAAATACCCTACCATTTGTTGTCAAAAACAAAGTATTATATGAATATTAGCAGCAATAATCAACTATCTTTAAAGGAATTTAGCAATGACCTTGATGAAGTTATGAGAGTGCCATTAAGACAGTAACAAAGGAGCAAACCCCTCAAAATGGACTTGGGGAAGAGATTATACAATCTAGAGATGAAAGAAATCATGAGAAACTAGAAACTCAAAATAATTCCAACTTGATTTTGTTTAGCATAAGAAACTTGGACAAGATTTCAAGATTCCATTAATATACCCTACAACAACAAAATAGCATTCCTAGAATCCCTGCAGAGTCTATATCTTGTATTGTCTATATCTTGTATTTTCACAGTATTTTCTGTGTTAGATATAGTTTTCTGAATGTATTAATATAGCATTCTTAGAATCCCTGCAGAGTCTATATCTTGACCTAGCCTTCCTTTAAGGGTAAACAGCAAAGTATAAATCAAAAACGAAATTAAGAATGACAGCAATTTCCATCTGAGCGATGAAGACTTTAAGAGAAACCACAATTTTGGATGTGATACAGGCCTGTACATAGTGTCAAATCAAAAATGGTTTCCTATTTGCATTTAAATTCTGTGTTGGACTTACTTTTGAAATACAAGGCTATAAGCATAAGTAACTAGACCTACAGATGTAATACTGTATTCAAGCTCATTACTTTATTACATTATACCTATTACACAAGATTCTCCCCAGACTGCCAGCCTTAGCCTGGGAATAGAATAGGAATAGATCAGGAGTCAGCAACCTGCGCCTCTGGAGCCGCATGTGGCTCTTTCACTCCTCTGCTGCGGCTCCCTGTCACTCAAAATATGTGTCACAACCGCCAATGTGTACACCTGCTGGTACACGATTTATTGAGCTTTTCAATCCCCGGTAGGCCAACCATGGATAAATCCAAGAAAAGAAAAGTTTCAGAAGAAAACAGAATGTTTAATTCAACTACATATGCTAGTTTTGTGGCCACTCAAGAAATAGTCAGGCACGAGAAGGATTTTGTGGCTTCTTTTGTGTTTTCTTTTCCATGGGAAACAGGTCCAAATGTCTCTTTGAGTGTTTAAGGTGCAGACCCCTGGAATAGATAGATAAGATTCTACTGAGCTTAAGAGAGGGTCAGTTCTGGAGTTGCACAAAGACATAAGGCTAATTCTATGCTTGAGGTCTCCCCACTGCCACATGGGGTGTTTCCCAGCATCTATTTTAAATATGAAGATGTACTCCCAGAGTTTAATTAGCCATTCATCTGCAGAAGAAATTGTTCATATTTGTCAATATGAATTGCAATCTCTTTGCAACAATTACCAAATTCAATATGCTTTGTGGTAATGTGACAGTTAGCAATATTTAATTTTCAAAAAATAGAGGTTAGAAAGAAAATTTGACTTTTATATTTGTTTCAATCTATTATAAATAAATATAGGAACATGATCCAACTTGCATTTCCAACATTTTTTAGGAAGCAAACTATCCATTTTAGCAATCAACACAGAGATAATATACAAATAGTAAAACATACCAGGTTTTTTTTTAATGATAACTGGATGTTCTGGATGTTAACCTGTTCAGTTTTTGAGTCATATTTCACCAATAATTTATAAATAAATCAAATTGCTCCAAATTGCTTTTTATGAAGTTTTCAAATTCAATTAAATATCTAAGTGTTCAGCCTTGTTTCTGCAATTATTTTAAAGCTATTCTGCTTATATAAAGATATCAAAACATGATGATTCTCACTATTTCAAAGAGAAATTCTAGAAAAATTTCATAGTCATCTAATCAATACTCAAATCTTACAATCTGTATGATAACGCAGTCTATTTCTTCACTGAATTAATTTCTTTGAATCTCTTCAAAGAATATGTACCTTGTTACCATGTATATGTACATGGTAACAAGGTAAGAGTTTATAGATCTAGATCAGGGGTGTCAAACTCGCATCATCATGGCAACATCACATGACTTTTTTCACCCTTCGCTAAAACTGGCATGGGCATGGCCAGCATGTGATGCATCTGGCCGGCAGGACTCAAGTTTGACAGCCCTGATCTAGATGGATTATTTTCCTGTATTTATTCCAAATTTTTAATCTATTTGTTATTATTGCAGAAACTCTTATAAGCTATTTATTTCTGTTCGTCTAACTCAAAAAATATTGGTGGCATCCATCTGGGATCCTACCCCTACCATAGGGTGATATAATTTAATCTGTGCTCCAATTTCAACAGCTAGCTTGATAACACAGTTTAAAGTTTATGGTTGCCAGACTAACTTCTTCTTTTGAATCCTGTAATATCTTGAATTTAACTCTCAGTGTTTTATTAGACATATAAAATTTATTATTTAACTCTGCCCATCATTCAATAATTTATTTTCAATTTTTATTGAAGTAATTTGGAACAGAAATTAAGCCCTGATAAAATATTCATTTAATGACTGAAATTCTTTCTAAGCAAGACAGATTTAATTTTCTCCATCTTAGAAAATCTGACATATTTTCAGGTTTGAGAATAGTTTTAAATAGTTATTCCCGGATATTTAACCTTGTTAAATCCCATTAACGAATTTTGGTACGAATGGTATGAATTTTGCTTTCTTTCCTCAGTTAAATCTTATGTCAACTTTTGAGTTTTATCATTATCATCCAATATCCTAACACCAAATCCTAATGTTCTATGTATTCCATTATTAATTCTAAAGACTCCTTAGAATTCTGCCTGTTTGTACTTGCATCACATCATCACACATGAATATGTAAGAAGTTGAGTTTGCTGGGTTGTTGCAACATGTATTTAATCACTTGTCATCTCTTGTTTACCTTCTGCAGGTGCCTAAGCAATCCAGAAATTTTTCTGAAAATTACTACAAGTTAGCTTCTTATAGAAATCCATCAATAACTCTAACTTTCTAATTTCATGTATTCTTTCTTAATTTCTGGAAACCACATTAACATGAAGGACTTCCAGTTCTATTTTGCATATAAGATGTCATGAAATGTAGTTGTAGATAGAGATCAATCCACAGTTGTTGAGAAGCCCATTTCATCACTGTGTTGTTTTTAGATCTCAGAACAAAATCCTATCAGATCTTGAATGTTGCCTTGGCAAATCTCATTTCAATCATCTTTCAGTCATGGACTGACAAAGTAGCTTGGGAAAAGTGATCCCTAAGCTTTTGTTGTGGGTTTTTTAAAAAAAATAATATATATCCAAGAAAGTAAATGAGATCAGGAAAAGTTAGCTCATGTTATCCTTTTTTGTATGGTAAAGGTTAACTATACAATAGTTATACACTATTAATGATTCAACTCTATGTATAATTATATCTAAAGAAATTTAGAATATTTTAGCATTGATTTAAATACTAAGAAATGACTCTTATAAAACATTTGAATCACAATGATTCAGTGGCCAGAAATTAAGCTTAGATAGTCAAGATTTCATTCAAACGTCCACATTTTGTGTGGCTTTGGAAAAATGATTCATTTAGCCTTAGTTCCCCATTTTTAAATGATTTTTGAAAGCTCAAACACTTTGCAAACAGAATATTTTAAAGAACAAAAATTGGAATATTTTTATTTCAAAATATAACAGGGATAAAAATCCATGCACTTTTTTCTCGTTTGTAACAAAACATAACACAAAAGTGGTGATGGAAAGAGATGTATAAGATCATATGTACTGGTAAAACGGCCCAATAGGAGAGTTCCATTAAACTGTCATAAAAATGAGATCAAAAAATATTGCAGACAAGCAGGTTCTCCCAATGTTTTTTCTTACAGTTCTTGGCATAGCCTGCATTAAACCACTCTGATAATACATGAGACAAATTTTAGCCCAAATGATTGAGTACTATACATACACCGACCACATGCTGAATGGTCATACGCTAGACTGCCTATTAGTTATTAAGAACAAACAAACCTCTGTTATTCAATTCTGCATCTCATAGCATTCAAATCAATAAAGTATTTGAGCAAGTTTTTCAAGTGCCAAACTGAAATGTTGAAAATAGTTAGTCAAATTAACCAATATGCTGTTTTGTGTTTTTGCTGGAAAAATTTTGATTGCACCAGGATCTAGAATTAAAAACTAATTAGAATTTTAGAAAACATGAATTTGCAAACCTTTCCGTAAGACTAACCTCTCAAATTTCCATGTTCTTTCATTTGAGAATATCATCCATATATTGCTTACTGAAATCTTCCTGGGTACCTCAGAAATGCCATTCACACAAGTAAGCTATGAACTGAATAACTAAATTTAAGGACAGATGATTCTTTCTATAATAGTCTAGATATGATTTAAAGGTAGAATAAATTACTCCTGGATAATGATTGGGAACATACTCTCAAATTTTTATACTTCTTCAGTGTGCTTCTCATTTCAGAATCTAGGAACATTCAAACTATATTTAAATTGAACATAACCTGACAAGGGTAATAAAAAATAGCAACCCAACTCATAGTTTAACACAACTAGATCAAAGTAATCAGTAGTTTTATAAGTATGTTCTACATTTTTAAACAAGACATTTGGATGCAGATTACACTTCTTTCCGTTCTTATCAGGTTTTTTTAATGTTTCCGCTTATGTGGCCCCATTTTTCTGTTGGTACTACCACCCCACTTGTTAAACAACAGAATTGTCACGATTTGTACTGTTTTCAGAACCAGCAAAAGTAACTGTGTTATTCTTTGTTAATATCATTAATACAATAGAGTTGTGGTTGCCAGCTGCAAAAATATAAAACTGAAAAAAGGGGATTGCTAATCTTTAACTGTAGGAATAACATTAACATATTAAGATACAAAAGAAGAGATAAAATGCACTCAGCCAACATAGGGTTTGAATTTTTAAAGCTCAATACACCAAAGTACAAGAGAATGGCAAGAAGGTATAAGCCAGGGGTGAAATGCTACCAGTTCGCATCGGTTCAGGCGAACCGGTAGTGACAGTGGCGGGTGGTTCAGAGAACTAGTAGCTGCGGCAGCGCGAGACTTTGCCCACCCGCCTGGACATGGTTATTTCCTGATTTTAACAAGGAAGTAACCTTTTTTTACCCTCTGCGCATGTGCAGAAGGCACACTTCCGAACCGGTAGGGAAGGTAAGTAGATTTCACCCTTGGTATAAGCCCATCAAAGCTCAACAAACCAAATGAACCAAAAAATACTAGCAGTCTTTCCATTTCTCAACCCCAATAGCACTAGCGACCTTTGTACATGAAGCCTAGTAAAGGAAACACACACAAGAAGGCACATTTTTTCTGCATGAAAAACAAAGTATAACCTAACAGCCACATGAACTTTTCCAAAATCTGTTGTTGTTATTGTTGTTGTTGCTAAAGTTGTAACTTAGTAGGCAGGCTGGCCTGAAATTACAAGAAGTTTTCTTTCTAGTCATGTGCTTATTGCTGAGTTATTTGTTTCTTTGTTTCTTTGTTTGTTTGCCTGCCCAGAATTCCAACTATTCCAGCCTAGACCAAAAGCAGCAGGACTATAACGTTCTATGTTAATGTCAGGAGGTTTGAAGGTTGAAATGTATTATGCATCCCTAATTGATAGCTTGATTCCCATAGCCTCTTTCAGGAAATATGAACAAATGCAGAACTTCCCATCAGTGAGCAACCCTTCTCCTCTCTAAGTTGTGCCATGGTGACAGCAAATGGTCTAAAACAGCAGTGAGGCTATCTGAAGTGGGGAAGTGTTCTTGTAAAGTTATATATGCAAAGGCTTTCATTTGAGTTCAAATGTAGATTGGGCTTATTACATGGTAAGTTAGACCCTTTTTTTTTGTATTGCATGCTTTATGCATTTTCATCAAGTCGTCATCATGATCTTTATCTATATCAGCTTACCCATCATATAATTTTATTGGTTGATTCTAGATTTTAATGCCATCTAGATTTTCCAGATGATGCCAAATATTGGCAATATTCAGGGGTGTGAATTTGACTTCTCAGAATTCCCCAGCCAATGTAACTCTTACTGAGAGTTCTGGGAAATTACGGTAAATTCATGCATTTGGAAGTAGCCAAAGTTGACATTTTTATCTCTAAGATGCAAAATTCTAAATTTTATCCTTTCCTCAAACTATTAAACCTTCTTGAAAAGTTTAAAAGGTAGCTTTTCTCAGAGGTGACTTGTTCCATTTCCTTGAACATTTTAATTTCTTACATTCCACTTTAAATATTAGCTTACTTTGTCTTTTTCCAAAAGATTACCTTTGAAATGTAGAAAAAAATAGGATTGTACTGCAAATGATTAACTACATCTGTATATACAAAAAATACTTCTGTTCTTCTCAATATGAAGCAAATCTTTTTCACAGCAAGAATCAGGAAGGCATTTCAGATTAACTCTGATTCAAAAATAATAAAATTTACTATACTATATAATGTATTTTTTTTTCCTTTTGTCCCCTCCTGGGTGGAAGGACAAAGACACAATTGTATTGATGCAAAACATTTTTGGTAAACATTACAGCTATAGGCAATAAAAAAACCTACTATAAATTCAAATAAAATCAAGGCATGGAAAGAGTCAGACTCTTTCGTGGTTCTTTATAGATTTAGGCCTTCTTATGGAGACCACAAACTGAGCTGCCAAGATTTTATATAGGAATTCATTGCAGTATCCTATCACAGGAGAAAATTGATTATTGTAATAAGTAAATAAATTGTTTTTAATCTAAAGAAAAAAGTGATTGCCTAGTTTAACACTCTCTTTGTTAAGTTAATATTTAACCTGGGCCAAATATTTACATTTTGCTTACACTAGCAAATTGTTTGGTGATAACATCATTGTTTAGTGCTTACATCTTCCCTATCCACAGAAACCTGTTCCTTAATTACCACTTAATTACGCAAACAGTAAGGCAATGTATGTCTTCATTTTTTAAAGCAGTGGATTGACAGATAGCAATTTTACAATCCATACACATCTGCATGCCTGGTGTATATCTTTTCACATGACAAACAATATAAGTGATCAAGCTACTTGAACCAGAGTGACATCAAAATAAGACAAATTGATGAAATGCAGAGAAGAAAAAGGAAATGCTGCTATATTCACACATAGCTATTTTCTCTTTGGCATTTCTGAAATCACCACAGTGTAATGGGGCTAATACGCATGCTTCATTCTCCACAGAGATCCACTAAGTGCTTAATCCATAAAACTGGATCAACAATTCAACTATCACAATTTTTCCAGGTTCTCACGACACACTAACTATATTGACACAGCTGGATTTGTAGAATATACTATGCTAGAATGTTGTTTGCAACACATTTTTAAATGTGATTAGAAAATATAAATTGTGATGCATCTCTCAAAGTAAACTGACATTTTGTCTAACATCAATATCAAGGTGGCATTTCTAAGGGACAATTCTGGAAATCCAGGCTGCCCACCAATACTTCCAAAACCCCCACAGGTATGTTGTCTTGCACAATAAAATCAAAAGGTTGGTGAGAAGATAATTTATAGTAGAAATCCAGGGATAGATCTCTTAGGTAACGGAGAAGGAAGTTGGAAGTTAGTGAACATTGCAAGTATTGTATTTGTACGGTGAGAATCAGAGATGCTGTTAAATTCAGGCACAGTAAGAGGAGGAATCTGAAGCTAAGGACACCATAGGAATTAGTAGGATCAGAAAAAGGGAGATCTGCAGCGCAGATTGGCTAGAGGGGGAAAAATTGCTATGTTTGGAAAGACTAGGCTAGGAATCAATGAGGCAAGTTTTGCCAAAGTGCTAGAATTCCAAGAAGTTCAGGAAAGAATTACTTTCCCCCTTTCGTCCTTCGCTCTAAGTCACGGGTCACAAGCCCTGAGCCACGGCCTGGTACTGGGCAACAGCCTGTTTGGAACTCGGCTGGCCAAGCGACAGGCAAGCATTCATGCACAGGTCCATTTGTTCGAATGGCGAGCCACTTGCATAAATGGAGCTGAGCACACACCTGCTGGTCATACAGAACCATTTCCTCCCCCTCCCTACTTGCCGGCCCTCAAAGCTAGAAAGGTTGGGGACCACCGCTCTAGGCTAAAAGGCCAGTGAAGTGAATATCCTGATGCAGTCAAATCAAAATAGAGATAAGTAAGACAGTTAAGAAATTGTAAATGAAAAATAAACCTCAAATATTCACTTGAAAAGTACTATAACAATAATTATCATTGTTATTTAGAGAACTGTATGTATGCCTGTAAAGCTCTTGTTCCATTTCTCACTTTTCCCATTTTTTATTCCATAGGAAAATAAACAATTCAGAGTGCTATAGTTAGGAATAAATCTTGATTTGGATTATCAACTAGACTGTCTCAAGGAATGTTTCCTGCCAGATGTCACCTTCAAACACACAATTTCACTGCCTCTGCTGAGCATAGCGAGATGGGTACACAAAAAAAAAAAACACGTGACTAAAAAGATGGAAGATTTAATAGCAGCAATTCTTTTCTTACTGTATTTAGTTAGTTGCTAATCAAAATAGGTGTGAAGATGTACAGTCTAGATAAAGTAAGAATCCAGATATAATTCTACATTGCCTGCTTATAAATGTCCTTCTATTCACGTATCACTTTTGGTGGACCAGAGAAACCATTATTAAGGAATTTGTATACTGAGTAGTATTAGATGAAAAACAGGTAGCTAGAATTATTGCTGGACTAAGAATAATTAACCAAATTTCTCTACACTCATTTTATTAATTAAAAAGTATTTACAGTCCAATTCATGTATCAGTCTTTCCCTCCCCTTACACATAAACTTCACAGTACAAAGTATACTTCAAATAAATTTATATGCAAGTTAATTCTAAGACGCCCAATTTGTTGTTTTTATAATTTCTAAGCTGCCCAGAATCATATATATATATGAGTTGGGAAATTATATAAAATTGATATACAAGCAAATAGATAAATAACACCTCAGACTTTTATCACTTCTTTTCAACTAAACAAAAATGAGAAGAATGAAGTTTGCATTTTGTTGTTGTTTTACCATGTGTTGTTACCTTTTAAAACTGAGTGCAGTATTATAAAAATTATGATCCATGTGCTGCCCTTGATCTGCAAGAACTTCTCTTGATCTCAATGAGAAATATGAGAACCAGCAGGAAACTAGACTAAAGGGGCTAACAGGCCCTTTCCATCTCTAATTTCCATGATTAAAGTGTAGGATCAAAGGCACTCTAAGTCTCTAAGTATAACCACATTCATAGAATGAAGCAGGTTCAAGGACTAACATATTTTAGGAAGTGAGAAGGAAATACCATTATAAATTTATTCAGGCGCTAGCTGCTTCTCCCTGGCCCCTCCCCTCATCCCCTTCCCAAGATTTTAAAAATTCTTTTTATTCTTTCATCTCAGGTTTTCTTATGAAATGCAGAACTGGTGAAATAGCTTATAGGATCTAGAAGAACAGCTGCTCGATTTTGCCATGTAGTTTTGGGAATATGTGTTTGAAATGTATATATGTGCGTGGCAGGCATATTCCTCTTTGAATAGTCCTAATGAGAGTATTGTTTTGTCCTGACAAATTAAATAAAATTAACATGCTTTGAGGGATAGCAGCAAGATAGAGATAGTGTATCGTTGCAGAGCAATCCACTATAAATGCCAGAAATAGATTAAACTACAGGTATGTGAATAGATATAATTCCCATTGTTCTCAAGAAAACATAACCTCAGTTTGGGCAAGATGGCAGGCTTGCTGAATATTACAATGGAATTTCATTTGTTCACCAACATTGAATAACACACCTATGTGTGTTCCAGCATTCTTCTGATTATGTCATCAGTTACCCTTCCCTTGTCCCTCATTATGCCCTTGCTGTTATCTCCACAATATAAAGAAGTTAAGGCATAGACAATCAAATTTAAATCAAGGAATTTATATCTAAACATCTGCTCATTTACAATTTCTGGATGATATTAGTGGAGTTATTATTATTTCACTATCAAACTATAGTAAGTTGTCAGGTTGATTAATTTTCCAGAGTTGCTATTGGGATATAATTGCCAAAGTTTATGTACCTAAGTTATAATATAACATTAATTCTATGCAAAATTTGCTCACAACCTCAGTTACATTCCCTCCTATATGCAGTCATGTCCTTCAAATTTTAGATACAAAATACAGGTTCATGCTATGTTTGCATTATATCAAAGGGCTAATTTAAATTTTCTGTGAAATAATGTTTTGTTCATTGATACTTTGTTTTCTTTGAGGTAATGGTTATTACTTTGTATTATAAAAAGATATAATAAATTGTGGGAAAAACTGTAAATCCTTTTTTGCATTTAATGATGAGTTGCAATTTAAGCTACAAATTAAAGCTGCAGTCTCAACATTAAACAAATCAACAAAAAACCAAAAAGGATTATTGCTTCCTACAGACCCTAGGATCTCTGGATGTGTTCAAACACTCTGAATTTCTCTTGGTATTGCACGAGAAAACGATTTGTGAAGAGAAGTATACTTTGCTGCCCTTCAATTATTAATTTTTTTTACCAAACAAAAATGTCCCAAAGGTGCTTTCTTTCAAGTGAAGATAAACCTCCAAGTGGCCTTAATGGGTTAATGACCAGATGACAGCAAGGAATCAATCCTTCCATTCTCCACCATTAGTCAAAACTGAAGAAGCTTCTTGGATGAGAAGTGAAATATTTTCAAACAAAACAAGAAAGTCCCATTGCCTTTTGAAAGAAAGCACCTTTGGGACAACCATGACCTGGATGACTGAGGATCTCCATAAACATTTACCAAACCTAAACTTCCCCTTTGTACATACTTGAAAACTGTTCCAACTACAGAGAGGATTTAGGGATATGGCAATAGATTGAGAACACTAAGGATTCTTCTGATCTTTAACCTTTCCAGGACATCTATTTTTCCACACCATATTTGTCCTCTTTCAAAGCTTACTTTGAAAAGTGGGAGAAAGGATGAACAGCAGAAGTTGGTAGAAGTTGGCAAGGAAAAGCAAGAGCTTTCCTTCTGCCTTAGAGAAAGTGAAAGGCTAAACAATCACCCAAAATATGTTTTTATTCCACTTTTTCATACGTTTTTAATGTGTTCAATTAAAGTGTTATTTGCCAAAGAAAATGTATTATTCCATTTCCTAGATTAGAGATGAGCAAGAATGCTGAAGGTCAAATTTTGGTAAAGGGTGGATTTTCTTACTCAATAAAGCAAAATACCTGGCAAGTAAGTATTTTTTGATGTTGTGCTATTTTAGAAGAATTTTTTAAATTTATATGTTATTAATATTTCACAGCTCTAAAAATTAAAAGAATGGATGGTTGGAACCACAAAAGGGAATGTGCAACTTTTCAAAAATGTTAGAAAATCATTCCAACACTTCATTGTTATTGAATCCATGCATTTTCCTTTTGGATGGGTGGGAGGGTTTAGCAAGGACAGCCAACAATAAAGCAAAAACATAAACCTTTCATAACTCAGGAGGAGAGTTGTGAAAGAATTAGTATTAATAACAGTGTGAACATTTGATTTTTAACAGGAATAAAGCACTGGTCTTACAGGTCAAGATAGGCAAATGTTTGTGACCAGGGACCAAATGTAAATTTTGGGAGACAACTTCCCCAAGAGTGTCAAGGTCAGTGATGCACAGTGGATGTGGTAATGTCAGGTTAAGAAAAAATGAATAAATTGAAATTAACAAGTGGTAGGAGAGCTGCAGTTTATCAGCCTATATAGAAAAGGAATGGATTTGAGGGACTGTCTTTCCCAATCACATCAACCCATTTCATTAGGTCTGGCAGAGAAGGCATGCTGTGGGTGCTATCTGTCAGGGAATTACATTTGGTGAGTCCCAGGAACAGGCCTTCTCTGCTACCTGCCTTGTGGAACCTTCTTTCCCTATAAGTGAGATTAGTTCCATCCCTCTTAACATTCTGCAAGTCCCTCAAGATCTAGCTATGTTATCAGGCCTGGGAGTCCCAGGGGACCCAGGAGATTTTGCAATGGTTTCCTTACTGTGGCATCATGCTCCCTTGTTTTGTATGCTTTTTAGTAGCTCTTACAGTTTTTAATAGTGCTTGTTTTATGTGTATTTATTGCTTTTCCTTTTTTGTTGCACGCCAGTCAGAGTCAGTCTCTTATGAGATTGGTAGCTATACAAATACGATAAATACTTAAATAAGAAATAATCACTAACTATGCTTTTTCTTGAGGATATATACTGTACATTCTTATTTCTTTATACGGTATATTAATGCACTGCAATAGCAAGTTGAAATATTCTTTCACAATGAATTATTACACAGAAAGGAGACAAAGAATTCAGCTACAGTATGCAATAATAAGCTCCTACATATACAGCAGAATAGAATAGAATAGAATAGAATAGAATAGAATAGAATAGAATAG
>WNWU01000003.1:28871391-29049358 GCA_012654045.1 Ptyas mucosa | reverse complement strand
TTTCTTTCTTTCTTTCTTTCTTTCTTTCTTTCTTTCTTTCTTTCTTTCTTTCTTTTTGATTCAAAGACATAGATCATAAATGATAGTTATAGTGGTTAATGTTCAGAATCTGCCAGCATCTTTCATTTCTGTCTTTGAATTGTCTTTATTTCAAGTGATATAAGGTATTTTTTCTCTCTTTAATCAAATCAAATCACCACAACATAGTAACCCTGGCTGGTCTCCTTGCTAGCAGTTCTGATAATTGATAGTTGCCATTTGGAAAATATAATTACAGCTCAGTTTCCCCAGGAATTGTGTAATTTCAGAAATCCTTGCACAAAAGTGCTAGCAATGCTTCATTATATCCATTCAGGTTTGGATTGGGCAGAACAGTGGCTTTCCAGGTTTGTGGATGTTTCCATTATTGATGTTGAAAGGGATAGCACTTCCCCATTCTAGTCTGGTGTGCAATGTGGGAATCCTCCTTGACTCACAGCTATGACTCAAAGAACAGGTGGCAAGGAAACCCTTTGCACAAATTCATGTTGTTCACCAGTTGTCCCTTCTTCAACCAGGAAGCCTCACAGACAATCAGCCATTCCTGGTCACCTAGTGAAAATATCAAGAGTCCGGGTGAAGATGATCACTAGAAATACCTGGACATCTTTCAAACTGACAACATCAAGCACACTGATGTCAAGAAAAAAGTTAGAAATCCATACATCAAGAAAAGATCTGAAGAAGATCTTAAAGTCCAAACTTAATGGAGGTGATAACATAAAGGCAATTCCAGATACACAGCTGCAATAGTGGATTGGACTCAAGCAGAAATAAAAGCCCTGGATAGGAAGACCAGAAAAATAATGACAATGGATCAAGCCCTTCATCTACGCAGCAAAGTTGACAAGTCTACTTACTAAAGGAAATAGATAGGCAAGTACATCAGATGGTTGAAAAAGGAAAAGGGGTCTTTGAAGAATATCTAAAGGACAGTGAAGAAGATGCACTGAAGCAGTATACCAGGAAGACCTACCAAGTACTAAAGACCACACTGGCCTACAAGAAAGACCAAATGAAGAACAGAAAAGAGACATGGGAAGACAAAGCATTACATGTCCAGTACATCAAAAAACAAAAAAAGCATTATGTGGCAATGGCTAAGAGCAGGAAAGAAAGAAACAGAGGGGCTAATTTTGGATGCTTAAGATCAACCCTTAAGAACAAAGACATACCAAGCAACAATTGAGAAGACAGCAACTGATAGCAAGGGCTGACTCTGCAAAGAAGATGAAGAACAAGTAGATCACCTGGTTAGCTGCTGCAAGAAGGTCACACAGACTAACTGCAAACAAATGGCCTGACAAAGTAGCAACAGTGGTACATTGGAAGATCTGCAAGAAATACCATTTGCCTGCAAGCAAGAACTGGTGGGACCATAAAATGGAGAGAGTTATAGAAAATGAGGAAGCTAAATGCTCTGGGACTTTAGAATTCAAATTGACAGGCATCTGCCACATAGCCCCCCAAATTTAACAATTGTTGATAAGAAACACAAAAATGCTTGGATAGTGGATAGTCAGTACCTGAAGACAGTAGAAGAAAAGAGAAAGACCTAGAAAAGATGAAATTAAAAAAACCCCTGAAAATAGAAATAGAATGATTGTGGCAAAAGGAGGCAAAGTAGTACCAAAAGTAACAGGAACCTTGGGTACAATCCGAAAACAACTGAAGCATTACTTGAACACCATCAGCATTTTACAAATTCATCATCAGTCAATTGCAAAAGGCAGCTTTATTTGAAAGAGCTTACATCCTGCAACAATATCTGTAACACCATCAAACATCAACCTCTGCCTATCTCAGGTCCTTGGGAAGAACTCAAAAGGTGGACTAAAATGCCAAATCCAGTATGAACATCTGGTTGACCGTGCAGTGAGCCATAATAATATCCCTACCCCTTTCCCCATTGGTTTAGTGGGTAGCAATTGGTATAATTGAGCAATGCTATCCATCTTTAGTAATTAATTGTTTCTCTATAGCAAGTTCTTGATATGAATTCTGCAACAGACTTGTTTTTTTTATTTAGAAGTTGATGTTCTTATAATATAGCTGGTTGAGGGTAGTTCATTTAACTCTATACAAAGCTGGGTCTTTGGGGGGCTAAGTACCTAACTTCATGGATCAGCTAACTCCTTTTTTAGTATTGGCATACTAATCCCAGCCCCACTGATCCAGTTAAGTATGTCTTTCAATAGGGGCACTGTGTTGGTTAAATTGTATTACTTTCACTTTTCCATATTTGGTAAATGGCAGAGGCTGAGATAAGAATGCTAAGAGATTGATGTGTATATTTTCCGGATATTGAGAATAGTTTACCATATTTCGCCAATTACTGTACATAATGGGAAAGTTATCGAGAGCACTATCATTGCACCTTAATGCTGATTTGAAGTTTGCTTTGAACGTTTTGTCTGCTTTATCTCACTTTTGGAGAGTGGGATGCTGGGAAAAATAGCATATTAGTGGGGCCATTCAATAATGTGATTATTCTGAAAAAATAGGGAAGAATAGCATAAAAATAATTCATGGTCTCTGCTACATCAAATGTATTTGAGTCAAAAGGCTATTGTACATACTGAATCCAAACTGAAACGTCTTGTCTATTATTTTTAGATATTTTGAACTATTGAACTCAATGGGATGTACTTCCAGATAAAGCATCTCCATGAAAGAGAGTTGAGTAAAAGTACTTTATTTATCATTTCTAATAGACTCATTATACAATGTTCATGTTACCCAAGGATTAAAGTTTAAGAGTAGGATGTTGTGATTCATTCTGCTATAACTAAATCAAAGAGGAAATGATGTGATTTCAGATGTCACTGTCTAGTAATACCTGTTGTTAGCATGTCTGCTTGTCATGCCATGCTCTGCCATGCCTTGAAATCAGACAAGTAAACATGCCAGGCACATTTAATTTATAAACCACTACAAAGGACCTAGAATTATCCGATATGCCTGCTTAACTTTTGTTGAACTGTCAGACTTATTGAGGAATACTCACTACATCAGCAAGATACTTAAAACAAATTAATTGCAACAGCGAACAAAGACTTATGGAGAAGAAATCATCAGGCTAATTCAAATATAGAAAATCAAGCATTTTCCACAAATATATTTCTCCAATAGTCATCGCCTAGAATGATTGATATCTTCTCCAGATATTTATTTCTTTAAATAATAAGTTGTTAATTCTACAAATTTGCTTTCTTTGACAGAAAGATACAGTATGCCAAATGTGGTAACCAGACCTGCTATACTTGTAAACCTAACCTCAGACAGGAAAAGGAGTGGCCTGAAGGAATTTAGGCAATCCCGATTCTCATTCAGATGTAGGATTTTTTCCCCCTTCTTATGTGTTCTTGTATCAGTTTCTTTACTTTTCATAGTCTACTCTGATAAGTTATACTACTAGCATCACTGAAATTTTACCATTGTTAGACTCTGTCTGAAAAAAAAATATTTTCAAGAAATGACCAAGGATATTAGTTGGTTATCTGTATGACATTGTTTCATTCACTCCTTGGACTTGGATAGAGATGTCCATATAGCTAACCCAATAATGGAGAATACAACAATGAGAAGAAAATACAGTAGTGGTTTTCAAGAAAAGACACAAACAAGTGCCCAAAAAGGCTGTAGAAAAAAAGATTAGGAGAAAATGTTACTACCTTTCAAAAAGATATTTCACCCCCATAAAAAATAACAACTTTGATATTTTGATACAGGTATGGAGACATGCATCCTTCTTAGCTGAAATGTTAATGGTTCCTAGCTCTTGAACTCCTGATGCAGCTAATTTTAAGCTGTCATCTCTAAAGAGCTATTCTAAGGCTTTCAGTGCAGACATTAATTCAGCAAAGTCTTAATATGAGTTTGAGAAATTCTAGACATTATGTAGACATCTCTTTTTATTTTATGTTCTTGGTTAAGGCCCAAGCAAATAGCTTGTGTTTGGGGGAACACAAATGGACCTTCATGTCCCTTTGTGTAAAGGGTAAGCAATCATTTTGTACATGTTATGAACACCACATATATAAGATGCACACACACACACAAATGTTCTCCTAGATAGGAAGAAAAGACAGTTTGCTTTTTCTCCCATGAAAAAGAGTCTAGCTATTTGTGAGTTTGAAAATAATATTGAAATTCAAGTTTTCAAAAACTAAATGTAAGAAGGCCAGATTGTCTCTAGTGTGTGCTTCAGAGTGCAATTCATAACTGTTGAGTGGATATCTCACTGTCCTCAGCAGGAATCAATAGGATCTAGCTTCAAATGTTGAGCATGTAAATCCAGTTTCATATATAGCGTTTCTGCATATTTTGTATAAAGTGTCATGGACTGATTAAAATTTGCCACCAAAACATATATTAATTTCTAAGAAAGAAAAGTGTGTCTTCCTGTTCACAATATATACACATGGAAAGTTTGTGATAGCAAGGTCTTGCATGACTTCTGAACAAATTTTGGGAAACAGTTTACAAAATTCTTGAATGAATAATTATGAGCATAAAAAGGTTAGCCAATCCCATGAGTTCAGTTCTTCATAGAATGCTGCATTTCAATATTTACAGAACTTACATAATATGACATTTGGTTTTCTTATGGGATTTCAGTTTTCCAATGGTGGAAATACCACAAGAGTGCAGATGACATTTTTTTGGGCATCACAAATTCACAAAGTGTTCCTTGGGACTTTAAAGCAACAAGTAATAGAAGTCATAACAGAAGTACTGAACCTTTATGCTTAACTCCGTTCTCCTTTTCTCTCTCTTTCTCCTAACTTTAATTGTAGATAGAGCCCCAATAAACATGATTATTTCATATTCCAGTTCAAAAGAGCTGAACTTGTCCCTCCAACATGGAATCGAGATTACTCCTCATTTCTTGAATGTTTCTTCCTTCTGTCACATTAACAATTACAAATAGTTGCCAATGATTGTAGAGGCTTTGGAATATGCACTGCCCATTTAATCATACAATCTTCACACATTCATCTTCATGACTGCCTCTCAATAACAATTTTTAATTTTAGCAATAAAATGCTCGTTACTAGTACATCTCTCTCCCTCTCTCTCTCTCTCTCTCTCTCTCTCTCTCTCAAAGTCCAGCTTTTTTTCCTATAAAAACAAATTTCATTTTGTCTAATTTAAATCTTTCAGCTATTTGTATGCAGGTAAACAAATGTCAAATACAACCCTCTTTTTCCAGTTTGTTTCTTGCTTTTGGTCTGAATTCCCCTTTAGCAAAACCCGGTAAAATCCACTCTGGATTTTTTTCACAAAAGATAGGTCCATTGTTAAGGAAGAAATATATTCTGATACATATCTGAATGCACATCCTGTTTAAAGTAATGCAAAGCAGAAGGCCAGCATTATCTTGATGTCAATCTGTAAGCACATCTGAAAATAAATACAGCTCATCTGCTGTGATTGAATTGTAAATTGAATTGGGGCAAAAGTAATGCCACACAATTCTGCGCATGAAAAAAGAAGCAGCGTAGCATAGCAAGACAAATTATGGTTTGAGTTATTTACGTGGGAAATAGGTACTTTTGTTCTTTAGTGACAGACTGAAGTAAACTGAAGAACTGTATCAAAGTTACAATGATTGGGTGCATAGTGCCAATGATGTATGCTGTGACTCTTGCCTAGCTGACATCATACCCTTCCTGTTTTAGAAAACAGCAGCAGTAAATGAAAATAATGGTTGAAAACATACATATGTGAAAGTTGGGATGTTTTTATAATCGGCCTGGGTATAATAATGAAACTGCCTTGGTTGCACATGTTGATAATCTCTGGCAGGTTTGGCATAAATTTAATATATTCTAAGATGTTGGGAGTTAGGCAGTATATAAATGGAATAAGTGATTAGTATACAATACAGCAATATTAAATTACAGCTTCCAGGTTTTTAGTTATGCATCAAGTTTTTTCCCAAGAACCTAGGATGTTGTAATGAATCGGTATGGATATGGATAGAAACAGTGTGGCCTTGTAATTGACCGAGAGAAATGTTGTCAATGTGCAGACTTTCTAAATATCATCTAAGATTTTTGATATAGCATCCAATGTGCAGATAACCCCTGGGACCACCATGACTATTTTTTGCCTAATCTTTCAATTTCAGTTACTATTATTATGGCTCATTGCACAGATGTGTAGACTGGATTTGGCATTTTTTATCCTCCTATCGAGTCTTCCCCTGGGACAGTATTGGCAAACCTTTTCGGCACCAAGTGCCAAAACGGGGGCGCAAGTGCGTGCGTGCCAGAAACCAGAAGAGCAGTTGCCCAGTGCGCATGCGCACACTGGGAAGATGATCTTCCAGTTTCCGGCACATGCAAGCACACCAGCCTCTTGGTCTTCTGGTTTCTGCTGCGCATGTGCACATGAAAACCAGGTAGCCAGCGCGCTAGAACCTGGAAGAGCAACTGGCGACAGCTTGTGTACCATAGGTTCGCCATCATGGCCCTTGGACCTGGGATAGGCAGATGTTCTTGTTTGAGGTATTGATTGTATCACTGCAGAATGTAAGTTGTTCCAAGTAAAGCTGTTTTTTGCAATTAATTAAAGGTGATTTCGTCAATGTTGATGGTGTTCAAGTGGTGTTCCAAATGTTTTGTCTTTACATTTTGTTATCTTTTCCCATTCTTTCTCTTCTGTTCTTCTGTCTCCAGATACTGCCACATCCACTATCCAGAATTTTTTGTCTTTCTTATTGACAGTTGTTAAGTCTAGGATGTTATGTGGCAGGTGCTGAGGCCAGTTCCAAATAATGTTGATAGGGGGGTAGAAAGGCCCTATTTTATGGGGTTCTTAAAGCTGAATACTCTCCTTGCTTCTGTTTGACATCTACATGAAGCTGATAGTTAAATCACCTGGGAGCTCAGACTGAAAATACCTACTGCACCTCTCAACCCTGGCTGGCCAAGTGATCAAGTTGGAAATCTGGGTAGAAACAAACAAGCTAAGACTCAACCTAGCAACACTAGATTGCTAGTGGCTATGGATTTTGAGGCCACGTAGTCCCAGTGAGCTTCCATTATTAGCTCTGTATGAGATCACACAACCCATGCAAAACTAGTGTGAAATTTTGAACTTCCTGTTGGGAAATAAGTTGTAGCCACACTAAAAAAGGCCTTCACACAAATCCATCTTGTCAATTACACCTATTGAGAGGCCATACTCATATTCACTTCTGCCCTAGTACCTCCCATCTGGCTTACAAGGCCAGTGGGAAGTTACAGCTGGTCTAGGCTGAGGTATCATGACTAGCTATGATGAATGTCAGCACTCCCATAAATAACACTACTTTGTGATTTGCACAGAATAGGTTTCTGGGTACAATTCAAGGTACTGGAGATCATGTCTAAAGCTCTTCATGACATAGGGCTTCGCTACTGGTGGGACCTCAGCTTCTGTTTATCTCTGGCTATTTTATAAGATTAAATAGGAGAGGCATATTCCAATACTCACTAATTAAAAAATAGCATTTTAGGGGATTCAGGTAGTATGCAGTACCTGCTATTGAACCTTTTGCTCTGTGGACCCAAATTCAAATGGACCCACCCTGTCAGCCTTTAAGAAGGCCCTGAAGACCCAATTTTCCTACAGCTAGGAATTTATATTATGAAATAGCATGAAGTGTGTATTTGGTCTCAGGCCCAGTATATTTTATACTGCTATATTTTATTTTTATATGATTTTTCTCTATTGATATGAGCAACTCAAAGACAATCATGTAAATTAAATTTAAAAATATATAAGCTATATGTATAAATAAGATTTCCATTAAAAAGGGCTGCTGAAGTAGCTAATAAATAAATAATCTAATCTCCTGTAAGAGTCATTTTTAAAATGAAAATCTATACTTTATGAAAAATTAGTTTAAGCTCAATCTAGTCTAGGACTTTTAATCAATTGTAAAGAATCTCAATTTTATTTGAACACCTATTTTATTTTTCAAATGTAATTGCCTATAGCAATAATATACTTCCTACTTCAGCTACAAGCACTATATGGGAAAACAGTAACTTAATAACTGTTTGTAATGAAGCTGTAAATTAAAATGGGCCCTGACATTATGAACAGGTAGAATAAATAAAGTCTAACTTTTCAAAAATAATGAAGGTAGTTATGTTCATTACAAAGTACATATTGTATGAATGCATCCATTGTATTTTATAAACTATGGATTGTGGCCTAATATGTGATGGGGGTGGGAAAAATGTTTAATGGGCAAAATGATCTCAGCCTTCAGAAAGTACTCCAGAACAAAATCTAACTTTGACTTGATTTCATTTATAATTAAATTTAACATATTAAACTTGCTCAATCCTTTACTTTCATTACCTTACAGACCGCAATGTGGCAAGAACGTGAGGGTTTTCGGGGCTGCATTCAAGCCCCTTTCAGTTGTTTCAGATACAACAACTTTGGGCTAAAGTACAGTACACAGTTATTACTTGTTTAGTATGGTGCTTAGGCCTATCTTGGTCATAACAAGGTGAAACCATGAAGATTTCCATTCAGAAAGGCTGCTGAAGTTGCTAAATTATATCTGGACAAGTTGCCATTGCTCTCCCTTCACCTCCCTCCCCATTCCCCCCCCCCCCATTTTTCTCTTTTCTCTTTCTGTTACAGATTCACAGAGAGACTCATACACACACACTACATCCGCAAAATGTAATAGGGTTTTTTTTTTTATCACTAGCCTGCTTTATATTTGTGGCTACAATCTGACAAAGTATGAAGCAAAGAAATGATTTTAAGACCAAGCCAAATGTTATTCCAGACCAAAGTACAGGCAAAATATTCCTGTAATTGTATCCTGTAATTGTGATGCAATCTTCTTCATGCCATGCCACAGTAAATTAATAGCAAGAAGAAATGTTCTATACACAGCAGTATGTACTAACATAGGTATTCTTGATTTAACCCTAAAGTTTCCTCATAATGAATGCAACAGTCATATAGATTTTTATGAACATGAGAGAGTTAATGTAAAAAAATCTTGGATATCTTAAAATGTGTTTTTTACATTACCAGAATTACAAGGTCTCTTTGTCTGTAAACAGGTCATATAATGCACATTGAGCCCTGTAACAAAAGTATCTTCCCAAATATGGTTGATTTATATTCTACAACATAGTTCCTTGGCAGTACCAGAGGGGTATAGAGCAGGAAATATTGCTTTCATTGGAACTATTTTTAAAATAATTGTGGGTAGACATTCCATTTACAATTTTAATGTTAATTGTTAATTATGTATAAATAAATAGTTACTAGATCAACAATGACAAAACAGGTAAACAGATATTCAAATTAAACATATAGATGAAACAAAATAAACCAGTTTAGCAATCAGTATTCTAATTATATATGTGTCATCTAATTCGCCTAAGTACAATATCTGCATGTTGTATTGTCGAGATGGTGGAGCTCTTTAATAAGTATAAAATATAATCTGTAATGTAATCTCTATCACACATTACATATTAAAATATACTGAACCAACACTTGATTTCTTTATTAATCAATTACCCATTTTATAAATACATACACTTCAGACGGGAATAACATTTGAACAAGTAGTGTTTTCAACGCTGTTCATTGATCAGTCCTTATGTTGCCTTATGTTCCTTATGTTGTCTACAACTATTCTGCTTTTGAATTAATAAAATTTGATCTTTCGGGATAACTCATTTCTGCCAGGCATTATTATTAGCTTAAATATCAGCCCTTGAAAAAATCTTGGAATTCTATTTCGAATGGATACACCAGCAAATCATAAATAATTTCTCATTCTCTTAATTACATCTGTTTTGAATCATTCGTAGGCTCACATATGTAAGATGTCTCATCTCTTTATGTAATGAAACAGACACTTTCCCTTGATTTATGGCTCTTTCATGGTATAAGATGCAGGAGAAAAAGTCATTGGCAAAAATATTTCAGTCCTTGCTTTCTCCAGTAGAGAAGCCAGGCACAGATCATCCATCTGCATCTATCTATCTATCTATCGTCAAACATGTACTAGATAACAGATATACCGTATTTTTCGGAGTATAAGACACACCGCAGAATAAGATGCACCTTAGTTTTTGGGGAGGAAAAGAAGAAAAAAGCTGATTGGCAGGTGGATCGGCCTCCCAGAATACCCCCAATCAGCTGTTCCCAGAGGTGAATTTTAGCAACAGGTTCCTTGGTTGTGAGCTCTGTGCCTTGCTTTTTTTTTCTTTTTTTTTCTGCTTTTGAAACTTCTGAAACTCTGTTTCAGAAAAAAACTTTCTTTTCTTGCCTCTGAAAGCCTCCGAAACATACTTCAGAAAAAAAGCCTCTGAAGTTCTGTTTGAGAGCTTCTTTTCTGAAGCTTTGTTTCTGATGCTTTTTTCAGGCTCTGAAACCTCCGTTTGGGAAGCTGGGTGGGGCTACATTCAGAGTATAAGACGTATCCAGATTTTCACCCTCTTTTTTGGGGAAAAAAGATGCGTCTTATACTCAGAAAAATATGGTAAGCATAAACATAATTATGAATACATGGAATGGATACGAATAAAATACATGAAATGGATATGAATAAAAGGAGAGATTAGGACAGGGACGGTAGGCATGTTGGTGCGCTTATGCATGCCCCTTAAGGACCTCTTAGGAATGGGGTGAGGTCAACAGTAGGCAGTTAAAGTTTTGGGGGTTTGGGGAAGAAACCACAGAGTCAGGTAGTGCATTCCAGACATTGACCACTCTGTTGCTGAAGTTGTATTTTCTGCAGTCAAGTTTGGAGTGGTTTACCTTAAGTTTGTATCTATTGTGTGCTCGTGTATTGTTGTGGTTGAAGCTGAAGTACTCATTGACAGGTAGGACATTGTATCAGATAATTTTATGTACTAGCTTAGGTCAGACTGAAGGCAGCATAGTTCTAAGTTGTCTAAACCCAAAATTTCAAGTCTGGTGGCATAAGGTATTCTGTTGCATAGAAAGGAGTGGAGGACTCTTTTCGTGAAATATCTCTGGACTCTTTTAATTGTATTAATGTCCGATATGTAGTGTGGATTCCAGACATATGAGCTGTATTTGAGAATTGGTCTAGCAAAACCCACTGTTTGCTTGGATTTCTGCAAGAAATTATTTGCAAGAAAATTAAGGAACATTCACTTATCCACCCAGGATAGGTGACTGTTCTCCACAAGTCTCAGACAATCACAAAGTGTCCTTTCTTAGGTAAAGAGTTCAGTTGACTGATGGCTGTACAGCTGCAGATTTTCTTGATTGAGAGCAATCTCTTGTACTATTTAACTTATATAGTTTTGTATTTAATCTATTTATATGGCCAACCTATTTAGCATGCAACCTTTTTTTCTGGATTTCTGATTGTGATAAAGAAAATTACTGGATAGATATCCCATATGACCTACAACTGCAACACTGAACTGCCCTGTTTTAAAAGGTTAATTCTTATAGATGTTTGCTGAAGTATTATTATCCAACGTTTTTCATTGTCTAAGTTCACACAGGGCTTCATCTTTTCCTTTATGTACCTTAACATTTGTGCAAATTTTGCTTCTTGTTTTGTGGAAATGTTAAACTAGTACCTTAGTTTTGTCACAGACAAGAGGTAAAATTTGAAAAGGACAAGATAGAAACATTTCCAGTTGATAATCAATCCACCCACTGACCCGGACATCATCAGAGGTGATCTGCGCATGTGTGGGCATGATGCGAACCAGTAGTAAAGGTAAGTAGAAGCCACCCCTGCTAAGCAGCCTTTATAATGTGAAAGCTATCTTCCGCTGGTAAAGTTACTCTCTGATCTACTCTACTCTTTTTTTAATGAGACTAATAGCATATGTTCCCTGTGCACTTAGACTGAGTGTCTGTATCTGGTGGACATATAATTGTAGATCACTGTAACAAGTGGATCTAATTTCAAAAACTTCCCCAAAACATCATTCTTTAAAAATACTGTTACTAAAAATTTCTAATTTCTACACTTTTATTTTATAATAGTATAATGATAGCATTCAACCATATCTTAAATAATACAGCTGGACAGATTACTCAAAGGGTACTTTCCTTTGATAAATGCCTGAATGAAGTGCTTCTTTGGTGGAGCTTTGGAACCTCTTTGAAAAGCCACGAGAACTATTGCATTTTTAATCTCCTCTGCGATATTCAATAACTGAAAGAGGTATTTAATATGCAGAAACTGCACTTGATGCTCTCAGCCAGTCACAAAGATGCACAGAAATGCAAGTAACAGTGAAGGCAGCACAGCATCACAAAGCATCTCATTGAAGTACATAAAATTGCCTTGTAGTGTAAATAAGAAACACCCCTTTGCTTTTGCAGCACAAAACGCATGAGAAAACCCCAAAACATTTGTCACCGTTAAATAAATCCTTGGATTATAATGGTTTTCTGGGATAGAGAATAACAGATATAAGTATAAACATGATTATGAATACAGGAGAAAATGGATACTAATAAATGGAGACAGTAGGACAGGGATGGCAGGCACGTTGGTGTGCTTATGCACGCCCCTTACAGACCTCTTAGGAATGGAGTGAGGTCAACAGTAGACAGTCTAAGGTTAAAGTTATGGGGGTTTGGGGATGCAACCACAAAGTCAGTTAGTTCATTCTAGGCATTGATAACTCTGTTGCTGAGGTCGTGTTTTCTGCAATCGAGTTTGGAACGATTTACCTTAAATTTGTATCTATTGTGTGCTCATGTATTGTTGCAGTGTATTTATATACTTATATTTTATATTCATGTAATATTTTTGAGGAAGACATCGGAAGTCATCTAAAGGGCTTCTTCAAGATATTTTGCAGGAGGTTGTGTCCTACTTATCAATACAAGATATATAACAGACAATTTACTCTGGCGCATGAGGCAGAAAATTCCACAAGCATTTCTTCCTACTTTGATCAAAGCAATATACCGAGTATAAAAGATGTAAGTAAATCTTTCATCCCTACCATAAAACTCACACTCAACCACCTGAACTGTATACTATACTTTGCATTTATATGATCTGCCAACATCTTCAATGACTTGACATTTTTCAAATGTATCCATTAAAACTTCATTGATTTATAGTAGGAAACATATTGCATATTTATAAAGTGAAGAGAAATTCTTTACAAAACTTGCTAGAGGATAAATTTAGGGATTATACAACTAATTAATGTCAGTAGAAAAAAATTAACCAAAATGAAATATCTTTGCTTAATTGCAGCAGTGGGCTGCCATTGGGATTACCTTTGACAGTTTACTTCCAAGGTCATTTGATTAATCTGTAGGTTCTGCATTTGCTCCTGGGTTTAAATCATTTACTTCTCCTGAGCTAAAGAAGAATGTTGCTGCTCCAGCTACTAAATGTATGAGAAATATATATATATAAAAGAATAATTACAATATTTGAAGAAAAATACATGTAGAATTGTATTTTGTATAATTAGAAGCATATATTTAATTGGGTATTCAAATATATCTTTTGTTCCAATATTTTTATTGGAGAATTAATTCAGAAAAGTCAGAATTTAGTTATGGATATACACATGAAGAGTTTAAATGGATCAGAAAAGGGCCCATTAGACACCCTAGGAAGGGAGGTGGGCACATGAAGCATCCAAGAAAGGAAGAGCATAGACCAATCTTCTCTATCCTAGCACCTTCCAAATCTTTCACAACTGCATGTCAGAACTTTTGTTCAGTATATTAGCATTTCCTGATTTTAATACCAGGCTGTCCAAATCTGGTTCCCTCCAGATGTGTTAAGTTTGCAGCTGGAGTAGGCTCACATTGAAAATAATTAGTATGTCTAACACCATAATTAGATACTTGTGTTTGAAACTAATGCCATGTTGTCAATTCATAAATTAAGGGTCCTTAGACTTTGTATACTATATATGTCCACAGATATGCATGAAATCTTTATGTTTATCTCATTTATCTCATTTTTCTATTTAACAAGTATAAAAGATTGATATTGTGACAACTCAATTATTCAGTTGTACATTTCATTCTTGTTGATTTTTTAAAAAATTTTCCATTAAAATATTGCTTAAATAAAGTGATAAATAAGATTAAAATATCACCACAGAGCAGTAATGACCTAAGTTGCAAGTATGGCACCCTGTGTATATCACTTCAAAACATTAAAGGCATTTTCAAGATGGCTAGGCAGACACTCTGACAGAGCTACATGCTTTAAGGTATTTCTCTTCAGTCAGGTATTTTAATGAACAAGCATTTTCTTGTCCCAGTACTTGCCAAAAGGGAATAAAAGAATCTGTGGGCACCATATAAGCAAATCATTGTGTTTATTTGAGTAAATGTTTATAAAAACATTTTTTCTACTATTTGCTTAGCTTTAAGTGGGAGCAGGCAGTAAAGATAGTGGATGACATCAGAAACCAGATCAGAAAATTTAGGCTGATATCCAGAACGCAGATGGATAAGTAGAACCACCTCTTATTTACTTAGCCAAGACTTCCTTGTGTGCATATCAAATTAATCATCCCTTCTAACATAATATCTCTTAAAGAATAAACCAGATCAGATGATAAAAGGAAATGACGGAGTTCCGAAAAATCAAAACTGGCTTCAGTGATCAGCCAGTTTTGTTTAGGGCCCCATTACAGCTATGTTGTTGTTAGTTGCTAAGTCGTGTCCGACTCATCACGACCCCATGGACAATGTTCCTCCATGCCTTCCTTTACCATCCTCTGGAGTCCATTTAAGCTCACGCCTACTGCTTCGGTGCTATAGGAACATCATTACTATAAAATCATTGTAATTTCTGCCTGACTTTATTTGGAGCCAATTTGCAAAGACTAGGTTTTTAACAGTTTTATTTTCTTAGAACCATAGAAAATATAAGGTTAAAATACAACTACTCCAGGCTAACCCATTTCATCCTTGCAATCTAGTTTAAATACTTCTCTAATTTCTCAGAATTATTATTCAACTATTCTTATAAGTAACAAGACAGTACTGTAGCATTAACTGGCAAGTGAAATTTGCAATTATCAGTCATAGCCATGTAATAACAATGCAGCTAAAACAATTATATAGCAATTAATTCCCCATCTCTTAACAATGTCAGCCGATACATTTGCAATCTCCATTTGTCTTCGAGCTTCTCCCTGCATGGTGATTCTACTCCAGCAGAATCAAACCAAGTAAGTCAGCATGGTTAATAATGTTGTGGATTATTAGAAAGTACAGTCCAACAGAATGACACATTATTTTGATCATAAGCTCTATCTGGAACTTACTACCATGCTTCTCATATTGATGTTTCTTTTGCCTGATACATTCTCATTTTGAACTTATCTTATTATGACCATAATACATGTAGTTTAGCTTGCTTGGTTTGTTTAGATTTAGAACATAGATTTGGAGAACCACATCTAAACCACATGTTGCTGCGCTGCATTTCAATTACACTGTTAAAACCTGGTCAAAAGATGCCTAAACTGCAGTGCTGCAATTTATTTCTTTAAAAAATGGGCAACTCAAGTCTGGTAACTCATATTCTTACATTGCTACCATTGAAGCCTCCAAAGCCCCTCAATACCCCAAATTCCACACTTTTCAGAAACTATCCATCACATGTATCAAACTCTAGGTGCCTATATCAGAGGAACTGCCCACTCCAGCAAAGAAAGAACATAGATCAAGAGGTCATTTCAGTATCTCCCAGCACTGTACATCTATGGATATAATCCCAACATTCTACAATGAGAAATGTACACAATCTGTTCAGTGGTGGTATTCAAATTCTGGGGCTACCGGTTTGCTATTGGTAATGCACGGGTGCGTGCACTCACTTTGTGAGCATGTGGCGCTTCTGCGCATGTGCAGAGCGTTTTTGGTGACGTCTGGATGGGAGGGCGGAGCCTACTGCCATCAACACTACTGGTTTGCCCGAACCAGGGCGAACCGGAAGCCACCCACCCCTGAATCTGTTCCTTCACCCTTGATGACTCTTGAGCTAAGAAACCATATGAGCACTATGTTTCTGAAAAATTAGACAATTTATTACAACCATTTGACAAATCCTATACATGTGCATCATTCCCACATGATATCTCTCTGTATGAAAAGTAATCTCAGGAAGGACTACCTAGGGTGATTCATAATCATATATGTTTTAAATATTTGATTGGGATTTGTATGAAGCATACAAATGGAATTGTTACCTTATCTACAGATCAAGATCCTGTGGCTAGAATAACCAATCAGGATTGTTGAAGACTGGTTATTGTGCTATGTCTCATTCATACTACCATCAGTTTGAAAGTGGTGACGCATAGTGATTACTTGACATAGTATTACAGTCCTTTTTAGATCAATGATAGATGAGGAATTTGTGATTCCTTACAGGTATGTCTCTGACTCACAGTGATTTCTGAGTCAACTCCTACTAGTGGGTGACATTCATTAAATTCATTATTGATCACTGTTGAGCCCTTGAATCTCTTTACAAGCAAAAGTTCATGTTCATACAAGACATACTTCTAAAGAAAGGAAGCAATGTAAAGTAAAAAAAAATTGAATTTAAAATGTGTCTTGTGTACTTCATGAAATATCTCTGTGAACATTAGATAACTAAGATCAAAGTATTGCAGATTGAATGCAGACAGAAATCTTGACAGAATGAATTCTCACAAGACAACATTAGAGATAATCTGAGCTCAAGGTCAGGAAATGCAAATATCAGCTCCCCCTCCCCAGTCCTACGCTATTCAAAGCTGCAGTCAAAACCATGAAACTTCAGCAAGATCAACTTGTTCCAAGGATAATTGGAGCAAAGAATATAATAATTTGTGTGTGTATGTATAGCCATTGTATGTGTATGTTTCAGGGTTCTTTGAAATGAGAAGCATTATTTTAAAAATGTAATAGCTAAGATAAGTAAATACGTGTATATGTTTATGTGTTTCCCTGGGAAATAAGTCTATGATGAATCCCATATGCAATGCAAAGAACAGATAAGATGTGCTTATATCTTATTAATTGGAGCAAGGGCCTTTATTGTACTGTCTACACTAATAAATCTAAGCCCATATTTTAGAAATTTCTTTAGAAAATAGTACAACTAGGATATTAAAGATGCTAACTCAGAAGCCTAGATAAAAGGGACATAAGTTAACAATAATGATGGCTCTTCTGATCCAACATTCCTGGAATTTTTTATGCCAGCCTTCCCCAGTTTGAGTTTCCTCATATGGTGTTAACTTCAGCTTATAGAATTCTCTAGGCAGCATGCTTACTGTTGAGAATTTTGGAAATTGACATCCACAGCATCTGGAGAGCACCCAGGTTGGACAGGCTTCTAGGGAGTATGAAAAAGATAAAATGTTTTAGGGAATTAGTCCAGTATTGGCTCTGGATTAGTTCCACTGGTCTATGAATACTGCAAGATAATTTACAAACTTCAGAGAGCAAGGTTAGGAAAGAACTGAACATTCTAAATTGCTATTGCTAGTTGCATAATGAGTTAGACCAGCTGTCTGACTTGGTGAAAGGCAATTCCCAATGTTCATCATGCAGTACTGTTCTTTGCTTAGTGCAGGCCTAATCCCTAAACACTTTACAAGCAAGTACAGTGAGCATATGTCAATGTAATAAAATGATCACGAATAAAACTTTGATTCTATTGAAACTAACAGCTGAAATATTTCAATTTTCAGAGATGAGAGTCACATCTAAAATCCCTCCCAAATATCTGCTTATCTTCTATCTACTTGGTTACCTTACTAATTATTACTCCAACTCATATCTCATACAGACTGTATTGTTTAGGAGAAACAGATGAGGTTAATGTTAAGATGGAGGGGCATACATTATTATGAGGTGAATGCTAAAGCACCACATTCAGGAACTAGCTGTCCTAAATATGAAAGCAGAAATATAGAGCCAAGGCATTCAACAAACCTGACTAATATTTTGCAAAATGATAGCTCTTCAATACTCTCTTACAGCAGAAGATACTCTTAAAGCCACATTAGAAAAGCACATAAAATACAAAACAATTCCACCAGCTACCCAAAGGGACATCTGACGTTTCATGAAGTGAAAGAAACATATGGGCTAATTTTCCCAACAATTCTCACTTCTGACTGCATCTTCTCCATTCTTCTTGGATCACATCTGTGTCCTTTCCTTCATCATTTTCAACAGCATAAAAGAATGAAAAAGGTCAGATGATAAACACTCAGATATTATCACAGATTCTTTGTAAATTGAAGTGCAGTGTTTAATCTCTTCTAACTAGGAAATATAGTTCATTTGGAGCAACTCTCCATTGAGGCAAAACAAAAATCATGTTCACTGTAGCAGAATGTCATAGCACTCTAGCACAAAAAGGAGACTAAATATTCTAAAGCAGGCACAGGAAGATAATATGTAAAGCAATGTGAAGATCGTTTGAAGAAGGTATTCCACAATCATTATATAGAAGCACCAACTTAGTCTTGAGCGAAGCTGGAAGTAAAAAAGAAATTCAAGATTATTCTACCTTGACACCAGTGGTGGGTTGCTACCGGTTCGCCTACCGATAGCAGCGGTGGCGGGAGGCTCTGCCCACCCACCCGGTGCGTGCGCAAGTGCCCATGAGCGAACCAATAGCGATGGGATTTGCAAGCCACTACTGCTTGACACTCTTTGGTATAAGAGGGGGAAATCCTCTGTGAGGCTTTCAGCATTGATGTCATTTCTTCAAGATAGGTCAAGTCAGGAAACAGATTATACAAGTACATCTAGAACTTTTCTTTATTATTGCAGGTACTTTAAAGCTAGTTTGCTCATTGCCGATGTTGTTTCTTTTATACAATGGTTGCTGTTAGCTCCAAAAAAGACATACAAGTGCATGCACAAAATGCACACATGGGTGCCTATTAAAAAAATTGTGAAAATATCTTTGTGTTTTTAAATATCACCAAACTATGTGGGAAGACCACACATACTGAACCTCAACAGATTAACACACTTCTAACAGCCTTTGCATTTATATACCCACAAAGCATTAACAGCACTTGTCTTAAAGCACTCAGATGCATACAGTAACCTTTACATTACCTGCTCAGAAAACACAACACAGCATAATGCTTGTTGAGCTTATCTATCACCCACATAATAACTTTCCCACAGCAAGAATTGCTTAAATACATCAGGAAACATGCTTCTATACCCAGTCTTCTTTTAACCTATTGTTTAACTATTACTTTCCCTCAATGTTCCACTACCACATCACTCCAATAGAAGCAGAAACATGACTAGTCTTTCCTAAGCTTGAAAAAGCTTGAAGAAAAGCAATGTCTCAAAGGTCAAAATAGCAACTCAGTCACAGCACATAAAACAGTCAGAATATTCAGAAATACATGCAATGTGGGAAGATTTGCTCCAACTTTAAAAAAAAAACCTCTTGAAAAATGCATGTTTTCTTTCAACTCAGAACATTTCAAGATTGGGATGTTTTGTGGTCAAAACGTCTTGTTCATCCCCGAATATCTTGTCCATACTTTTTTTATAGTTTGTCCTTGAAAGCAGCTGAACTAACATTTTAGTTAATATATGTTGTTTATTGACATTTTTTTCAAATATTCCAACAAATGCTAAATTCCTTTTCTGTTAAATCTCTTCCAATGCTCATTGATATATGTAATATGTATTTTTGCCAGATTATAATTAATTCCTATTGTTTTAAAACTGCTGATGGAGAAAGGAAGAGATAAATTTCAAAGCTTTGTTCAGATCTCTTGGTTTCCTCTTCCTTTTCCTTTGCTCTTTAATTTCATACTAATTGTATTACCTCTTTTGCTTTGGGGAATGTAATCTACCTAGGAAGGGCAATCAACAAATATGTTTAATACCAAAATGCCAGAAGTGTTTTTATATATTTAGAGAAATGTTCAGAGAAAAAAAGAAGCTATATCTCCATCATATTATAAGAGACTTTATGTGTATATAAGTGTATGGGTGTTTATATCTGGGGAATATGCATTCATACTTTGATTGTGGGGTTTCCCCAGGCATTTAGTTAGCTATCGTGGGTGTAGAATGCTGGAAAATAAAATTAGTCTGGTGCAGCCTAACTCTTCTTATTTTCTTATTACTGAGACAACTGTATATAAAACTAAAATCATTTGAAAAAGTGTTATATTTATTCTAGATTAAAGTAAATTATGTAGCAAAATGCAGTTGTGGTTCTTTTTTAAATTATGCAGAAATCTTAAAATCTTGAGAGTATTTTTTGCATGATTTGTCAAAGTATACTTTAAGAACACATCTAACTTTGATGAAAACATTTGTGTTCTCTTATTAATACAGGATTGGATTATAGGTTTTATAATTGAAACCTAGTTTTGACTTCTAAGGATAAGGTTTGACATGATCAGACTCAAATCTATGATTTTTTTAATTTATTGAATAAAAGCAACAAGTTCCTTTTTTCAGGCAGGTGTAGCTGGAAGTATTGTGCTTACATATTTGCATGTACACATACAGTCATATGTTTGTATCTGTGCTCCACTACTGTGCTTCTCCAGAGCTTAGATCAGCTATCAACACAAGGAAACTTTGGGTATGTGAGATGCCTGACCTCATACTTCAGCGCTGAAGGCCTGTGGGTTTGGTCCAGAAACAGGAATTCCCTGCACAGACACTGAGTCTGCTGAAGGAGACAGGAGAGCAACAGCTACAGAAGAGGACTTTGTTCACAACCACCAAGGAGAATTTACACAACAGACACACATGAACACTCAACACCATGGAAAAGCAACATTTTCTAAAACACTCACTTTTTTCTTGGTCTACACAAGGACTTAATTTGTTTTAAATGGAGAGATGGGATGTGTGTGCAATACAAATAAGCTAGATCTTAAAGCACATTATGAAACATTGTTGTTGTTGTTGTTGTTGTTGTTGTTGTTAATTTTCAATTCGATTCACAGTCTGTGACTGGTAAAACTTTAACAGTTCAAGTCCTAACCAAGGCCCTAAGAGCTGGTTGTTATTATTATTATTGATCACTGCACAGTCAGCCAGATGTTCAGACTCAATTTGGCTTTTTTTTCCTACTTACTGAATCCTTACCAAGGACCTGGGATAGGCAGATATGTTTGTTACAGATACCATTGTAGGATGGAAGCTGTTCCAAGTAAAGCAACTTTTTGCAATTGACTGATGGTGAATTTGTCAATGCTTATGGTGTTCAAGTAGTGCTCCAGTTGTTTTGAGATTGCACCCAAGGCACCTATTACTATTGGTATGACCTTTGCTTGCCTTTGCAACAGTCGTTCTATTTCTATTTGTAGGTCTTTGTATTTTATTATCTTCTCAAGTTCTTTCTCTTCTATTCTGCTGTCTCCACTATCAGAGACAGGCACTGCCACATCCACTATCTAGACTTTTTTGTCTTTCTTATTGACAATTCTTAAGTCCAGGGTATTATGTGGCAGGTGCCTGTTTCTTTGAATTCTAAAGTTCCATAGCAATTTAACTTCTATATTTTCTATTACTTTATCTATTTTATAGTCCCACCAGTTCTTGTTTCCAAGAAAAGAATATTTCTTGCAGATCTTCCAATACACCATTTTGCTTTCCAAATTCATAGAGGCTTAACCCTAACCATGTGGATTTGTCCCAATGGTATATTCCCATGTATTTTACCAGGAAATATGGATAAGGCAGGATCTAAAAGTCAACACTCTCCTAAGTATAACGACATGCTACAAATGCATTAACTATGTCCAATCTAATGGAGACCTAATGCTAATCATAAGTGTATTTGCATCCCAATTTAACCAGATTACTTAGATAAAGTGGGTTCGAAAAGTCAGTGCCCTCCTAAGTATAATGACCCACTACAAATCTTTTGCCAATACTTATATGCTTGAAATCCATTGGTGATGTCCATTTGGCTCTCCAAATTACTGGAGATGTAACCATAACCTTAAATTGAAATGGACACCCAATAATTTAAGTATTTTTTAGACTAAACTTAAATAATAAAATAGATAATAGATTTTTAAGCTTTCTGCTTGATTATCAGGAAAGCACATAGCTTTACATAAAATAAACTTAATTATAACGCTCATTATAAAAGCCATTCTTTTCCATTAAGAGCAACTTGCCATAGTAATTGGTTCTAGCCACACTCCTATTTAATCTATATACTAGTGATTTACCATAAACTACCTCTGAAAAGTTTTGCTTTGCTAATGATATGGCAATAGCTATCCTAACCAAGGATTTTGAGGAAACGGAATACATTCTTACTAAAGATCTGAGGCCACTAAGCCAATGTTATGAGAAGTGGAAGGCTATGCCCTAACCAAGTAAAACCAAAGTATGCACCTTCCATCGAAGCAATCATACAGCAAAGAAAGAGTTAAATGTAGCTTTTTGTGGGAAGAGGCTAAAACACAACTACCGCCCAAAAAAACCTCAGAATAGTATTTGACTGATCCCTTTCATTTGGAAAACACCTTGAAGTAATTGGACAAAAACTGAAAACTAGGAACAACTTGATTAGGAAAATTACAGGAATAGGCTGGGGAGCACAAGCCAAAACATTGCATATAGTTGCAAAATCATTAGTATACTTTGTTGCCGAATACCCTGTATCTGTATGGGGAAGAGGTTGTCATGCAAACAAGATTGATGTTCACCTTAATGACACAATAAGAATGATATCTGGAAGGCTTAAATCTATATCGGTCTCATGGCTCCATGCTCTTTCTAACATGGCCCTTCTGATCTCAGATGACAACAGGCAGTCCAAGAGTGGGATAAGATAAACATGTCATCAGTTCCTAGAAATCTTCCAATATATAAAATATTAGACTCTCTTACCAGGCTTAAGTCTAGGAAACCAATTTGGGAAAACATTCCAGTGTCTTACAATCTAGATGAAGAATGGAAATTAAGATGGGTGACTTTTAATAACTACAACCAGACAGATCACGCAGATCCAACAAAACCTCTTCCAGGAATGCAGTTGTCCCAAAAAATATGGAGCCACCTGAATAGAATCAGGACACGACATGCTAGAACTAGGCAAAGCTCTTTAAGTGGAGAATGGCCGAGAGCCTGCAATGCAACTAGGATGCACTGGAATAAACTGGAACAAAATTCTATCACATATAGATCAAGAATTTTTTTATTTTTATTTATTTTTATTTTTATTTTATTTATATGCCGCCCTTCTCCGGAGACTCAGGGCGGCTTACAATGCATTAAGCAATAGCCTTCATACTTTTGTATATTTTATACAAAGTCAGCTTATTGCCCCCACAAACTGGGTCCTCAATTTACCTACCTTAGAAAGGATGGAAGGCTGAGTCAACCTTGAGCCTGGTGAGATTCGAACCTGCAATAATTGCAGGCAGCTGGCGTTAATAACAGGGTGCTTTAGACCACTGTAATGTCTCCTTGGGAAATTTCAAGGAACCTAGGATGATCTCACCACAGCCACATAAGAAGCAGTCAGATGGTTAGTTTCTTTAGATTGAATTATAACACCTATCCATTGTAATTCTATGGCTATATAATTTAATATAATAATTAATATATTATTACTATATAGTTGTGTGTATTGATACCTTATTTAAATTAAATTTGTATATTAGTATATTTTACTACTTTTTATGATTTACTGTGAGCCACCTAAAGTCATTGTACAAGGCAGGTGGAGATATAAGTCCATAAATAAATAAACAAATAAAATAAATGCTTTATCCAGATCATATTTTACACCAGAGAAAGTAGATCACCTGCTCTGCTGTTTATGATGCACATAGAATATAGGTTCATTTTTAAATATTGCTTTATTATGGCTATTGAAAATAAAAAATTAAGCTTGCTACTCCTCTCATTCTATCTATTAATTCAAAGTACATTTAGCATATATTTAACAGGCACCTAACAGTAATGATTATGTTTTATATGATAAACCATTCTGTTTAATTCTCTTTCTTATTTAACTGTCAGTAAAGTGTATTTTTGAAGCTGAATTCAGATGTGGCACTAACTAGAGCTATTGGCAATGCCATTCATCTCAGAGATAAATCACAAACTCACATTGAACAGCTGCAGAAACATTATTTTAATGTGCTTCCCTACAAATTCTTTGCCAAGTTAGTAGAAAAATCTGTTAGTAGCACTGAACTATTCTATCACTGATATAGATGGTCTGCTGGGTGTAGTTTCCTCTTATTTGAAATTTTCAGTGGCTCCTTATTGAAAACAAATGAACTCACAATTGAGTTACCAACTTCAAAGGTTCTTGGCAGACCCTTGATATCACATTTTGCGCTAATTTATTTACAGAGCTGGCTGCAATACAACGTATAATTTCAGTCTTTTTTTTTCCAGAGGAACCTTGCACTGAACCTGAATCTAGGTGAAAATCAAATTTTGCATCCCCCCCCCCCCCCCCCCCATGTTATAAACTTTTGGAATCCTTTGCTTGCAAGTACCAATAACACATACAGTATACATGCTTTTATTACAAATTTTCTAGCTGTTTCCTCACCTTGGAGTTAAGCAGCATGAATTGCACCTAGCTGTTTAAAAAAATGTTTTAATAAAAATTAATAGGAAGTATAATTCATAGCAAACCAATAACTTTGAACTTTTAAAATATATATATATAATGCAGATTATACAGCTTCTGACTGACATGTATTTGATCGATACATGAGCTTCTAAACATCTTGAATTTTTGATCAAACGTTTTTTCATCTTTGAATGTATAGCTATTGTGTATAATAAGAAATTTTATGACTACAAAAAAGTGCTATGTGATGCAGTCCAAGCCTGCCTTACTTAAAAAAAAATCTACTATTATCAAAATTCATTGAGAAAGTTTTCCATTGGTGTGTGATATTCAAATTGTTTCTGAATGAGATAATGTCATTCATTTTAACATGTGGATCAACTTTCGGTGCACCCGAAAAATAGTTCTTTTACCTGCAGGAAAATAGTAGGAAGAAAAAAAAATTATGTAATGACATTTAAAACTTAAATTATGTAGCCTTTTTCCAAATCTGAGGAACTCTCAAATTCTGAATCAGGGGCATGGTTCATGAAGGAAACTATATCCTTGACGTAAGAACATGTTCATATTAAAATAAAACAATTCATCACTACCAACAAAAGATAGTCAGTGACAATTGCTTGGTGTTTGATATGAAATCCTACATCATAATTCCATTTTTTAAATGGAAGTATCAACAGAAATCACAGCCCTCCTTTGTTAGTCTATTTTCCGACATTGAGGTAAACAACAATGTCCATCACTCCCAGCCAACATGTCCGAGAAATGGAATTTGTATTACAAAAGCCTAGAGGACACCAGTTGGAAGACAGAGGACATTAAATAGTTCCTAAAAGAAAAACCAATCCAGCTACAAATTGGTGTTCCCTCCCCCATCCAAGCGATACACTTGTTTTTAAAGATTTGTACTTTCTTTCTGAGCTGACTTTATCAGTTCTCCATGGAATGATATGAAGTACATAATTCTATCTCCTCAAGAAAGAAAAAGAGATGAACTGTTTTCATAAGAAGCATAGGCAACTGACACCAACAACTTGCATACTAAGTACCGAACAAACAACAAGTACCGCAACAAAACTTTCTTGTCAAAATGCATTGAATACGAAATTCGATGAATTTCAAAGCAGCTGAGTACTGGGTTACCACTGTATCAATAAATCATATTATTTTTTTTATTATTATTTTCAATTTATATGCCGCCATTCTCCGGAGACTCAGGGCAGCTTACAATGCGCTAAGCAATAGCCTTCATACTTTTGTATATTTATACAAAGTCAGCTTATTGCCCCCACAATCTGGGTCCTCAATTTACCCACCTTAGAAAGGATGGAAGGCTGAGTCAACCTTGAGCCTTGGTGAGATTCGAACCTGCAATAATTGCAGGCAGCTGATGTTAATAACAGGGCTTTAGACCACTGTACTATCCAAGGCTCTATTCATGTTATAAATCACATTATTCACATTCCATATTGTCATGTCATTGTACCAGGATTCCAGAGAGAGGACTTTATACTCGGACCAGTTACAAAACAATCATTTGTATATACAGTATTCCCTGTATAGGTCATTTATATTGTATACACATTTATTGTGTGTATGAATGATTCAAACATGATGCATTGCTATCAGGGCAGCACATTTTATACAGTGGCCACAAGTAGTTGTTTTTATTCCACAACTATGGAATGAAAAAATTCTATTGATCGTGGCTTCTTTGGTCACATGCAACTTCTAATTAATCGCAAAATGTATCCATGTTTTTCTACAACAAAATTAAAAATAAATTCCGACCAAAACTAAGTTGATCTGATAATGAGATGAAGCATAATATTTTTAAAATGATGTGTATTTGTATATACATGGGCCTGCTATATAAACAGAATATAAAAATAATGTATGCAGTTCACCTTTTGGCTCTTTAGTAATATTTTTTCTAGAAGAAAAAATAGTCAGCAAATGGAAATGCTATTGGTTTACTATGAAGAAGCCTAAAGTAATTTCTAATTGTATACAAAGGCAAACAAATATTGACAGAATAGCAATTGAGCATATCATCCTCTCAAGAGGAGGTGCTAGGATCCTGATTTGAACAGCATGGGCTTATATTTCAAATGCAGTCAACCAGATGCAACATACAAATAACACTGGAGGCAAATATTGGGGCCTCCACCTGAAACATCTGCGTAAGTACTGACTACTGGGTAAGAGCAGTCCACATCATTATGCCAATGGCAATCAAGCATCCGATCCCAAAGTCAAAATATCCAGAATCCATGTGCCTAGATCTTAACCCTTTCACCAAAGAGCCAGATTTTTATTACCAGAGATTATCATCTCCATTTCATCCCAGGAACAGAGACAATTCATAGTGCTAGGCTCTGTCCTTTTAACCTGTCCAATAGTGTGTGGTTAGATGGCAGAAGCTCATTAAGCTTCAGCTTTTTTCTAGTCTTCACTGAAAAATGAACTGCTAGCAGATGGATTCTGCTGCCACCAGAAAAGGGGATGCTTGCATTGCATAACACGAGTATAAATTAATTGGGACAATTTGAGGATATAATAAGTCCAATCAAGAGTACATATAAACTACAACATGCCTAGAATCTCCTATAAAACATAAGGGTTTCATAGCACAGCTGTCAAATTTGGGATTCCCTAACTTAATAGTTTTAAACCACTATTCTGAAATAGCATTCCATGCCCAATCAAAAGCCGTAAATGTGACTCAAGCAGCAGAACCATGTGCTACCTTTGAATCATTTCCTACAGTGCAAGAAAGAGCAAAGCAGTAAATGCAGGGGACATCAGCTCTGGTGTTGGAAAAATGATTGCACAATCCCTCCATGCTGAAATGTGCAATGTTCAAATGAGCATACACCCTGCTGTAGAAGTGCCTTGTGAGGACTGGAACGTCACAGTGTGAACTATTCATGCTACTAATGCAAAGCCATCCATAGTGTCACTGCAACAGAGAAATGTCTAGGATTCCTTGCCTGTCCTTCTATAGTGAACCTCCTTGCCCTTACTTGCCTCTTATACAAAGCTGAAACCCTTGAAGCTCATCCTACCTTTCTATTTTATTTTGCCAAAACTAATTGGGCCCACCTGTTAACATGATTCAATAATAATTATACTGCATCCTAAATGAGGGGATTTAGTATCCAAATCAAGGGTGACTCAATAGAAAATCTCTGTTATTACCTCCATGTAATTCTATAACCAAGTTAAACAACTCCTGTTATCCTGCAGATAAATGTTTTTAAAAATTTGGATAGTGTTCTAATAGAGACTGCATTTCAGTGAATTAATTCCAAAATTGATGAATGGGAGAAAAATTCAAATGCACTTTCACTGGAACAGGGGGTGGGGGGTGGGGGAGAAAAGAAAGGAGACTCTTTAGAGTATTAACCTGAATTCTTGCACACAGAAAAAGTCATCTCAATTTTGCATGATACTAAAACACTCTTATAAAGTGCCTGCTGTTACACAAATATGTAACTTCAGGAGATTCGGATTTATCTCTGCATCAGCTACTTAACTATAGCCATTTCTTGCCAGGAAAAAAGTGTCAGCATGCCAAGAATGAAACCTGTACTTTGTGAGCAATGCATCCTTCTATTCATTAAGTACTATATATTGTAAATGTAAGGAAATTTTCATAAAATATGTTTTTGTAATAAGTAACCCTTATCGACACCCAATCCACTGTGACCACACTTTATTTGGGGGTTTCATATGTTAAAGCCTTAGAGGTTAGCAGAGAAGCAAAAAGTGGGACCTGAGGCCAGATTTCCCTCCATGGTGTAGTGTGCTCCATGTAGAAGGGAAGTGAATAATCAGATGGTTCCTAAGACACAGTATAATTCTGTACCTCAAACTTTGTTCTAGATTTAAAAGTTATGATGCAAACTTCCTTCCCCATTCATTTACTCAACTTTTGCTTAGACTAAGATAGCTAATTGGTGCAATAAAATGTGAATGCAGCATCAAAAGCGTCACATTTGCAATTAGTGTTTAGAAACTGAAGGAAGGGGGAAGTGCTAGAGTTCCTACAATAGAAAAACTGACATTGAATTGCTAAAATGAAGCTAAATTCTAATTGGAACATGAAATTCAATTATAATTATATACAGTAATTCAAAATAAAAAAGAGAAAATCAGTATGTCCCACTATGAAAGGGAAAATAATTAAATGCTGCTATCAAAGTAGAAACTTGCTTGGTGCAGAATAAATGACTTTATTGTTGTTTTTTAATTCACTCTTCTGATATACTGAAAGAGATAGATAGATAGATAGATAGATAGATAGATAGATAGATAGATAGATAGATACATACATACATACATACATAACAGAACTTAATTATTTCTATTTTCCTGACAAGTTTCTCTGCTGAGTGAATTTATCCAGAATTTGTATAACTGTCTGATATATCCCTTTTATATATCCCTTTTATAATAGCATACTTTCCATTTCTCTCAGGCCTTGTTGATTGGTCCTCCATGTCAGCCTATAAAATGAGAATACATTGCTTCCTAAGGAAACTTAAAGAGGCCTATGCACTATCTTTGTTTAAAGCTCTAGAGCAGTGGTTCTCAACCTTCCTAATGCCGTGACCCTTTAATACATTTCCTCATGTTGTGGTGACCCCCAACCAGGGGGTTCTGTGGGTGTGGCTTATTTTGTGGGTGTGGCTTGGAGGTCATGTGACTGGGTGGGCGTGGCTAGCTGGGCATGTGACCGGGTGGCCATGGCTATGTGTATAGGGACTACTCAGAGGGCTGAAAGTCATTTCTGACAGATCCTCGCACTTTTGACTGGTCCTCACACTTATGACCATCCTCACATTTATGCCCGTGCAGCATTCTTAACAACCATGTCACTCATTTCACAACTGCTTCTCTTCACCGTGGTGACAAGATAGGGCAAAAACGTAATATGTGAGGACAGTCGTAAGTTTGAGGACTGGTCAAAAGTGCAAGGACCAGTCAAAAATAACTTTTTCAGCCCTCTGAGTAGTCCATATGCATAAAAGGATACAGCAATAGAGAGGAATGAAGGAAGGGAAGGGAAATTAGAGTAGGACTGAGGGTAAGAGAGGGAGGAAGAGAGGAGGAGAAGGAGAAAGGAAGAGGAAGTAGGGAGGAGAAGAAGAGGGGGGAAAGAGAAAGTAAGAAGGAAAGAAAAGAGAGAGGTGGTAGGTTTGAGGAGAAAGATTGCTGTACAATAAAAAAGATGAAAGGGAAAAAAAACCAACCCCAAACAAATATAAAGATATTAAGATAAAGAATGAATTGTTAAACTTTAAAGAATAAAAGAGAACAAATATGAATAAATAGCAATAATTAGAAACACAAACACATACAAACATACAATGTATTTTCTTTGACCAGAGTATTTGGCCAGTTCACAAATTTAAACAGTGTTTTGTCATTTCAATTAAATTTACAATTTCTATATTTCTTTTTTGCCATATTTATTCCTCATCTATTTTTTTAAAAAAACAATATTACCTTTCATCCTTATCTCTAATCTTAATCAAATTCAATTTTTCCCTTCTATTCTATATTATACCCCTTCCCATTGTCATCTATTTTTATATCCTTCCTCACATTGGTTATTTATGTAATTATGTAATAGTTGTTTAATACAAATTCAACATTTTAATATAAATCAATTAGTTATATAACTATCTTTTTTGTATATTAATCAATATGAACATGAATATTCCAATTATTTCCATGCAATCCAATTTCTTACAAATCAATTAATTATATTTACCAATAATAATAAACCAAATAATTTCCCCCATATATTCTTCCAAACCACAACTTAACCATTTCTGCTTTCAACACAATATACAATTAATAGTATCTTAATTATTACAATTCCCTAGTTAAATAGAGCTTTTTTTCTTTTGTGTTTTAAAATCTTGAACTCTCCTCTTTTGCCCTAAATTTCCCATTGTTTACAGTTTTGCACCTACTTTTTTGGTGAGGAAAAAGAAAAAGAAATCTCTCTCTCTGCTTCATTTTGTCAGGTTGCAACAAAGACTCTGCTTTACTTTCAGTTTCCTTTTAGCTAGGGAAAAAAAGTTTGCTGCAAAAATTGCAGCAGGCAAAGTGCTTGCAAAACAAGAGCTTCCAAAAGAGCCTGCGCAAAACAGCTGAGAGCAAATCAGCTGAGAGTCAGGAGGCGGATTAATCTTATGGTAATTAACCTATGCTGAAGCTGAAAGAGGCTGTTTTTTCTATTTTTGCAGGCACCGATCTTCTCATTTGTTTTCTTTTAACACTGATCAGCTGTAGGGCAGCCCTTTGAAGCCCCGAGGCAAAAATTTAAACAGCTTTTTTCCCTCTAGCCATCAGCTGGGACTCAGGAGGCAGCAATAGATTGAGAGTGGGCGGAGTAAGCAACCAGCGACCGGTGATCCAACAGAGGCAGAGGGTGAGGGTGAGTGAAAGCGTGGGGGGGGCAAGAGAGGGCTTTGGCGACCCCTGTGAAATGGCCGTTCGACCCCCAAAGGGGTCACGACCCCCAGGTTGGGAACCGCTGCTCTAGAGTCTTCCTATAAATCTGCTGCTAACTACTAGTGCAGGCTTGCAAATCTTTCTTCCTAATACTGGGGCATGAACATAATGCGTACTCAGAATGTAAAAGGATGGTACTTTTAAAAAATTGGCAGAACCAAGGCAGGTGTAGTCTATAAACATTTACCAGAGGCCACCCAGATTTTTGTTTGTTTGTTTTGTAATTTTAGGAACTCATCTGACCCAGCTAATGTATAGAAAATAACTTAAATTGTAATTAAAATTTCTTAAAAATTCATAATTTTTTCTGTAGTCCATGCTTTTTTATTTAACAGAAGATCTGCCCTTGAAATGTGGATATTTTTTATTGCTACGTCTAAGTAAGAATAATTCTTCATTAAGCCAAATAAATATATAACTCCATATTATATATTGTCAGTATACAGTAGGAGATCCCATGTAATACATTTAGATTTTGAAACTGTTCCCTTATACCAAGCAATATAGTGGTTCCTGATTAAGGAGTATTCCTTTCAAGAAAGCTTGCCTAGAGTTGTTTTGTGCCCGTATGAATTAGGGATTATGCTGAAGAATTTAGTTTTAAAAATATACAGTACTGTGTTTCAGAGAATTTGGCTTACATGTAATTGCAGAAACATGTGCTTTTTAGAAAACATTTCTCTTTTTACTAGCACAAAAAATACTGATTACATGTTCCATTACAAGGACTTTTGATTTTTGTTTCCTGCTTCTTTATTTTTCTGTATTTATTTATTCATTTTTTAAAATTATTTTTATACATCAAATTTAGAAATCGCTCATCTTATTACAGGGTGGCCTATCCTTTCATATTTATTGACACTTTATTGTAACTGCTAAAAAAGCCATCCAACAGATTAGGGAAAAGAGTAAACTGCTAAATTTCGGTTATTCACTTAGAATAAATAGTCATTCAACGAACTCATCGCTTTTTCTCCTTGCTAGAGAACAGTAGATATTTTCCTTTGACCATCCATGTAAGCATATAAATGCTGGCGAGGATATACTTGTGGTATACATTTTATTTTATCTGTATTTAACATGCAAGAAAAGTTCACTTTCAGCCATAAAGAGCAAGAAAATACAAAGCTGCCTGTACAATAAAGCCAAAAGTCTCTTCTAATCCAGCTACATTAGGTGGATATGTGAACCAAATGTATGCCCAATATGCGAAGTATTCTTTAAATAAAAAGGAGCTTTGCTTTTGTCCTATGAAATCTCTTCTATACATAAGATAACTTCTCTTGATTTGTTTGTTTGCTTTCTTTATATCTGACTTTTTCCCCAGAAGTACAAGTGTACCCAATACACCATCTTCCTATTTTTCTCCATAACAAAAATCCTGTGTCAGATTTTTCTGAAAGAAAGTGACTGGCCTAAAATCACCTATGACCTTCCATGGTTGATGATAGACTAAAACCTGGCTCTCTCTGGTATCAGTCCTAATACTATCATTACAGTGCTATGTTGTTTCTTGTTATGTTTAAAGTTATAAAATATATACACATTTAAACTTGCTGTTATCTCATTGTTTTGGAATCTAATGTTTTTAAATGCTTGCAGAATTATAGCAGGAGTGTCCGCTTCATATAAGAACTTGAGACCGATGAAAAATTTTGTGAAAATGTTGAACAAGAAAGATGGGGGTTTTCATTATTTGAGACGAGTGTTTTCAAGAATAACTGATGCCAAGATTAAAGAAGGCATTTTTGTTTTTCCACAGACCAGATATATCATTGATGAGAAGTTTGAAGCATTCAAAGGATGTCATTGAGAATTTTCTTGGCTGCTCCAGATCACCAAACTCAATTCAGCTGGTTGACAATCTCCTGACAGCATATAAGACCATGAAGTGCAACATGTTACTGATGGTTCGTTTCTGCATTGACACTTGGACTTCTTTCCCGAAAACCTAGGTGCAATCAGTGATGAACATGTTGAAAGCTTTCACCAGAACATTGCCACAATGGAAAAAAAATATCAGGGCAACTGGGATCTATCAGGGCTGGCTAACTATTATTGGGCACTGCAGTGAGATACATAAGATACTGACTACAAGTAGAAATCAGCAGCAAAATACTTTTGTACCTGTTGAACTCATGCAGCCTGTCAGAAACATTATGTGATTAAATACATAGTCATTAAAATTTAATTTCACATTTCTCATGACTCCTACAAGATGCAGTCATTCTGAAATTTTACTTATGTTCAGTAAAAGGCGTCTACCATAATCACCAAAAAGTTTTTCAGGAAGCAAAACATTGGGGGGGGGAGTGAAATGTCCAGTTTTGAGTGACCAAAGTGGTGCCCCAAATTATTTGTACAATTGTTTTCTCTTTTGTATAGGAACTACGTTTTCCAGTATTTTTTTTATACCTGATACATATGTGGACTGCTTCTCTAACTAATGAACCGTACAAGTATTTGCAATGGTACTGTACTTTCATTATTCTCTAATTGCTGCATTTGAAAATGGTTATCATGAGCTTATACAGTGCATGAGTCAGAGACCTCTCCCTGTCTCCAAAGAAGCCGTCTTGAAGCAGGCTGCCACGCGCCTGCTGCACCTGATTGTCTCATCGGCACATTCCAGGTAACAAAAGCAGACGAGCTGAGGCAAAGCCCAAGACACTGATACACTTGTTCTATCCCCACAGGTGTAGCAGCCTCCTGTTTTGCAAGCTTCTGGGTGTAGGCGTTAAGAGCTGCATTCTTTTTTAATTTGTACTCCCTCCTTTTCCAGGCGGATGGAAAGGAAGCCAACAGCAACACTTAGAGCAGAAACACAGCCTTATGTGTGAAAGGATAGGGTGGCATAAAATCATTGCCCAAAATCAGAGTATAGCTCTGTATAGCTCCCAACCTGACAGGTGGTCAGTTGAGCCTAAGAGCATTCTTCAGAAGAAAAAGACTAACCTCTTGAACACAGTCAGTTTTGGGAGTGGATGATCTGAATTTCTTTATTTACCAGTTTTAAATATAATCCAGTCAGATCCAGTGGTGAATGCTAGAGTCCTTTCTCTGTAGTATTTATTTATTAAATGCATTGCTCAAGCTGAATCAAATACATATTTACAAGTATGTCTTGCAATTTATGCACAGGGAGCAGAATATGCATGAATCCTTAAAATCATTTAATTCCTGATCACTGGAATTTCATTGCAGTTGGTAGAGATATTCCTATTCATTTGTCTGATAGGTTAACTTATCAAACTCGTAAGGTTCAGCAATACAGTATAAATTCCAGGACTATTTTCCTTATAATTTACAGCTAAGTACAGTAGATATCAGATCAGATATCTAAAGTCATCTTGTTGCAGATGCATCTGTAGAAATGCTTAAAATTATTAAATTTTGCTTGAGAAATATAAACTATTTAAACTATACATTCAACCGTTCTAGAGGCATAGGGTCAGAAGTCCAGTGATTACTTTTGAATTTATATAGCCAGTCTTCCTGACCAAGCAGTCTTGTTTTAATGAAAATGTTTTTTATTTTCCTGGATCAACTACTTTTCTTTATTCCTTGGCGCAAAACATTATGTGATTGTAATGGTTCCACATCTGATGCTGCAAAATGATACAGACTAGTTGAAATTGAATAGGAATTGCAATGACACCATGTTGCAAAAGCATGTTAACACTCAGGCATAAAAATGCAAGCTGCAGAGTTATCTAAAGAAATGGATAATATTTACTAAAGCCTACTAAGTCATTTGTAAATCAAGCTGATAGAAATTTGTTTATCACCACTTCTGAGTTCTTGCTTCAGATTCCTGCATTTCTCTCTCTCTTTTAAACAAGTTCTCCAGAGCTCTTAATTGAATCAGAATGTGTTATAAAGCAATATCTATTTAGGTGAATACAGTGATGGGTTGTCCCCGGTTCACACTGGTTCTATAGAACCGGTAGTAAAACCGTCGGGAGGCTCCACCCACCAACCCCGCCGTAATCAAAATGCTTCTACGCTTCCACAAAAGAGTGTGCGCAGCCCCGTTGCAAACCGGTAGTAAAGGTAAGTAGAACCCACCCCTGGGTGTATATATATATATATATGTTCTACTTACTTAAAATGTTTGTGTAATTTTGTGTCATTTCACAATTAATCCAGTACTTTGGTACAAGTTGGTTAGAGTAGAATGAGGAGAAATGGAAACACTGACATCATAAACCAAATAGTTTATGTCCACAATGCCACTGAAAAGTTTGGTATGATATGTTTTACCCTTTGGTATTAAAGACCAAACCACACCAGAAGATATGTGTGCTCTGGTGTAAGTAAGCTTCTCTCCCTCCAGATTTTTTTCTTCTACCAGAGAAATAAGAATAAGATAATTCTCTGTCTAGCAATGTTTGCTTTAAACCAATTGTTTTTAAACATCCATAACAACAGCTAGATTTTTGGAAATTAAAAAAACTCTTTCTGGATATATTATTTAAAATCATATTAAAATATATAGACATAGTTGGTTTGCAGCATCTTTAATAAATTTCACTATACAACAGTATTTAAGTATAGGTAGACATATATCAAAATACTTAATGTGCTTCAGTTGTGGAGATAGACAAAACAGGGCAATAATTACACCTGCCTGAAAATTAACTTTAAAGTAGACCTTTGACAATTTGGGGGAAAATAAATCATAAATACCATATAATTTTCTACAGTCATACCCCTCTTATCTTGTAGTCCTTTGATAAGTAACCTTCAGCTCATTTTTGCCTACTCTTGAAAAGAAACAAATCCAGCTTTGCTTCCAATTCAAGTTTAGACAACATGGTTAAATTAACAGCTTGAACATTACTAAAAAAAAAGATTAGGATAATTAATGCCAAGATTATAGAACTGGGAGTGTTTTATATTGTAGGTTGGGCCACTATTTGGGAGGCCAAATGAAATTTCTACCACCAACTCTAAACAGGTTCTGACAGTGAACTATGAAAAAGAAATGCTCCATGTCCTTAAAGGGCTTCTGCCAAGGTTCTCGATGTTTTAAAAGGAAGCCTGCAGCTACACAGTAGAGCAGTTCTATCCCTACTTGTTTGGAAATACAGACAGTGGTGGGATTCAGCCAGTTCGCACCACTTCGGGAGAACCGGTTGTTAACTTTCTGAGCAGTTTGGCAAACTGGTTGTTGGAAGAAATTATTAGGGCAGAGAACTGGCTGTTAAATTATTTGAATCCCACCACTGAATACAGACCACTGGAAGTAGAAAAATAATTTAATATGGTTCTACAATGAGGGACAGTAATCTTTACTTATTATGAGTAGATATTACTGTAGGGATATTTTCTAATTATGGCACTAAATGCAAAAGAGTAAGAGCTTCAATAGGTTAACATGTTCAAAAATAGGGTCAGAATTATGCAATCTGATTTCATTCCCAAACCTAAATTTGAGATTTGTCATTGATTTGGAGAATTAGAGTCAGGGAGTAGTAAAATGGGCAACTACATAAATCGAATAAATAAGAAGCAGAACGGAATTAGAAATGATATATATAATTTATCCTGATCATTTGGAAAGTTGGAATTAGTTCAGTCCTTGGCAAGTTCATTAAAGATACTATTTTTATCTCCAAAAGAAATACTAAATGCGATGTATTTTATTACATTTTGCATATTATTTTTATGCATCCATGACTCTAATGTTTTTGACATGGGGCTTCAGAGTGCAGAGACAAGCTTATATTTTCCTTGGAGATTCTGAAAGTTCTGATAAATGCTACCTAAGTCAAACTTTTCATCTATCCTTAAGTTTATATACTGTATGGCTTGCTGCAAAAATAAGCTTATATAGCGACTGTGGAAGTAAGAGCTTCCAAAGCCAAAATCATTATGTTTTACAAAAATGCAGCATCAAAGAAATAGGAGCAAAAACTTAAATAGCCCATCCATCCACCCCCATGTCTTCGATTTTGGAAATATACTGGATTGATTTGGATTTCTTCTTACAGTACAATATCTCTTTGCTTTTTTATTTTTTTATTTTATTTCCAATTTATATACCGCCCTTCTCCCTGAGGACTCAGGACGGTGTACAGCCAGAAATAAAAACATGAAATACAAATATTAAAAACAATTAAAATATATATAGATTTGACTCCAAAATTTAAAACTAACAAACCAATTAAAATATTTAAAATTTCTTCTTTTAACTATTTTCATCCAGGTAAATTTTCAAATCTCAAATCCTGAATCCGAAGATATAATATTATGTTGAAAACCCTGTTCCAAGTTCAATAATATTTCTATGCACAGGTGTTCGTTTGTTTGTTTTTTAAAAGCTACAACATCAGTGTGTTAATTTTGTGTTCATATTTATTAAGTTTTTGTCCATAAAGGAACTAAATAAAATTATCAATGAAGTATCATACTACCACTAGCCATAATATGAAGCATTCAGATTGGCTAGGGTCAATGTTTTCATTTTAAATGCTAGTATAATCTTAGCATTAGAATCGCACCTTTCATATTAATACTATATCTAAGATGTCACCTGAAATGCTGTTGCTTAACATGTTGTTTCCTTTTATTTGGTGCTTGTGTAACTACCTCTGTTTTAGGCTGCTCATTGACTGAAATAAAGATTGACTAAATCTGACCGGGGCTTAAGAATAAGGGTTATCGGAGTAAGGTGATGGGCTTTTTTTTCCAGCTTTACCTAATAAGATTGCCAAATATCGAATAGCAGATATTGGAATACAGTTTCTCTTTTAGAAGGCTATTCAGAAGTAAAGAAGATATAATCATTTGGGTAAAGCAGGATATGGAGCAGGCCAGGGCCTGCCGTAAAATACATTCACCCAGTGATTTCACTGACAGACAGAGACACTTGCCTATGGCAGGTGCAAAATTCAGGCAGTGCTCCGATTGCCTCAAGAAAAGAAAAAACCTGCGGTGAATGTTGGGACACGTTCTAAGCTTCTCAACAATTATGCATTGCTTTGTCTCTCTTTTCCCTGCACCTACCTCTCCCAGAAATGCTTTCAGGTTTGTCTTATTTTTTTTGGCCTGGAAGCACAGTTGTGGTTTACAAGGATGTGAGTAGTGGTGGTAATGGTAAAGAACAAAGTGAAGTTCGAATTTTAGAAAATCTTAAATGTTAGCCCATATGCTGTTTTCATAAAGTAGCTTCCATAATTTTGGAGATATACTTGCATCTGTTAACTTTGGGCAGAGATGTTTAGAGGAGGGCAGGACACCTTGACAATTTAATATCCTTATTTTCTTAAGCATTTCTGATAACCCGGGTATTGTTTTCTCTAACTTCTTAAAGGTTGGTCTACACATTACATAAGTGGGCATGATCTCCTAGAAGAATGGCATTTTGTACAATTGCACAGCATACCATGAAGGTAGGGAAGAGAATAGGCACAGCTCAGCCTTTCCTTAACAACCACTTCCAAGTGCAATTTCAGTTAGCACACTAATATGCTAAAAATTCATAGAGAAATCTAATAAGCATTTTGTGTTCCATGTTGTCAAACTATTGTTTGTCTCTGCTCTAAAGGTTAATCTTATAGTTACCTATTATATTTCAGAGCAATCTCTTGTTCAGTCCTGGTAAGAGAATGAGAAAATGTCCAATCTAAAGGGACAACTAATAAGAGGGCCCAATCCTTTTCTTGAGGTATTAAATCAATGACATTCAGTGGTGAACAATATGTGGTTTGCATTGGTGATGTCCAAATATGCCCTTCCAAAGATATCAGACATGGATTTTGTTTCTTTAGAAGCATCATATCCAGAGATAATGCCAATAACTACCCTGGACCAGCCTTGCCATATTAATCTATGCTGTACTGAACAACAACCAAGTTAATGTAGGGAGATTGCAGGATTCTAACAAAGGCCATGCTGGCTGGGGAAAACTGGGAGTCAATATATCTGAAGATCATCCAAATGAAGAAAAGCTGGCCTAATTCTAGGTTTCCCTCTGTGCTGGTTATGCTTCTTACTTTTGGGCTGAGTCTGCTTTCAATTCTTCAACAGACTTTGTCCGTTATATTTCTTTCTTGCCCATATACTTGGGCTGCTGCTTTTGTCCACCTCTTCCTCCATGCCTACCACAATGCCTACCTCATGCCTACTGAGCCTGGTTTAGCTCAGTAGACTAAAAGCATAGTGATTAAAACCAGCTGTCTGCAATTACTGTAAGTTCGAATCTCACCAGGCTCAAGGTTGACTCAGCCTTTCCATCCTTTCTAAGGTAGGTTAAATGAGGACCCAGTTTGTGGGGGCAATAAGCTGACTTTGTATAAATATACAAAAGTATGAAGGCTATTGCTTAATGGATTGTAAGCCGCCCTGAGTCTCCGGAGAAGGGTGGCATATAAATCAAATTTAAAAAAAATAGACTGTCTGAAATTCTTCTGCCTGAGATAAATAATGAAATGGCTGGCTCTCCTGTTCTGTATATGCTATCTGATTGGACTAATACTTGAATCAACATTGAGTAGGGGATAGTATCCACATCCATCAAAAAAGAGAATGAGTCAGAGAGGCTGAGGTGCCTCCATGGCTTTGCCCTCCAGCATCTGCCACTTGACACATTTGCCTCACCCTAACAATAGGGCCAATTCTTTCTATTACCAATCCTTTTCTGTCATCTAAGACATAGCAACACTTACAGTTTAAGCTGCTCATCTCCAGTACTCATATCAGCTTACTCTAAACTGGTTTAAGAAAATCCTGTCCAGACTGAAGTATGGTGGCAATAGCTAGCAAGATATTCTTGTAGACAGAAGATTCTTATGTCTTCCTACTGAACAGTTCCCCCAGCTACTTCGCCCTTCTATCATTCTGTTCTAGAAAATCAATTTCCAATCTCTCTTATTCCTTGGGAGGCTCTTCCTAGACATGTAACTTTATATGTGCGTATTTATGAGAATTTGTGTTCGTATATGTGTTTGTGTACTTATGTACAGTTTATTTTGGAGGGGGAAGAGATGGTATAATAAGCTGAACAGTGCATTGTTTTCTCTTTTTTTTTTCCTTAGTCATATAAGAAGCAATCTCCCAAATAGACAGGGAGTTGGGTGAAGTATGAAATCTTTCTTCTTCAGATAAATGGAAAAATAAAATAACTGGATATTAAAAAGAATAGAACTGGAAAAAGTAGGAAAATTAAAATAAAAATAGTCAATAAAGAACATTTTTGCTGTGTGCAACAGCAACCTTCTCTTTACAAAGAAAGTGTTATTGTTATCATGGTAAACTCAACTCTAAAAGGAGTAAGCAATCATGTTATGTGTTGACTCAATTGAAGGGGAATTCTTGTAAAATGGTCTTTGTGAAATAGTCAGTGAACTGCTAGGTTAACTTGCAACAAACTAAAGTGTGCCTATGGAGATTCTCAGTCATTCTGGTCATGGTTGTCCCAAAGATGCTTTTTCAAAAGGCAACTGGACTTCGTTTTTCCTTGAAGATATTTAAGCTTCTCGTTCAAGAAGCTTCTTCAGTTGGAGAATGGAAGGATTGTGCTATCCCAAATGGAATGGAACACTTACGGAACATAATATGCAAATGTCCATATCTGAAATATAGCAGAAAAATGTGCCTTGCAAGTAGCTTTGATAGTGAGTGGGGGATTTATTGAAGGTGATATCATCCATTTTGGGGTGTTTTTTATTTTTTCGTTTGGTTTAGTTGCTGGTTCAATGTAGTGATTAAGCAACCAGGCAGTATATATAAGTCCTATATCTGATCAGTAGTTCCAATTTTGTCTCACAATAAAGAAGTGATGAAGAGAAGCAGGAAAAGAGACAGCACTAGTTGCATATCATATTAATATTTCAGAGCACACAAAAAGGACAATTGTAGAGCTCGAATAAGTGCCTTGGGCCTTTCTACTATTCCCTAAAAACAGCCACACCCTTTTAAGCAAGTTTGAAAAAAAGATACTGCTGCTGCTTCAGTGAATAGCAGAGAGATGCTTTGTTTGCCCAGGCCAAAAGCACTTCTTCCGAAACATATTAAAATAGTCACCATTCAAACAAAAAAAACCCTCTACACATTTGCATTTAATACTCATTTTGTTTTTTAGAATACAAATACCATTAAGTAAGAGGTTATTAAGTACCAGGGCTCCACTGGTGTGAAGACAGATATCTTTCTTTCAACCCAGAGATGTTACCTAAATCACTCAATACACTTTTATTCCAAACTATTATTAGGCAACAATCCATTCACTGTTTTCCCCATTTCCGAGCACTGGCTACAGTCTTCCCCCACTTTCATTTCCATACTGATCTATGAGGTAAATTTGTTTACTCATAATGGCACCACATACTGACCTCCCAGTGTAAGTGTTGTCTTGCCTCCAAGAAACTGAAGAGTTATAGGGCTTGAGCTGTCTGGAGTAGGCATGAGGGCTTAATGCCAGGTCTCACTGTGGTGCCTCTCAAGAAGATTTGCCAGTTTGCCTCCACAGTGATAAACTAGCTAGATAATATGCCTGCTCCTACCCTCAGTGAGATACTATGAAAATTGTTCTGCTGAAATCACTGTTAGTAGTGGGGCTTTTCCCCATGACACCAATGGGGCTATTCTTTCAGAGTAAGAAGACTTCAACAGACGAGTTTTCATCAATTCATTAACAAGGAAGAAAGAACTTTTCCATATCAGCTGTAACTCTAATAATTATCAGCTTTTTCAGTTGATGCTATTTGCATTAAAAAATATAGCTGGAGTGGATATGTTGGGTAATTTGTGCCTTACAAATTAGATGTTAGTTATCTAATGATTATATAATGCAGCATTTCTATGAGGTAGGGGATGCATAGAAAAGAGGGAAAAGAAACCCCCAGATTATTTTTACTTAACAATGAAATGTACCCAGAAACATGTTTTCTACGATCTCACAAAAAGGAAAAAAGAAAACATGTAACTAAATTTGAGATATGTATTATTGCTCAAGCTCAGCAGCACCTTGAGGCAGGCACTGACCTGCACACATATTTTCAGTCACTGCCCTTGCCAGCATGAGCAACAGACAGGAAAACAGATCTTTTCAGTAAAGCAAAAAGTTGAAGGTTCAGTGGTTCAAAATGTGGCTGAATCATTATTGTCTGAAAACTGATAAATATTTAGAATTCTATTCCCCATAAAAACTCTAAGCAAATTGGAAAACTTAATTACAGCATCTTACAATATTCCCCTGTAATAAAGTGCCCTCAAGGTGTTAGCATTTTTCTGCTAGCAGTTTCAGACATTCTTATTAATGCACCTGTCTTTTCTTCTCTCTCTCTCTCTCTCTCTCTCTCTCTCTCTCTCTCTCTCTCTCCCTCCCTCCCTCCCTCCCTCCCTCACACACACACACACAGAGAGAGAGAGAGAGACAGAGACACACTGAGCCTGTGATGCAAGCACTGAACAGAGTCTTTAGTAAAATACTGGTTCTGCCTAAAAACATCTTTCATGTCTACATTCACTCATCATTTCCTAGAATAATTTTAGATCATTCCAGCAGCTGTTCACAATTGATTGAAAACACATATTCGCATACATATCCTCCCTGGTGGGATATGATTTTCATCCAGGAAGAGTATGCCTCAGAAACAAACACATCTTTGTTAGACGCTCTTGAATAGAGGCTAGATTGCTACCCAACAGGGATGCTGGAACAGTTAATTTCTTCCATCAGTATTAATTTGGATATAACTACTTCTGAGATCCCATCTAATTCATGAAAAATTTAATATCAAGCTATAGAACCATAAATGAACTGAAGCGAGAAGGTGGGACATCCCATACTTATCTGCCTTTATTATTTATTAAAAAAAATTCAGCCCTTAGATATATATAAGTGGTCCTTGGTTTACATCCACTCATTTAACAACTGTTCAAACTTGTGAAAGTGCTGAACAAGGAGGAGTTATGACTGTTCCTTGAAGTTCCAGCCATTGCAAAATCTCAGTGGTCATTTAATCACAATCCAGGCTCTTGGTGCTTTGGTCACAATTACAACATTGCAGTGTCACAGTCACATTATTGCAACCTTCCCTGCCAACTTCGCACAAACATAGTTAATATGGAAGCTGATAGAAAGTTGGAAATCAGAAGTCACAGTTATGTGAGGTTCTTGCTTAATGATCCATGCAGTCCTCGTTTAATGGCAGCAACCAGGACTACTAGAACTGCTGTTACTGAACAGCATGGTCATGTGACAAAAGGAGGGAAAAGTTCATCTGCAACATTTATTTATATAATGTATATTCTTTTCTTTTCAGAAGCTCAAGTCAGTGAGCGTACAACTTCCTCCTTCAAGGTTTCTATGCAAGCCTTTTGTGAGACAGGTTGGACTGGGAATAAAGATTGACCTTAACTAAATCTTCAATGACTCCTCACTGCTTGAATCTTGAATCTTGAATATGGGTCTCTTTGGGCCTAGTCCAGTAGCTTAACCACTACTGCATACTGTATGTCTGGATTATTCTATCTTCTAGAATGATCTTTCTCTACTTTTCTCCTCTAAACTACCAGTTTTGGACTGCAAAAATGCAGGCATCAAATAGATGACAGAAAATGGATACCTTTATGCTGCAATTCTCTATTATAAAGCAAAAGCATGACCATTACAAAATATATTATTCAGTCCATTAAGCTGGGGAAATGTGAGAAAGAGATTCAGGCTTAACTCTGCCTTAATCATTCAAAGTAAAAGAATTACTTTGGTAGGTGTTCAAGATTCTGTTTCAATCAATATTTCCTGAAATCTAAATGACACTTGTTTCCTGAGTTTCTCAGCCTGTGTTGGCTTTTCAATGAGTGATTTTGTAGTGCCTGAAGAAGATTGGACATAAAATGAAATCTGTGAGGGGTCCTTGGTGTTCTCTGAGCTCACTTGTTTTCTTGCAGATGTTTCATTATCCATTAGCACTGATGATATTACCTATGGTAATATCATCAGTGCTAATCAATGAAATGAAATCTGACAAAGAAATCTGTGTCTTGCAGACTCTGTCTGTGTTTATCACAAATAAGTCTGAGTGTTAATAATTATTTAACAAAAGCAGTGTCATACCATTATTCTTGTCCCTACAAAAGTTCAATCGGCTACATTTGCTATTGTCACTGATATCCAAAAGACAAATGACTGATCTCATCAGGTATAATGCAGTACTGAAGGCTAACTTACTGCTCACTCCACTCAATTCTAAGCGGCTCAAGATTGATTAGCCTTCCCTCCTTCTGAGGTCGGTAAAATGAGAACCCAGATTGTTGGGGGCAATATGCTGACTGTGTAAACTGCTTAGAAAGGGCTGTAAAGCACTATGAAGTGGTATATAAGTCCAAGTGCTATTGCTATAAATAGAAGTTCCCTTTTTGTTTTCTATTTTTCTACTTTTCTTCCATTATTTCTTTTTTTTTAATGATTAGCTTCCAAACATTTGGTCCCATTGAAAACACATTTGGAATCTGCATCATTTTTGTAAACAGTATTTGAACATAGGCCTGTAATCTATTCTAACTGTGAACAATACCTTCCAGACCATCTCCTGATATTACAAGGATGGGCTAAAATACCCTTGTATGGGCCAAAGCATAACAAAAGTGTTTTGCAATAGACTTGGACTTGGCAGCACATCTGCTGCAATTATGAGGAAATTGCACTTAACCACATGTTTTATGAGATTTTTTTTTCAATTAACACAACTGTTTTGCATTTGTTTTTAAAATACTTTAAAATACTTCAATTGAAAGAGACAAAAGAAGCTAAGCAGATTATTTTTCGAAGCATATTGAAAGCTATGAACATTTGAACACTCAGGAATTCTTTATTAAACTGTCCGTTTTGGTGATCATAATTGGATCCTGCATCAGTTCATGGCACCTGTACATTCTGATATGTTGTCATAACCCTCAGAGCTATGTAAACAAGCAAGTCCTGTCGTGTTGCTGGCTGCCTGCAGTAATCAGACACAGACAAAGTGATTTCTGAGGGAGTCAGGAATATGTACATGAATTTGCGGGTGGTGGTGGTAATAAAGCTGAAAAAACAATATTTTAAAGGAAAACTTGAGGAGACTCTTAAACTTATTTATTTATTTATCAACAAGTACAAGGAAACAAGTAACAGTATAGACATAGACATGGACACATGAAAAAAATTGGCACAAATAAAAGGGTATAAATAGCCAAAACATAGAATGATTACATATAAATGGGGACAGTAGGACAGGGATGGTAGGCACGCTGATGCACTTATGCACACCCCCTTAGGGACCTCTTAAGAAACATGAAAGGTCCACGGTAGACAGTTTAATGTAAAAGGTATGGGATTAGTGAGACTAACAACAGGATCAGGTAGAGTGTTCCAGACATTTACTACTCTATTGCAGAAGTCATATTTCCTACAATCAAGATTAGAGCGAATTACTTTGAGTTTGAATCTATTGATAGCCCTTGTGTTATTAAGGTTGAAATTAAAGTACTCATTTACAGGTAGGATTTTTTGGTAAATAATCTTATGAACTAAGCATAGGTCGGAATGTAGACGGCGTAGTTCAAGGCTATCCAGACCTAAAATTTCAAGCCTGATGGTATAGGGAATTTTATTTTGAGCAGAAGATTTGAGTAACCTTCTAGTAAAATATCTCTGGACCCTCTCTAATGTATTGATGTCTAAAATACAGTGAGGGTTCCAGGCAAGTGAACAGTATTCAAGTATAGGTCTGGCAAAGGTTTTATATGCCCTAGTTTGAAGTATAGCATTACCAGAGAGAAAACTTCATAAAATAAGATTGACAACTCTTAAAGCCTGTTTTGCAATGATGTTACAGTGAGCTCTGGGACTTAGAACATTTGAAGTGAGTACTCCTAGGTCCTTGACAGAGTGTGGGTTAACTTTTAGATCATTTCCAGCCAGCAAATATTTGATGTTTTTATTTCTATTGCCAATGTGCAAGACTGAGCATTTGTTAGCAGATATTTGAAGTTGCCAATTGTTTGACCATCGAGATACATAGTTTAGGTCATTTGGAAGGGTAGTAGAGTTGTCTGTGGTGTTGAATAGTTTAACATCATCGGCAAAGAGGATACAGCTGCTTATAATTTGATCACAAAGGTTGTTGATATAAAACAGAAAGAGTGTTGGACCTAGAATGCTGCCTTGGGGAACATCGCTATTAACAGGTGCAGGATTTGATAGGGCACTGCCTATTTTGAGCACTTGTTGCCTGTTTGACAGGAACGCAGCTATCCAATTATACAGGGATACAGAAATGCCATAAGATTTTAGTTTCAGAAGTAGTTTGTCGTGCACTACTGAATCAAAGGCTTTACTTCAGCCTATGTTGTTACTTTAGCAATGATAATATAGAGGTGTTATTTTCAGAATGGTCTTGGTTCATAATTAATGCAACACAGCAAAAGATTATAGGCTTTTTATGCATATAACAGAATGGATGTTGGCGAGAAATCTGACTTTGCCACACTGCACTGACGCTTCCTGGGTAGGAAGCTACTCCCACATCTGCCTGTCAAAATAATATTGCACTAGATAAAGTTTACAGTATGAGATGATGAGGATGCTTCAGAACTTCTCTTACTATATTTTCTTCTACAGCTTTCCAGGGTGGAAACAAGTAGATAAATAAAATGTAATAGGAAAAGCAGGTACAGATAATTATGACTTACAATCATATGTGATATGCAAATATTTTTTTGTTTCATTCAGACCCATAGAAAGCTCTGCCATTAAACAGCAAATTATCAAATATAGGCAGCACATCATCTATCTTTTTGATGAAAAAAATAAAATTGAATAGGTTGGTAAACCTCTAATAGAGAATTGGCACCTTTTTAAGTACTCAGAAGCAAAAAACCAAAACAAAACAAAACAAAACAAAGGAGGAATGGCAAAAAGTCATTGATATCATGGCATCACTATTCTCCGAAGTCTTTGGCCAACCCATTAGATATAAGCAAAATGTCCAGACACTCAGAAATTTTAGATAAACAGGGGAAGCTTAAAACAATCAAGATATTAAAGGAACAGGGAATTTCTATCGATTGGTGGCCATATTTACAACTGCAATCTAGGTACAAGAAAGACGTGGAAGAATACGGAATTGACACGGAACCAAAACAACTAGACAAACTGTTGATAGGCCCCAAAGGAAAATTAATATCCAAAATATACAATTATCTATTAGAATTTGATAGAGCAGAGGAGGTGATGAAAGAACCGATGATTGCATGGGCTAAAAACATAGGGCATAATATAGATGTAGAGGATTGGGAAAGAATTTGGAACAAAAATTACACTATAACAAAATCCGCTGCTTATAAGGAAAATCAATACAAAATGCTTTACCATTGGCACCTAGTCCCAGCAAGGCTGGCTAAAATGTACTCGAATTTAAGCCCAAAATGTTGGAAATTTAACTAATGTCAAGGTACCTTCTTTCACGCTTGGTGGCTATGCCCTGAAGCGAAAAAGTACTGGACTAAGATACAAGAATGGTTACAAGAGATAATAAAATGTCAAATAGAACTAAACCTGTAAACATTTCTCCTCGGAATACTTAAAACTAAATTTGATAGAAAGATAAGATCTTTGATTCTACACATATTAACAGCGGCAAGAATGGTGTTCGTGCAATACTGGAAGGAACGCAATACACCACCAGGGGGATTGATCATTCAGAAGATATATGAATGTGCCGAAATGAATAAACTTACCCTAGAATTAAAAGAAAAAAATGATTCGGAATTTTATGCAGTTTGGGGAAAATTGTATACTTGGATAGATAATAGAAATAAAAATTGGAAATATACATCAGGCTATTGAGGATTAGATATTGAATGTATATAATGTATATATTGTATGGAATGTTGATCCGAAGTATACAAAAATGACACAGTCTGTTGATTATGTATTAGAGCTGTGTAAAGGAAAATTGTAATGATAATTATTTCAAAAAAAAAGATTTCGAGGAATAACTTTTAAAATGTTGCTACCACTCATTTTAAGGATATTGTGTTTATCACAATAGTGCTGAGATGTCAGCAATGAGGTTTAATATGCTGCTAATATAGAAAGAAAAAGACCTGGGCAAGCCTTGTAGGCCAGGTTGATTGGGCATGACAAATAAGGCCTTTTGATGATGAAGGCAAATCATTCTGGTTGAGATTCAGCTGGCGCTTGCATTACATATTGTAAACCTTCATTCAAACCATGTTTATCTTAACAAGTTTTTAATAGTGTCCTATGAGTACTCTTTTTGATATAATTCTAAAATTTTGGATAAGCCTCTTTTATTAATACTGGCTTTTAATTGTATTATTGTTACTGATGTAAGCCTCTACAAATCTTCTATAAGCCAATATTTCTTATCTTTGGAAATGTTAAGATGTGCAAAATTGTCAGCGTTTATGAAAGAAGGATTTAACAAATTTTATTTCTATGTGGAAACCATTTTTGGACTTTTTACAAGAAAATGAAAAAATGAAAAGCTAATTTTGAGATTTGATGATTAAAATTATATGGGATTATGGAAATAATGTCAACAAATATTAACCCTACAGTACAAGTTTGATGTAATTTTTTTTACTTATATCTGTACCAAAGAAAGTCAAAAGTCGTTTTTTATATTTTTCTTTTTTTCTCTCTTTTGTTCTTTCATTTTCACTTTTTACTCTTTCTTTTTATAAATCTTTTTTTCTTTTCTTTCTTTCCTTTTATCTTTTAACTTTGTATTTTAAAAATACCCAATAAAGTCGTATTAAAAAAATGTATGGACTTCAGTTCCCAGAATTCCTCAATCAGAATTGAAGTCCAACATCTTAATGTTGTCAATATTGAGAAACAATGCTATAAGCAAAAAAACTCTAAATATAACCAGTAAAAAAAATTGAACATCAATATAGTAACTAATATTTAAATTCATTATTGAATATATACAATTTGACCATCGAGAATTATGGGACCATGAATTATGGATTTATATTATTTTAAATAAGGCATATGTTTGAAATTTTTGGTAACTCTTTTCCATTTCATTCATTTTAGCACTGCCAGAGAGTTTAAGATATTCTTCAGCATATCACAACATGTCAAAGATACCCCCAGATGATATATAAAAATTCTGCATCTTCTATAAAACATAGAGGACCTAAATCTTCCTTTTTAATAAAAAGAGGAAGAGAGAATATGATTGCTTTCCAGATCTAATTTAAGTATTAGATTAATAATGGGCTCCCAACAGCATCACTCAACCTTATGGCTCCTTTGTTAATGTGGAAATATATAGTATAGGATATATAAGATTTGTTTTCCTAGCATTGGCGTGACCATCTTATACCTCAGTGTTTCATAACCTCAGCCACATTAAGTATGCTGGTTGGAGAATTCCAAGAATTGAGGTCCACCCCTTTTAAGGTAGCTGAGGTTGACAAAAGCTGCTATATATAACTGAACTGGTCTTTATAAACAATTTTGACTAAATCTAAAAAAGACACAGCCAACCTATAGCCATAAATTAAATGCTGCTCCCTATATCCCCTCCTGAATTTCTTTCAACTTTCTACTAAAGGCTTCCAGCTAATTTAGTTTTGAAATTGAAAACATTTCATTTATCTATGTTTAATGTTAAAATATTCCAACGTTTAAATTATTTAATTATTCAAATCAAATTTAATCTTTTAAATTTTTTTTGCCCCCACTCCACCCTTTTTGGCATAGGCCACAAGTATCAAGTTTGGTCATGACAAACAAGGGGTTGCCCCGATTACAAAACAGAACAATTTTCTGGAAGGCCTATTATAGTACTTACAATTATTCAAGATACAGTATTTACAATTACTCAAGAAACACCCTCCAACAATTACATTGCTATCACAATCTGAAGCCCTAGGATAGAATAACCCTTCCAAAAGCCTTTGGAAATGGCCCATGAGCCTCCCTAAAATTTGCTGCTAAAAGGATAGTTCTATCCTTTTTTAAAAAAAATAACAGCAAGAGGAAAATATACAATACCTAGGGATTAACAGTATTAGCTGTACATAATTAGTTTGATTTCATTTAACTTAGTTTTATGCCAGCCTCAATACTACTTTATTCTATCTAGTTCATTTTATTTTATTTTTTGGGATTGTAGCCAGCAGCATAGCATTCAAAAGCTAAGTGCAGCTCCTAGTTGAATGAAAAATCATACCATTGACAAAGTTAGGTATCTGTGTTTGGCCCATGACTATTTGTTATATGGGTCCAAAATTTCTCATGAGTTTGCATCAATAAGATGTAATTCAAAAGCTAACATCTGCATTGGTCATTGCCTTTATCTATCTAGCCCAATATTGATCTCACGGTCAAAGGCACAAGTCTTGCCACACCCTAACTGACAACCAGAAATAGAAATTAACACAAACAAAGCAGATGCCCTCCACTGGGCTATGCTAACAAAAACAAGTGCAGTTTAATTTTTTAAAAATTGAAATTATCTTTATGTAGTGTTCAGTTGCCAACTCCTAAGAAGATCTTGGCCTCAGTGTGGCATTGGGGCTGATAACTAGTCATTGAAGGATGACATTGTTTATGCATTACCCACATTATAAGAGTGAATAAATAAATTATTTGTACAAAGACAGTGACATTGCTTTAGAAAAACAGATGAATATCTAAAGAAACAAAATGTACTGAGGATTACAGAGGAATAGAGACATATTATGAACAGACCTATAACAATAAGGAAACTTTCTGAAGCCATAAAAAAAGTTTAAACTAGAAAAGATGCGTGGATGGATGGATTATAAGATTCTTATTATAAATGTTTTGATAATGAATTTTTACAAATTTGCCAAACATGATGAAGTCTATCCTACAGAGAGGAAAGATGTTAGCTTTGGAAAGAGACGAATATAACATTAATACCCAAAGAGGATCAAGTTTTGACTTCAACAAGAAATTGTAGGCTGTTATCATTACTGAATAAGTTGTTCACAATTATTCTAGCTGATAGACTGAAAATAATTTTGAAAGAATTTATTCTTGGGTATTAATGTGGATTGTTACTTAAAAGACAATCAAAGGACAGCACTGGAAAAGTGTTGAATATTTTAGAATATTTGGAGCAAATAATGAAAAACAAGCTACATTAATCTTTTTAGGTGCAGAGAAGATCTCTGACAAGTTGAACTGGACATTTTTGTTCAAGGTTTTGGAAGATAAGAATTTTCATGAGAATTTTATAAAATGGATAAGATTAATGTACAGAAGTAATGTACAGTTCACGGACAGCACAAATAATTGTTAATGGAATCTAACAAAATTATGTGAGATACAAAAAGGAATAAGACAGGGATTCCCACTGTCCCATTCTTGTTTATTTTGTTTCTTGAAAAATTGAACAAATGTATAAGACAAGATGGGTGGAAAAGAAACTTATAAATTAAGGACTTTTTGCACAAGGCTTATTTCTGAAAGATCCTTTAAACATTGAATTGAAATATTAATGAACAAATTAAAAATGTGTTGCATTAGCAGGTCCAAAAATTAATAACCAGAAGAAAAAGATGTTAACAAAAATGTGAAAATAGAAGATCAAACAGAATTGATGAAAAAAAGTGTGTTTTAAGATTGAGGTCATTATGCAGATATGAATTGTATGTTATTTCAAAATAACTGGGTTAAGACATTGAGTGAAGCTAAAAAGATATATTAAGATGGGAGAAATTACAACTATCATTGCTGGTGAGATTATCTGTGCTAAAAATTAATGTCTTGCTTAGAATGGTGTTTTTTGATCCAGACAATACCTGATTTGACTCATGCACCATTTAAACAGTGACAGAAGGATATATCTTTATGCATTTATGGTATTACCTACTTATTTCATTTACTTATGTAGATAGAATACAAAGGAGAGAAACACCGAAGAAAACAATATCTGTCTAAATCTCTGATTACTTGAAAATTCAGTGGTTTGTATCTCATTTCCATTTCACACATTTTCTCCATGACGCCTCACAATTGGAGACTTCTTTGGAATCACAAATCAGATAAGCTTTTGCAAAATATTGTCACTGAGCCTTAATGTACTTATCAGATTTTCACAGTAGCCAGGCACTCAGAACAGTTCAGCCATTGCTGTTTGGGATGAATGGTTGAAAAAGCAATTCTCTGCAGAGAATTGATGGACATTCCAGCAACACATTTTCTGTAGATTTATCAAATGATCAAGCCATCTTCTGATGACTTTCTTTTTAACTAAGTACTGCTTCGTCTTCTGATCAAATAATTAAAAAATGACAAATAGTTTTGATTGTTTAAATTTCCTAGACAGCCATATGATTGGGTGTGCCATCAACAGCATACCTGGAAAAGATATGCTATCGGCAGTATCTGTTAATACGAGTGCCCCCCTGTGGCCCTGCTCATTTTTTCGGAGAAACGTGCATGAATCTGCAAAAGGTATCAGGTTTCACAGCAAGGTAGCTTCACTGTACAATATATGCAAAGTAATTAAAGTAAGCTGTTGGAATCATCCTTGATAAAGTAAAGCTGGAAATCCTACTAAAGGCATGGGAACGAAGCAGCAAAGCTCTTCACAGTGGCTGTGACTAAAAAGTTAACAATGCTATTATAAGGATGGATTTAGGGTCTGCAGTGAATTCATGATGGTTTATTTACTGTTAGTATTGTCTTGCAAGAGCTTTGAGGGGTGTGAGTTCGTATATAAAATGACAATGGCTGAATTAATGTGGCTTTTCCTGCTTAATTCAAGTTCAGCTGAGGTTGCATCTTGTGCAAAGCTCTATATTCAAGAAATGCATTGATGTCTATGCTTGCCAACCCCTTTGAAAGTGATTGCCTCCTTTAAGAACCATAGTTACAGAAAAAGTTCAGCTAGCTGCAATGATTGTGTATCTAATAATATGAAAGCCTAGTTCCTGGCATCTGCCAAATTCATTAAGTTTTCACATTCACCTTGATCGGAGGCATAATGTTAGTAATTCTATATGCATCAAACAGTACTGTTAGCAGCAAAGTCATTAAAGAAAATACCTTAAGAGAAATCAGTTTCCAACTTTGCCTTTGCTTTATTTATCAGATGTAGAAAGCCTCCATTAAGACGCCTCCATAATGCACACAACATTAAAATCAATAATAATAATAATAATAATAATAATAATAATAATAATAATAATAATAGAATATTTATGATACACCTGCAGAAGAAAAGCATTCTAACATGCAGAACCTATAAAGAGCTCACCACCAACATAACCAAATAGAGACTATAAAATACTGTCAAGCCCTGAGCCTTGTGGATCTCTAGTGATGTTCCAGAGAGCAGCACTGTGATACGTCCTAATAAATGATATATTTTGATATATGGAGTTTGGAGGGTACTCGCTCTGTCTGAACATATAGGGAATGCAGAAATATCAGGCATCAAGAGTCCTCAGATTGCACTGGACTTCTCATGACTTTCGGATAGCAAAATCAATAGAGCAGCAGCTGAACTATTAAAGATGTAGTGTTTATCACAATAGTGCTAAGATATCAGCAATGAGGTTTAATGTGCTGCTAATATTATGTTAAAGATCCACATGAATTGTAGTGTAGTGGTTTAAAATATTAAATGTAGACCATAGAGACTCAGGTTTAAATCTCCATTTGACCAAGGATGGCTTGGGACTAGTCCCTATCCCACAATGTTGTTCTGGATGTTTAAAGTTAGGAGAGACCCTTATGTACTCTGTCTTAAATTCTCAAACAAAAATAAGATATAAATCTAGTGACTCAGTAAAGAAAAATCACTCATATGCAAAATGAAATAAATTGATAATGTGTATCTTTAGCTTTAAAACTGGTCATTCACTTCCACAACAGAAGCTAATGCATGTGAGTAGAAGAATTCACACACAGGCTGACTTCCTTGAAAGCTTTACTGTTTGACTTGGACATCTTCCTTTACCCAAAATGGATCACATGGTTGTGGTTTAAAAAAAGAAAGAAAAAAAGATTAAGTCCTTTATGCCTTTTTGAAATTCCTCATTAAGGATGCAGATGGAAGATATCAAAATAAAACAATTGTTTTTGTTTTGCTTTCCCCCTTACTAAGATTTTTTTTTAAAAAAATAATCTCTGCATTCTCCTAAATCATCAATTATGAAGATCAAGTGACTAGGACATGAATAATTATCTGGATTATCTTGGCAAGGATGGAGAGGTTAAAAAAATAGTTTAGCATAGCTCATGTAGAAGAAAGAAGGCTTGTACCTAAGACACTAGAGAAATAGTTCAAGGACAGTTAATATATCTAAAATATGACTCTTGCAATTTTGCCAAGGTCAATGAGAACTAGAATGACCTGCCACAAAAATGGTGTTTTCATATGTTCATTGGAGCCAGCATCTCCCCCAACCCCAATTTCTCCATAATATTTCAGAGATACAGTCATCCTCAACTCCAGGATATAATCAACTCCTCCACTTCCGAAATATTTGGCATTTCCTCAAAGATGTGCACAAAAGTCTAAAAGCAAAATGCAGGCATTACATAGAGGACAAAGTGTTCCTTAACTCGTAGAGTTGTGGGATTGATTTTGTTTAACAGCATTCCATATTTTAAGAAGAAATGCAGCTTGGTTTTATATGCTCATTTCCAGAACCAAAATATGCTGATAGGAGGTTTCTTTTATGATTTCCCTTTTCAACAGCTGAAATATTGTTAGTTAATGAAGTTCAAACTGTTCAAATGAACGTTTTCTAATTCAATTTTATATTTTGAGACCCAACTGTGCTCCTTTCAAACACTTATCTTATACAGCACTTCAAGGTAACTTTTTAATCAAATAACTGAATTCTCCACTTACTGTGGCAGTTTTTACAGTCCAATATCACCCTATCTATAAAATAATATATGTTTTCCTTCTCCTGACATTTCATAAATAAGAAAAACATTCCTTTAATTTTAAATTTTGCTACATTACAGACCTTCATCCTTAAGGAATATACAGCTGTTGTTTAATAGCCAATGGAAGAATCCATTTTTCACTAAATGAAATTTTTGCCATGACCCATGGTGTCCTTTATCAGTTTATTTATTTATTAAATTTATTAGATTGCTACCTTTCTGAAGTGTCTTAGTGGCTTATAAAAGGCATTTCATAGACCTCTGAAAATAGTAAGGCTTTGCTTCAGCAAAATGGAAATATGAAAGAACATTGTGTTCCTTGATGTGAGATCTGCACCTACCATTTTAGTCTTCTGTAGTGTCTTAAAACCTGACTCATCAACCTAGAACAACACTGAAAACATGTTTCCTCCAACTATTTCAAGTGCTAGTCAAGTAACATGAAGCAAAAATACATGGCCGCTTCATGGTCCTCAGAAGGAAAAGGGCTATATGGTTTTATGAAGCAGCTATGAAGAGCTATTGCCTACCATTTCATGGTTAATCAGGGAATCTAAAGGATCTACAATTTGCTTCCAAAGCCCTGTTGTATGGGGTATTTTGATCTTACCCTGTTACTAAACATTTTACTAACATGTTTAGAAACATGACTCATATCAATTTAGAAAACTTTATAGAAGCAGCTGAAATACCATAACAACATGCTACCATTATGTTGGGGCAGTAAATCAGTGCTATGAAGTAAGTAGTAAGTGAGTAAGTAACTAAGTAACTAAGTAACTAAGTAAGTAAGTAACTAAGTAAGTAAGTAAGTAAGTAAGTAAGTAAGTAAGTAAGTAAGCAAGCAAGTAAGCAAACTCAGAGGTTTTGTACTCCAACTTGATCAAATCAAATTGTATTAAATTCTTTATTAGGGCCAGTGATCCAAATATTCTATATTTGGACACAGAAATTACATAACACAAGAGAAAAAAGATTAAACTAAATATAGAAAACAGCAAAGGGGGAGGGCAATTTCCAATAACATCATAAAGTAGCCTTTAGATGCTCATTTTATAATTATTAAGAAGTATTGCTTGTCTATATAAATTGACCTCTTTTATGCTTGTCCAGAAAATATCATTTGTACTAACAAGGGCAATTCGTTTAGGCAGCTATTTTATTTTATTTTTATTGCAAGTTTTGGCCATCTGCTTTTATTAGTTTAATATGTGTGTGTTACATACTAAATATGTTGCAACATCCTCTCTTTATATTCACTCTATAAAAACAGCATTCAAACAGAGGTTTGATTAGAAAATATTAGAAAAATATTACTGTCTAATCACTCTTCGAAAAAAATATTCCATGTTTCAGTTCAAACTGCAAGAAAAATGTTTAGTGGGGATATATGCTTCTGGGATTAGGATCTTGCAAAAAATCTGTCCAATGCTTGTGGAGGGTCTTGGACTAGAAGAACTCCAAGCTCCCTTCCAAGTCTGTTATTCTGTTATTCAACAAATAGGAATTACTAATCAACAAAAGCAGGAACAGAGAAACCTGCAGTATTACATGTTGAATACTCATAAACACAGCAAGTAGAGATCACTTCAGCAGCTTGGCATTTTGTAATTTGTGTCCTGACTTTCGCTTAAAAATAAACATACAGGTACTGAGATTATGCAGTGCTGTTGGTATTAATCATTCATCTTTTCTCTACTTTTGAAAGAGTACAGATTTCTTCAAATCTGATTTAGAAGTATAAATGAATAAGGGATCTAAACAAGCCCACAACCGTATCTTTTATAACCATTTACTGGCAGGCAATGAAAGAATTTTTATACATGGGGTACAACAGATCCATTTTTGTACAAAGTAGTACCCGTGGAAGAACACGAGCTTTGAATTATCTTTGCTTTATATCCTTTTAATTAGCAGTAGGGGACATATGGAATGTTGAGGTTTGGAGCAAAGGATCAAATTTCTTCCTTCTTACCCTGAGATACTTATTCATGTCTTATGGTTACAGCATCATAAATATGTTCCTAGTATTATCTTGTAACATGAACCCTTGTAATAGCTTTTCCTATATAAGGTGAAGATCCTTTAGTTTTGAACAGACTTCAGGGTGTAGGGTTTGTGCTTTATTTCTTGGACACTCTTTTGGTGAATATTTCTGTTCGTTATTAATTACCTATTCTTTTACTTTACTTAGCATTACTATTAGAACGAAGAATAATAGGGTTGGAAGTCACCTTTGGGATCTTCTAATCCAATTCCCTACTCAGTCAGGAGACCCTATACCATTTCAGACAAATAGCTGTCCAATCTCTTCTTGAAAACCTCCATCCACAACTTTTAGAGGTAAGCCATTCCACTGATTAATTGTTCTCACTGTGAGGAAACTTCTTCTTCATTGTAGGATAGATATCTTTTTAATAATCTTCTACCCTTCCATTACTTCTTATCCTGACTTCAGGGGCTTTGCAAACTAGGTCAAAACCTCTTCCCTGTGACAGCCACTGATATCATCCCTAATCCTCTTTGTTAAATTAGACAAAACTGCCATTATTCCATCAAACAGTCATCATATAGTTTAGCCTCCAGACCCCTTATCATCTTTGTTGCTCTTCTCTGCACTTTTTCTAGGATCTCAACATCTTTGTGTGTGTGTCATGGTGACAAGAACTTGATATAGTACTCCAAGTGTGGTCTCATCAGTGCAATATAAAGTGGTATTATCACTTCATGTAATCTCAAGCTATCTCTTTGTTGATGCAATCTAGGACTGCATTAGCTTTTTTGGCAGCTTCAGCACGCTACTTGCTCATACTTAAATGATATTCTAGTCCACATCATTTTAGTTAATTTAATTCTAACCTATGACTTTTTACTTTAAATAGTTTTTCAAATAAAGCTATACATAGTATGAAACAACTGTATGAAAAGGATTCTAAAGCTTATCCCAAGAAATTCTCAGAAGAGGTAACATTTTGAACTTCTTTTTGTCCCACATTGGCTCTCCGGTTCTTTTAAATTTATTGGATGGCAAATACTGCTACAACTTTCTGGTGCAATGGATTAAGGGAGACTGACCGTGAGAGAATTTCTTTTCTGTTTTCATTGCTAATTGCCATAAAGCAAATATCTGGACACCAGCCATTCATCTGGAAATACTTGTGTGTCAGAAACATGCTAAGATACAAACCATAAACACAGAGAAAACCAACTCATGAAACCAAAGTGTTGCCTGTCATCTAAGACACAATCTAAGAGGCACAGATCTTATCTGGTTGTTCCAATGCCTTTTGCCTACAATACTGCTTTGGAAGATGCAGGAACTGTGCCAAACAACATTTCAGGCAATATGTGATGTTACAGATACTTTCCATTCCCAGAATGGCCAAGATAAAGATATCTCAGAATCTACTATAGCTTAAATGTACAAAATACATTTTCTAATACATCTAATATGATGTATTAGAAAAGATGGCAAAGTATCACTGCCCATTCCATGCATCTATTTCCCTGAAATATAACTGGAGATATGTTTGTGCGCATATATATGTGTGATATAAAGTTGCCAATACATAAATGTTTTAGTATAATCCAACACATCACGAAGGCTCCAGCCTGGAGAACTGGTTTAGGATTTCTCACAACTCATGCTGAGAGCTTTCCAGCTATGTTTTAGTTCATATGTCTCTTAGATTTACCGACTGACTCACAATCCATTTAAGTCAAAATACTTGGAACCAAATGCAATGGCACAAAATACAGTCATTTATGGATCAAAACTACATTTCAACACTTCCCTTTGAGAGGCAAGCTGCAATTCTAAATATAGTACATTAGGAATAGCCTTTTCCTGTATGTCTGTTAACAAAGAAGTTAGATTAATTTATGCAGATTAAAGTTTTTATATGCCCTCTTTCCAATTGATAAGTCATGCAGGTACAATCCAGAGAATACTGTATGTCTAAAGATTTTCTAATTAGATTTGGAACTTTATTGTTAATCTGGCACATTTTTTATAGTTTTTAGTCTCACCTTTATTATTTTTATAAATAATTCATGGTAATCAACATACATAATACTCACGAATGAAGGCAAATATACTTAACTGAGGATAATGTTGCAGGATCCAACCTAGGTCGGTCACTGAGACCAGAAGTTTAGTCTTCTGAGCTTTCAGATTCGTTTTGGAGCCCATCCACAGGGAACTTCTCTCTCACCAGAATGTGTGTTTTGGGCTATTCTATGCATGTTATTTATGTGGTACCTGGTTTTGTGTGGCTTTTTAGTTGTGTATTGGGGTGTTGATGGCCAATTAAGTTGTTGTGCTGCCAAGTCCTCAACTCCTAAGTACCTGATAAACTGGTAAATCAGCATTTCTGTTGACTGACAAGGGCCCCATTTTCCAGGTTTCAATCAATACTTGGGCTCAGCCAAAATCTTAGTAGTGCAAAATTGAATGTATGTCCTTGATCATTGTAATATGAAGCTACCAATGAGTTCAGGTCTCCTGCTCTGACTGCTTGCTTATGTTCTTACAATCTGGTAGTTAGCTTCATCCCGGTCTGTCCTTCATAATCACAGGGGCAATTTGTGCAGGGGATCTAGTAGTTACTGGTTCCAATTGTGGTCGTAAATTGAGGACTACCTGCATATCTGAATGCTTCCAAAGATGGTAGGTTGTGGCCCTTAACATGACCAAACCACATCCTTTATTTACAGGACTGAGACAGAATCCAGCCTTTTTGGCTCTTCAACCTCTAACCTAATCTGAGGCCTAGAAATCTTTATCTCCATAATAGCAACACCCATTCCAAGTCAGAGGATATCACCTATCTTCTTCCTCAAACTTTAAACTTAGGCAAATGCTGATAAAAATATTTTACAAGATATTAAGAAGGATAGATAGAGAAACTGGGTGTTGAACTGCAAAGGGCTCCAAAAAGCCCTTAAATAAATGCTTAAATTAAATAAATGCTTAAATAAACTGGGGACAGATTAGATTGGAACCATATGCTCTCAGACCAGGGGTGAAATCTAAAAATTTTCCCTACTGGTTCTGTGGGTGTCACTTAATTGGTGGGTGTAGCTTGGTGGTCAGGTGACCTGGTAGGTGTGGCTTGGTGGTCAGGTGACCGGGTTGGCGTGGCCAATAATAATAAATAATAAAAATAATAAACAAAGTACACAAAACAATAAGAGGTACCAAAAACCAACTTGTACATTTTACACACACACAACACAACACAACACAATGACTTACACACAGCAGCTGTAAAAGCAGCTGCACTTGACCCAAAATGGCCCCTACAACAAGCAGGAACCTCACATACCCACAAAAAGCTCAAAAACCTAGTTTCACATTTTTTCACACAAAATGCCACATACAGCTTTGTGAGATTTTGTGTGTTTGTGTAGTTAGAGTGAAACACTACAGAAAAACACCAAATCTCAGAAAGCTGCACAAATATTTTATTTTATTTTATTATTTTATTTTATTTTATTTTATTTATATTTTTAGATAAAAGCAGCTAAATTTAAAATTTCCTTAACTTTAAATTGTTATGTCTAAAAAAATAAAATAAAACTCCTTTAAAAAACCCCAAATAACTATTTTTTTAACGCTCCCAAAAAACAAACAAACCCAGTTACTTACCCAATTGAAGGCACAAGGCAGGCAGATTCAGTTGCTCACCGATGAGATTGATTGTAGGTAGACAGATTCAGTTGCTAGCTGATGCAATTGATTGTAGGGATTGCAGCAAGCGAAGCAAGACCAGAAAAGTGAGAGAGCCAGAAAGAAGCAGCAAGCGGCCAAGCGGGCAAGTGGGCAACCAGGTGATTGGGTGGGCATGGGCATGAGGGGGGGAAGGGATTTTTGCTACCAGTTCTCCAAACTACCTGCCGCCATTGCTAACAGATCGGCCAGTCTGGTCTCAACCAGGAGCATTTCACCCCTGTCTCAGACCATCCGCCAATTTTGCTTTTCTAGAAAACCATTTTTTTTCTCAGTAGTTCTCTTCTAGTTTGCCAGATATCTACTTTATTTTTAGTTCTGTGATAGTGGGAAGGAAAATAATCCTTAGAACATAAAATAACAGAGTTGGAAGGAATCTTGGACATCTTCTACTCCAACCTCCTGCTCAAGCAGGAGACCCTATACTGTTTCAGACAAGTGGCAGTCCAGTCTCTTCTTAAAAGCCTCCAGTGATGGAGCACCCACCCAACAGTCTGTAGGCCAACCTTAGTTCTAGGTTGCTTCTCTCCTTTTTTAATTTCCAACCATTGTTTCTTGCCTTCATTCACAGATGTCCATGCCAGATGTTTTTGAATATACCTTGATTTTAATCAAGATATTTTGAATATACCTTGATATTTTGAATATACCTTGATTTTAATAAAAAATACCAGAGATGCTGGTATCACCTCCGACCAATCTATACTATGGTTAGAGTGTTGGAAGTTAGGTGAACAGCTGTTCCTAAAATTAGTGTTCTTGTGCTTGCCAAATTGCAGCAAGTTTTTTGCAATTAAAGATTAAATTAAATAAAGACTATAAAGATTCCCAGTGAAATGTTGACAAGATTCTGAATGCTAATGATGCCCTTTTAAGTATATGCTATTCTTTCCAAACTTTCATGAATATTAGGTAGTTTTGCTTCTTTTCTTTCTAACAGACATTCTGTATTCACAAAGAGTTGTTTTCTTATGCTAGCAAATCTTTTCTACTTACTTTTACTACCTGTGAAAGTAGCCCCTAGCTTTTAGAAAAATAAATAACTTTTTATAAAGAGCAAATTTGACAGCCCCGCAATAGCTTAGGGCTACTTGCAAGAGCTGCCTTATACAGGATGTGACAAATTATTCTCCATAAACAAAAGAAAGAAGGATTGCATGTTTAAAAAGAACAGTTGTGTCAACCTACTAATGAAGGTTCCCAAGGAAAGTGATTGCTTAATTGTGATGAGTAATGACAGGGATTTCCTAGTCTTCCACGGAAGTCTTAGAACAAGGATATGTATGGTCACAAATATTCCTGACAGCACTATTATTGTCTATTGGAGAGGATGCTAAATTGTTTTGTGTATGTCACACCAAGGCATATACATATGCAGTTAAATCTGTTGTTTTTGTGATATGATGCATTGTTCACACTGATGTCACTGGTTAAAATATTGATCATAATCAGCGAAACTCTTGAGATCTGAATCAGAATAGAATCAGAAAGTCAAAGCAACCAGACATAGAAAACTCTGGATATGCAATTCCATCAAGGCAGCTTGAGAGACAGGAATTGTTATTTGCTGACATATTAGGAGATGAATGCTCACTCTTTCAAATAATCTACAGCTGATAACTGGGATTAAAGGTAAAGGTTCTCCTCGCACATATGTGCTAGTCGTTCCCGACTCTGGAGGTGGTGCTCATCTCTATTCCAAAGCCGAAGAGCCAGCGCTATCCGAAGACATCTCTGTGGTCATCTGGCCAGTATGACTAAATGCCAAAGGCGCACTGTTACCTTCCCAACAAAGGTGGTCCTTATTTTTCTACTTACATTTTTTACATCCTTTCAAACTGCTAGGTTGGCAGAACCTGGGACAAGTAATGGGAGCTCACCCCGTTACATGGCACTAGGGATTCGAACTGCTGAACTACTGAGCTTTCGATCAACAAGCTCAGCATTTTAGCCACTGAGCCACTGCGTCCCTTGGGATTAAATTTGGGATTAAACTGGTATTAGGTAGAAGCAAATAATTAAAATATTTGTCAATCAAATATTTTTTTCACTTGTGATCAGAATTTTTAAATGTATTATTAATTGTGCGGATTATTGACTGAATAAACTCTGTCCAAAGATATGTCTAGCATGCGCTATGATAGCTCATGTAGGGTTTAGTTCTCCTCTTTCACAAAATGTGGATATATTCAAATTGAATATCTTTCTCTTTACCCTGAAATAAGTTTGTGAGAAAGAACCAATCACCACCCTTACCAACAACCATTAAAGACACAAAATAAATATTAACCGAATAAGTTGGGGACCATTGCTATAAAGGACTGTCTAACATACATCCAGATTAAAGATAATGAGCCATCAAAAAAGGAGAACCTGCCCAAACAACTGTTAGCACCAGTGTAAGAGATTGTGTATTTATCCAATCATAATCTTCCATACAGTGAGATGTATTTATGTTTTAAGGGAGTATAGTTATAGTTAAATAACTATTTCACATTAGACACTAAACTTATTATTTAAGAAATGTAAATTACCCCGCAAACCTGAACCCCCAAATCTATGAAATAAATATAGTTAGTTTGGGAATTTGTTTGTGCCAATTGGACAAAAGATAGCAGCAACTGGAAACAATCTGGGTCAGTCAAAGCCCATTTATTCAAATGAAAATAGGCACTAGACAAAAAAAGCCATGTTGCTATATATGTTGCATTTATCCAAGACTCTATCTCCTAAAAACGGTCCTGCCAAGCCACAGAAAAGATTAAGTATTCTATGAGGTCAGAATAAGTCTTATATAGATAGGATAACAAGATAAAAGCATACTTATGGCACCAATGCTTCTTTTTATATAGCTGACTCACAAATGCATGAATCCTTATCAAAAAGCTCCCATTTGAAATGAATTAACTGCCTCTTGTTTTGTTCAACATATGAGCCAGTGTGTAATCATTATGGCACCTGCATTATGACAAAACAGATCTAATATAGGCATATTTTTTTAGTCTGGTAGATGTCTGAATAGGGACTGTCACTGAAAACAGGAAGCAAATGCTGTAATTTGAAGAACGCTGGCAACCAATCCATTAAAAGAAGACTGATTCAAGCTTTAAAAACAAAACAATCTAGAAACCTATATTTGGAATCATCCAAATAAGGTTTCCCAGCTAACTTTTGACTGTGATTTGTGTTACTTTGGAAAGAGGGATGGACCTAATTAAAACAATCCAGTGCATAAAGCAGTGGAGGAAACAGTCTATTATCTGGAGAATACCGGTATGAACAAAATCAATTTATTTCACTTCTAACTATTTTGCAGTGAAGGAAAGTAGTTTAATTCTTCTAACTGGTGACAGTCCATTCTAATATAAAGTTCAATTCATAAACATAAATGAATGAAGAAAGCTCAAAATCAAATTCCTCCATCCCAGGCCTTGTTTTTTAGTAGTCCCAGATCAAAAATAGAACTAGATCTAACTCATAATGGTCCTCAGACCTGCAACTGGGATTGGATTTGCCAGCATTCTGGTGACATGCTGTCTACAACTTTTATAGTTTATTTTTGGGAGAACAAGTCAGAGGTACCCAAACTTCACTTCTTTTTCTTTTCAATGGCTCTTTAGCCAGAAAAAATACTTGTCTCTCTGCAAGTATGAGTGTTAGCCATTTATTGCCTCAAAGGAAGGAAGAAACACTGATTTTGTTAAGGTTATTGCTGTACCTGGGACTAATTCTTATATCTTACTAGGAAAAAGTCAATTTTTACTCCTTTATAACAAAACTACTTGCTTTTGTGTAACTCTTGTGTTATCTTTCTTTTTCACCAGTCTTTCACAGGTACATAGGAATTCTAGGAGTTCCAGTTGCAACTGGAGAATTAATATGATGACCACAATCTTTGTAACATTGAAGGTGCTCTCTTTTGTAGTCTTTTTAATAATATTGATTATAATATGTTTGAATGACTTTTATGGCTGTTTTACTGTACAGTGTCCAAAGTCACATTTGTGAGATGGATGGCTATACAAATTAAAGGAATAAAATAAATAAACATGGAAGGTGCCAAATCTCTTTGGGGCCAAGGTATTTTTCATCCCTTGCGTCTAGATCTCACCTGTCTATGCCTATCTATCTATTTATCTACATCATAAAGTTTATGTAATAGAAAGTATAGTCATACCTCACATGGAAAATGTTGAAAATCTAAAAAAATCTCTCTTTCACTATTATAAAATACCTTAAAGTATTGATTATTCTGGGGCTTCAAACTAATTTTTCTAACCCAGATAAATCTCTATCAAAATACATTTCTCAATAAATCCAAGATTATGAGAATATTTTGATGAACATTTTTTCTTATCAAAACAATAGTGATGGTACCGTTATATTATATATATATATATTGACTCTGTGACTCTCGAAAACGTGGACAGGATACTAGGGAGACTGAATGCTACCACATGTTTATTGGACCCGTGTCCCTCCTGGTTGGTACTCGCTGCCCGGGAGTTCACACGAGGCTGGCTCCAGGGAATCATAAATGCTTTTTTTTTTTAATTTGATTTATATGCCGCCCTTCTCTGGAGACTCAGGGCGGCTTACAATGCGCTAAGCAATAGCCTTCATACTTTTGTATATTTATACAAAGTCAGCTTATTGCCCCCACAAACTGGGTCCTCAATTTACCTACCTTAAAAAGGATGGAAGGCTGAGTCAACCTTGAGCCTTGGTGAGATTCGAACCTGCAATAATTGCAGGCAGCTGATGTTAATAACAGGGCTTTAGACCACTGTACTATCCAAGGCGCTTCTCTGAGTGAAGGTGTTTTTCCTACTGTCTTGAAAGAGGCAGTGGTGAGACCTCTCCTCAAGAAGCCTTCCCTGGACCCGGCAGTATTGGCTAATTACCGTCCAGTCTCCAACCTTTGCTTTGTTGCGAAGGTTGTTGAGAGTGTGGTGGCATGACAGCTCCCTCAGTACTTGGATGAATCGGCTTATCTGGATCCGTTCCAGTCTGGCTTCAGGCCTGGATACAGCACAGAAACGGCACTGGTCGCATTGGTAAATGATCTCTGGAGAGCTCAGGACAGAGGCTGCTCCTCTATCCTGGTCCTATTAGACCTCTCAGCGGCTTTTGATACCATCAACCATGGTATCATGCTGCATCGGTTGGAGGGGCTGGGAGTGGGGGGCACCGTACTACGATGGTTCTCCTCCTTTCTCTCTAACTGATCGCAGACTGTGTTGATGGGAGGGCAGAGGTCGACCCCAAGGCCTCTTGTTTGCGGGGTGCCACAAGGGTCGGTTCTTTCACCCCTCCTGTTCAACATTTATGTGAAGCCACTGGGTGAGATCATCAGTGGCTTCGGGGTGAAGTACCACCAGTACGCTGATGACACCCAGCTGTACATCTCCACCCCGAACCACCCCAATGATGCTCTTGAAGTGATGTCTTCCTGTGGTCTTCCGGGTGCGCTTCAAGGTTTCGGTTACCATCTTTAAAGCGCTCCATGGCTTAGGACCGGGATACCTACAAGACCGCCTTCTGTCACCAATAACCTCCCACAGACCAGTACGCTCCCATAGAGAGGGACTTCTCAGGGTACCGTCGGTCAAACAGTGTCGGCTCGTGGCTCCCAGGGGAGAGCCTTCTCTGTGGGAGCACCTACCATCTGGAATGAGCTGCCCTCAGAGATTCGGATAATCTCGGATCTTCGTACATTCCGCCGTGCCCTCAAAACATTTCTTTTCAAGCAGGCTGGCCTGACCTAATCTCGTCTAAAACCTACTTTAAATTTTATATTCTGAATCTGCCCCAGAAACTTGAAATGATCTAATTCAATACTATATCCAAACCTAACTATTTAATTATATTTTAAATCGTTTTTTTCAATTCCTTTATTACATGTATATTTTGTTCAACTGTACACCGCCCTGAGTCCTTCGGGAGTAGGGCGGTATATAAATTTAATAAATAAAATAAAATAAATAATAAATAAATAAATATTTCAGGATGAGTATGTAGCTCAAATGGCATTCAGAAACCCTGAAAACAACTCTGTTATACAAATAAACAGTGCTGTTCTTGAAGTTCGAGCTCCTGATCTTTGTTCTTATTACTCAGATTCAGTATTTGATTTAGACATCTCAGACAACTAATATGAAGAAAGACAGAGACAAAGCATATTTTGAGCTCAGGAAAAATACTCTTGATTAAAAGAATTACGAAGTATTAATTTTTTACTTTTCTATTCAAATGCATGAAAAGGGGCATTTTTTTGTGTGTGTAATAAAGGTAGTTTGCTCTAATATTTAACTACCAGCTACCATCAGTTCTGTCAAATTTCTCAAAAGGCTGGATTAGAAATGAGCACATTCAAGAATATAAATGCTCTTGATAACCAGTTATACTGTAGAAACGGTGATCCATTATGAATGAATGCCAATGACTTCTGTATTAAACACAATTCACTCAAGATTTAATTCTTGTGCCTGTTTCTCCAGCCCATGTAGCGTAATGGGTTTGAAACTACAATAGTCTTCTTGGACAGACAGGATATTTTCCAGCTATCCCTTGGTTATGTAATGTAGTAGTCTGGTTTCAGGCTGTTGTCTACTGAACCTATGAGAACTATATTCTACAACTTTCTGCACATTGAGCTTGAAATCTGAATTTAGGCAAGAAGAAGATGACAATTTCCCTCTGGTCCAAGGCCGCACTTTATTGTTACTGCCCTTCTAGAAAAGTTGATAGTAACCCCCAAAATTACTGAAAGGTTGGGGTGAAATTGTATGGCAAGAAAAAAATCTGACAAAGTCTCAAAATAAAGTTTCTATACTTACTAGGATTTGAAAAACAGTAAAAAGTTATACCATGCAAAATCATGTTTATCCGTGAATCAAAATTGGATTGAGACCATATACTTTTCATAAACAAAATACCTTGGGGGCTCTGTGAATGGCAGACATCTACGACCAATGCATGGAAGATATTAGGCAAGGAATCAAGCCATATCAGAAGAAATAGAATAATGCAGCCCTGTGTCCCTTCACGTGATCAATTTTTTCAAAAGCAAGAGACATTTCACAGACAATTCATACAACTGCATGGAAAAGTTTAGGCACTTTAGTCAAATTGCACATTTCAGTTAATCATGAAAAGTGAACAGATGTTGACATATCATCTCTGCAGAGTACAATGTTAAACACAATTTCCTTGTGCTTAATAGTTATTATGTAGTTCTCCACAAATTCAAAAGAAGAAAACTGTGATTATGGCAGGTGCAAAACTCTGGATAACCGTGCAATCAGTATGCTGTAATACTTCTTTGTCAGAAATAATGGCTTCCAAATATTTTCGGTAGCTAACTGAGTTTATTCTTGCTTCAGAATTTTTCTCTATACTTCTAAAAAATATTCTTAGGTCTCATCAAAAGCTGTGCTTACTGAGATCTCCTGATATACTTTAAATAATATTCAGCTATAGGTACTGTAAAATCCATTACAAAATTTGTAACTATCTCTCTGGTAAAGACTGGTTGATTGAAATGTATGTTTCAAGTTGTTGAATTGCTGAAATATTCAAGCTCCTTTTAGTTCTACTTTCCTTACAGACGATGGGTTGTTAGTTGCATGTACTGTAACTTCCATTTCTTAACAAGATTTCTCACCGTTGAAATTGCTCACTGGAAGTGTTTATATTCTTTTTATAGCTTCCTTGATTTTGAATTATCTTCATTTTCAATATTTGCAAAGTAATGCTAAATTTGTGTTCATAATGAAAGATATTGTGTTTAGCTTTTATCATGCAGAGGTTTTGTCAGCTGTTGTCCATTTAGGGATTAATTAAAGAACTTAAGTTAGCCTCAACTTTTGCATACAACTCTGTGATCTCAAAAGCAATGCATGTTTTATTAGTTGTTACTAGCTGTTTATCTGAGTAATCAAGCAACTGCACAATAGACGTTTGGGTCTTCTAATGTTTAATAGCTTTAATAGGAGATTCCAACAGGGAAGCCCTTTTCTGGGCTTCTAGGGGCCAATGTGACCGATTATAACATTCATTCATCTGTATTCACTCATATATTACTTATTTGGTTTGCCTATAGTTAATGGGTGGATTATGGGATGAAGAATTTTATGTTTGTCAACTAAGAGGAGATGAAGAGATTATGGAATTGTCTTATATTTACCATGATTAGTATGGAAAGTTGATTTTGGGGATAGGTGATTTATACTGTTTTGTTTTTCTCTTTTATTGCTCTATTCATAATTTTTAATAAAAATATTTTTTTTAAAAAAAATGAACAGTGTTAGTTCTGTTTATATTGGAAATTAGCTTTGGAACAGTCACTTTCCTTTAATTTGCCTTCATGATCTGAAAGCAAGCACCAAGTTTCTAGAAAAAGGTTTCTCAGTTTGACAACAAAAGGGCATGCACAACAAACGGTCCTCCAGAGCAGTAAAAGAGCAAATGAACTCATGAATTTTCTTGAAATATAAATAGATCATTTATGGGATAGAAAATGGCCTTGATATGTTTAATGGAAGAGCCAAATCTGACAATGCAACCAGCAGATCTACAAAAGTTATGTTATTCAGATGGCTCCCAAGCCTTTCAGGAAAACAGCCAATTCAGAACGGCAGGAGGAAAAAGCCTAGAGTTTAAACTCTAGGTCATAGACCTATATTAAGGATTTAATTTTGCGCTATAGAAAAAAATTAGTCGAGTTTTCTCTAACTCTTCTGCCAAGTTAAGCAATTGTTGAATAAGGGGTTAGGCATATGAGATTTACTGCTGAGTTCTGGTTTGAAGCCTAACATATAAATGTGTGTTATTTTATTCTGTTGAAGTAATATGGATAGTAAGGCCAAGAGCCAGTGCGGTATGGTCCTCGTTGCATCCAAAGAATAGTCTCATTATTTGGATTGCATCACAGTTTCTGCTGTGAAAGGATGGAGTTATAATTCTTATAAGTAAAAAGCAGACTAAGGTTTCATCAGCTTTTTTCATTAAGATGTAGATTTTATGCACAGAATATATCAGTTATTTTTATAACTAATTCAATAATAATGAAGTACAATCAACACTGAATTTTCTCCCCCTTTCTCCTTTAAAAGTCAGCTAAAACTCAGGAAAGTTTACCATCTTTGCCAACAGCCAAATCTACTCACTCAGCTAAGGTGGAGTAACTTTAACCACCCAAGAAGTATAATTATCACCCTGAAATTCACTGTCTGGAATGTATTATTTCTGTCATGAAATGGAATTTCTACATAATCATGAAAACAGTTAGATATATGGATTTACCAGGCTTTATTGGCACTAAGAATAACCAATGAGAAAGTTTCAGCAAAAGTTTAGCTTTTCCAAACAAATCCTAATTCTGTAGGATTTTTACTCAGATAAAAGTCTGGGGGGAAGACCAGGGGCCTGCCCTTTATTCCTACTTCTAGCAGTTCCTAATGTAACAAATACTCATTTTCTCCATGAGTTCTTGGTACAGTCTGAGCTGTTGTTATGTGGGGAAATGTGGGTGGTTTGTCTTTTTCCTGCGTATGAGTTGAAAATTGTAGTGATGGCTGAATACTGTAGCTTTGTGGCCAAATACAATCATTCCAATCATTGTTGTTGGCTCAGTGAGGAGTGTCTATGTATGTTGGGGGGGGGGGGGAGCACATAGTCTAGGAAGTAGGTGGAGGCAAGAGTTTAATGTTTGGGATTTATAATAAGCATAAAATATTGAGCTTGACAGTTCCTTTTTTAATAGAATCAGGGAATTGCCTAGAAATACACTACAAAGATTAAAATCAGACTCATTGCTAAGGTTCCCTGTGAAGTCTTACTAGAGAGTTCTGATTTCAAGCAGCTGGAGGCAAGGTGAGAAAAATGGAAAATTTGTCCAACCCCAGGCTCCATAGAATGTAAATACTACAAATTATAAAAGAGAAATGTTGCAATTTAAACTATGGTGAAGTTGAATCCAAAAATAAAATTAGTTTGTCTGCCCAAGCAAAACAAGATTATGGGAACTTGGGATGTCCGCAGGGAAAGGTAAAATAAAAGTTAACATGTTGGTCACAATGATGCAATCAAAACTGCTTGTTTTTTTGTGTATTGCACATAAAACATAATGCACCTAAATACCCCTGATGTGAATGTAATAGAATACTGTCAATTTTGGAGCAGCACTAAAATCACAGATGGATGTTCTTCGTTCAGAAGAATGATCTCCCTCAGACACCTGGTTCCCCAGTTTTTCATTTTCTCTCTCTCTCTCTCTCTCTCTCTCTCTCTCTCTCTCTCTCCCTCCCTCCCTCCTTGAACTTCATTTCTATATTTAAAATTTGACCTCTGGTGCAGGATTAAATAGCCTGAATCTTGGTTCCTCTTCTTATTACTGCTTCCTATCATGGATTTGTCATGTGTAACAAAAAACCCTCAACAAATTAACCAACCAAATTAAAGAGGATGTCATGTTATTGTTTGAAACTACACCAGTTCCTTCCTGGTAATAAGTGTCAATATTTGAGTGATTTATCAAACAAACACAGATATACATTGTATGACAGTTGAATTGCTTTTCAGTAGTTGTCTGCTTTTAGATGTTGTTAATTCAATATACTTATCCTCAAATAGCTGCCTTATTTATTACTTTGCATTATGAATTCTGTTTGCTAATATAAGACATTTCTTGATCTGAGATAATGAACAATAGTTTTCAAAATTTAAAAACTTGTGATGGGATAGTTATGATTATGTTTTCTATTTAAATGGAAAATGATAAGAATAATTGCAATTATCAAGAATTTCTGGTAATTATTAGTTCACAATATGTGGCTTTTTTTTTCCCTCTTCATCTCTGGCTGGCAGCTGTCCTATTTCCTTTCTTTAGTTTTAAGGAAAGGTGAGAGGGCATTTTGCATTGTCTAGCAAGAAACACTTGTCCCATGAGATAGGCAATGCCTTCCTACAGACAGGAAGAAAGTCTCACCAGACGGGATGCATTGTTCTCTCCCAACTCAAAAGTATATTTCATTGTCATCAGATAAGATTAAGAGAGTCCATACCTGAAGATGTTATTGAACTTGACACAATACACACTGATGAGGACATATCCCTGTATAGAAAAGGATGACTAATTAATGGAAAGCCTCACATAGATATTGCCTTCTGACACAAGTTATTTAGCTCCCTCCTTACATGGAGCCTCAGCAGCTGTCTACATCTTGCTGATTATCTGGCCTTGAAAACTCAGCAGAACTGGGATTGCCTGAATTTCTAGGAAATATGAGGACTCCATCTAACCTAAATGAAAAGTAAAAAAATAAATAAATCTGTATTAATAATATTGGAAGAAGGCAATGGCAGACTGCTTCTGAATTGCTGTCAAGAAATTTAATAGATATATTCATGAAATCCATAGAAATCACTTGAAGAATACCTTATTTCACTGACATGGAACTTGTAACTCTGTGTCACATACAGTAGCACTCTAAATGTGCACAATTTTGCAATGAGATATCCTGAATCTTCAGCATGGATATAAATGCTGGAAATAATTGATCAAAGGCTGTACTTTAAAAAAATCTCACAATTGTTTTTAATTTCAAAGGTAAAACTGTCACCAGGTGAGAAATTGAAAGTTACATTTGAAAGTTAAACAATTCTTGGGATTTGGAGATTACTGTACTTAGTATGGGATTTTTATTCTTATTTTTAATTATTATTTGGAAGAATTTGTGACAAAGTGGTATCTCGTTTTCATGCTTCTTATGCAAATTCTGGAGTTAATTCTAGAGAAGCTCCCTGAATACATAAAAAAAGAAGGGAAATTCATTTGTAGATTCAGGTATTTCAAGAAGTGACCAGAAAGATCTCATGTTTGCAATATGGATTCTTTAAAGCTTGATGACAGGAATGATTTGCTTAAAGCCTAACTTCATATATACCATGTTTCCCCCAAAATAAGATCCTGTCTTATACTTTTTTAAACCCCAAAATAAGTGCTTGGTCTTATTTTTGGGGAGGTCTTATTATTTTGGGGCTCCTCTTGCCATCTTACCTGATTTCCAGCTCTGCGTTTAAATATTTTTGGGGAGGGCTTATTTTTGGGGGGAAGGCTTATTTTAGCGCATGCACTCAAAGCCCAATTGGGTTTATTATCAAGGGATGTTTTATTTTCGGGAAAACAGGGTAATATAGTTGAAAGAATAATATAAATTCAACCCTGGCTATGTTTTGTTTCATGAATTTAAGTATGTGTACTTAGAATCATGCCTTAGATTTCTATTACTGGATCTTTTATTTGTGAATAGCATTTGATTTAGTCTGCTAATTGCTGAAAGGAGTAATGCCCTTTTCAGAAGAAAAATAATAGTATTTACATTGGGAATGAAGTTTAGAGTTGCCCTTTAGTCATTGTAGAAACAAGAATTCAGAACAAAAACTTGGACACGTTAGAAAAGAATCCATAGCTTGGCAATCTAACTGAGCTTTCAGGCTAGAGCAGGCCTGTCAAACTCCCAGCCTGTGGGCCGGATGTGTCACGCACTGGCTACACCCACAGCTGGTTTAGTGAAGGGGGGAAAGTTCCGATACGTCACGTGAGGCCACTGTGATGGCATGAGTTTAACATCCCTGGGCTAGAGCTATATTTCCATAACCAGGCCCCTAAACTTCCCTTATCTGTTTCATGAGATAGATTTTGCTAAAAACTGTAATTTGATGCTGACAGTAGCTGGAAGCATTAGGCTGATTTTGCTTAAAAATAGCTAAGAAGAGTAAGGTCTGGGTAGTACTTGGAGTGATCTCCAGGGAAACCCAGGTCTGTAGGCAAGATTGGGGAGTTGTAAAGCCACTTCAAAAGGAGGTTATGGCAAATGAGTACTGTGCTGCTGTCAAGAAAATGAGAGGATGTGTCCACATCATCAGGATTCTAGCTCAACTTGAGAGATTTTTACCTACCATTATTTAAAGCTTCCAATTTCTCTTTAGTTAGAGTGAACAAACCGCATTGCTTCATCTCCAATGTGGATAGACTACACAAGGATATAGTTGTTCCTTATCAAGGCAAATTGCTTTACCAGTGCTAATATTGAAAGATATTGTCTTGATGTCCCGGGGATTTTTTTCTAAAGTGAGAATAATTCAGAGAAAGAAACACAGTATAAATAATGTAAAAAATAAAAGCCCACCAATTAAATAACTGCTATAATAACAACTAAAAAATCCATACTTAAAGCTGGAAAAAATGTTCCTGTGGAAAATAAAAAGCAGAGTGGTTTGAATTCAGAAAAAGATGCCAACTGTAGCTCTGAATTTCCAGGCTCTGTGTCAGATTCTGTCAATGTTAGCATTATCCACAGAGAGCTTTATGTCTATGAGTTTAGTCTTTACTATGATTATTTTAAGAGAAACAGTAAAAAAAATATGGCTTTTTTATCCATGAGTGAAACATGCATGAGAATGGGAAATCATGGAAAAAGACAAATTATTGGATCCCTATTTCTGCCTGATCAACATACACAGGTTTAAAAGACATATTTGGTATAGAATATTTTAACAAGTGTAATTTAAGTCTCTGCTTAATCTGATCATTCTGAATTGAATGCTAGAGAATTACCTTCTAGTAACCATATGGACTCCAAAGCAATTTGTCAATGCAATTTTACAATAACTTATGTAACTCTTGCCTCCTTTATATGCAGTGAATATATTCAGAATAGGATTTTTTTTCCTTACCAGCAGAGGAAATATAGTGAAGGCAGGGAAGGGAGCTGCCTTAGAGGGCATTCATCAAACTCAAACTTGATATCCCTTTCCATTCAGAAGGCTCTTCTCAAAATCACTTAAAGGTCTCCTTCTGAATGGCCTATTGCAATGCATTCTATATGAGGTTAGTTTGAAGAGCATCCAAAAGCTACAACTGGTGCAGAATACAGTTGCACAGGCAGTTATGGGTGTTCTGTATAGAGCATATGTTAGACCTCTGATACATGAGCTGCATTGCATGCCAGTATGCTTCCAGGTTCAATTCAAGATGCTGGTAAGAATCTATAGTCTTTCATGGCAGTAGACTATTTGTAGGAACACCTTTCCTTGGTTACACCTATCTACCCCATTAAATGTAGCAGGAAAGGCATGTTCTGGGTCCCATCAGATAGAGAATGTCATCTGGCAGGGCTCAGGAAAAGTGCCTTTTTTGTCATGGCACCCGCCTGTGGAACATTATTCCCCAAAGATCAGATTATCCCCAATCTCACTGGCATTTTATAAGGACTTAGGGATATGGGTACATGACCAGGCATGGGAATCTAGATGTGCAGTAGAACCTATACAATAGCTTAGAATTAGAATAACAGATTAGAGGTCTTCTAGCCCAACTTCTTGCTCGACCAGGAGAGCCTAATCCAATCTCAACAAATGGCTGTCCAATCTCTTTTTGAAAATTTCCAATGATGGAGCACCTACAACTTTTGGAGGCAAGCATTGATTACATTGATCAATGATCAAGAACATTGATTAATTGTTCTCCTTAATTCTAGGTTAGATCTCTCTTTGATAATCTTCCATCCATTAGTGCTTAGGTGGTGGTGGTGGTGGTAGTTGTTTGCTATTTTGACTTGTATCCCTACAATCAATTGATAAGTTGCACTGTTTTTTTCCTTTTGTGTAAAGACAGATGCAAAGAATGAATTAAGCAGTTCCATTTTCTCCCAGATGTTGTCATCTCCTTGCCATTTTCTCCAATTAGTGGACCGATTGTTATATTGAATGTATATTATTTTTTATGGAATGTTGAATGTAGATTATATTTTTAGAAGAGAATAGATGTAGCTCAGGGTTGAACTATGGAGTCCTTGGTGCTTTCTGAGCTTGGTTTTTGCTTGCAGATGTTTTATAAAATATCTGGAAGCAAACACCAAGCTCAGAGAGCAACAATGAATCCACATATTGTTTTTTTAGATTTGGCTGCTGATTCTATTATTTAGTTTGTGTTTGGTTTTATATGCTTTTTTATATGTTTTAAGATTGTACTTTGTTCTTTTTGTAGTTTTTAATAGTTGTAAGCCACCCAGAGTCATGCATCAGAGATGATATATATAAGTTGAATGAATAAATATATAAATGTCTTGCCCCCACCTTCAACAAACCTGATTAGTGGAATAAATCTATTATGTCTATACTATACTGCAGGTTACTTCTGGTGATCACCAGCTGCCAGCAGTTTGGCAAATTGAATCTTACCAGGCTCAAGGTTGACTTAGTCTTCCCACCTTCTGAGGTGGATAAAATAAGGACTCAGATTGTTGGGGGCAATATGCTGACTCAGTAAACCACTTAGAGAGGGCTGTAAAGCACTGTGAAGCGATATATAAATCTAAGTGATATTGCTACAGTATATCTGAGCCAGGGGTGGGTTCTACTTACCTTTATTACCAGTTTGCAGGGGGCTGCGCATGCCCATGCTCTTCTGTGCAAGCGCACAGTTTTGATGATGTCAGGGTCAGTGGGCGGAGCCTCCCACTGGTTTTACTACCAGTTCTATAGAACTGGTGCGAACCGGGGGCAACCCATCACTGATCTGAGCTGCAAAAGTCAGACCACCACAGTGAAAAATTCTATTTGCTACTGTGTAAAGTGGTTGTCCTGATGTTTGCAACTCATAGATGAGAATTGAAGATCAGAGTCCAAATAGAACTTGCAATATAGCAGAACAGCTCATGAATATCTATGTATATAAAAAGATTGAATGAAAAGTAATGCTTCCAATGTTACACATTACCAAAATATCACTGTACTTACATACTAGAATCTCTGATGTGTTCTTTAGAATCTCTTCTTTTATTTCAGTTGGTGAGAAATCACTGTAGGAAAAGGTATTGCTGTTTGCAAAATGGAAGCTTGCAGCGAGTAAGTGCACTTTAAGCAATATGGCATTGAATTTTGACTGCCAAAGAAATCCTTCCAATTAAAATTCATCATCAAATGAAGGTTGTTCATAGCATTGATGTGAGTTCTGTGTGTCGCTAGGCCAAAAGAAGTGAAGCTGATGAATCAGGAAGAGTTGATTTGGGTGACCAAATATTAATTAAACAATTGTGACAGCAAGCAACAAGTTTCCAATGAGAAAGGTTGGTAAACTGATCAAGAACAATCAATAGATTACTGAAAAGAATGTTTCCATCAAAGTAGATGTTTCATGGAAATATGCAAGTCACATTTATATAGTATCAGAGGGTTATGCAACACCAGTTACTGTCAAACTGACAGCACAGATGAAAACTTCAAGATTGAATTGTGCTACAGAAACCAAGGCAAGAAATTTATTTAAAGCATTGTGACAGCTGACAACATGGATTTATCATCATGACCCAGAAATGAAGCATCAGTCCGTCAAATATCATCACAAAACTTCACATTCAAAAACTTAATAAATTCAAAATTTGTGCTTTAACTGGAAAGCTCATTGTTACAATTTTGAGATGTGTTCTTCACATGGAGTTCATTGAACCTAGCACTACTATCAATACAGAGCACTATATCACAATACTTAAAACTATGATAATTTAAAAAGAGTTCAGAAGTACAAAAGAAATTTTGCTGCAATAACACTAGATCTCAAACCTCACAAACTACCCAAGAGAGAATTGTGAAGTTGAATCTTACCCCATCTGCCATGCAATCTAGACTTGGCACCATGCAACTTCCACCTTTTCCCAAAATTGAAGAAATTCCTTTAGGGCATCCAGGTGACTTAAATAAGGAAGTGGAAAGGACTGACAAGATCTGATTGAAGAGAGAAAGTTTGGCATTCTTTCATGGCAACTTAAAGAAGCTGGTTCATCATTACCAGAAATGTGTAGCAAATGACAGTAATTATAGGGAAAGGTTTCTCCTGTTCAGTCGTGTTCAATTCTTAGCCGAGGGAGCCAGCGTTGTCCAAAGATATTTCCATGATCATGTGGCCAGCAAGACTATATGCTGGGCGCATAGAACACTATCACCTTCCCACCAAAGTGGTACCTATTTATCTACCTATATTTGCATGCTTTCGAACTACTAGGTTGGCAGGACCTGGGACAAGTAATGGGATCTCATCCTGTCTTGCAGTGCTCAGATCTCAAATTCAGGTGTCAAATGCTGACAAGCTCAGCATCTTTAATTGCTGAGCTATCACACCCCCTGTCAGTAGTTACATGAAGAAGTAAATACAGGTAAAAATAATATTTCAAGGATTATTTTCCATTTTCATGTATTAAAATATTCCATTTAAACTATGGAGGAAAAAGCATTGCTTTTTATTTAACCCACACAGAACCCTCTACGAGACTTTACGATATGTTAACCTCATATAGGACCATGCTAATTTTTTTTTCATGACAACAATATAACTTTTAAGAGAATTTCCCATGCTTCTGGGTCTTCTAAGAAATTGGCACGTAGGAATTTCTCTGGCACATTTTCGGCTTTATTTAATCAGTTTAGAACCCATGCTTCCATATAAAATGCTAAAAGGAGCTAAAAACATTTTTAACATATAAAAAGAAAGAAAACCAAAGTTAATGCATTTGCTGTTTTTTTCTACAGTGTGGCCATTCATATTAATCTATGTTTGCAAAATATGAAAGAAAGAAAATGTCATACTAAGCTGAGCAACTTAAAATCTCATCTCATGTATCCAAGTAAGACAATTAAGAAATCAGTACACATCACCCTAAATTTATGACAGGACAACAGGATATTAAACAAGTAAAATATTAAGCATCCAAATTCAAAAGATTAATGATTGTCAGAGAAAACCTTTGCTTCAAAGTTCTGATAAATACAAAGTCTTTTAATAATAAATTGATACAAATTGTGTATAGATGGTTATCTAAATTATTTGATGGAACAACCCTATGATTTGTAGTCATCCTTAGCTGCCACCATATGTTCATATATTTCATTGCTACACAAACAATCTGAATATGACATTATGGTATATATTATTTACTCGAACTCTAATTAATATTTCGTATAATTGTGCACATGTTACAATATGTGTTTTGGAATATTTTATTTTATATTGGGCAATTTTTATTATTTTCACATATTTCCAGCATTGTTAAATAATGTTGGGAAATTGTCCCCTGAGGAAAGTTCAAGATAATATCTCTGAATCTGTCAGCCATTTGAAAAGACAAAGGCAACTAGGAATTACTTACACAATATATTAAACCTGGAAGAGGAAATGGAGAGCACAATTCAATTTGTATAATTGAAAAGTATGACATGTTTCTCAATGTAAAAATCAGCATATATGGCACATTTTCAACTTGCTTGGGAAACTACAGCCCAGCAAACTCTTCTTTGTTTATATAATTTTATATGAATGAAACCATGTTTTAAAAAATATAAGAAATCTTTGACCCACATTTATAGAGAAAAATTCAATTCAAAACACTAAGTAGTGTTCTATTTGTGAACTTCAACAATCATCCAGCTGGAAGCTGTTGAAGACAGAATGTTGTAACAGTTGGAGCCATTGGTCTTATTTCACAGTGGCTGATTTCTAGAACCAAGAATCATAATTAGTCCAAAATTTAATTTACATAAAATAGATAGCAAGTTTTACTACTTTGTGGCCTTACATAAAAAATGCATTATTGTGCAAATCGGGCAACACATTTTCAAATCCTTCCAACTAATTAATTAATGTCTGTATTTTTATTAACATGGCTGAAAATATATATCAGTTCACATCAAATGTCATTGATTGTGGTAGACCATTGTTCAAAGCTAATATCAGAATTTATTGATGTGGTTGTATGATAAGAAAAATTTGTAGCACAGTTGTTCTTTAAATACATCTTCTGGCTTCTCATTCTATGTTGGCTTTTTTCAGTAAAAGTGCATTGTTTTAATTCTTAGTCATTTTCTTAAATGCATGTAACACACAAGGGGAAATTTAGAGACGCTGTCAAATATCCCAGTATTGAGTTCTTTTCTCTTCTCTAATATGTAGGAAAAAATCCTTTATTTGTGGCAATACTACCTGAACGTTTCCCTGCACCTATCTATGGTCAATGAAGAAAAAGGGATACCATAGCACAGATAGATGTAATTTTTCTTTATTTATGTCAAGGAATGTGATGACAACCAAGACAGCAGTGATATCTCCCTGGTAATAATCAATAAGGAAAAAGTTTAGCAGCCAACAAAGAGCAGCAGAAGAATGGATCAAGAAAATACAAGACAGCAGCTTTCACAAATGTTCTTGTATGATCGTGTTACCCATCTAATTTATATTTAAAAAAAAAATTTAAATGAACTGCATTCAATGGCCCATATCCTTTTTCCAGAAAGCACAGTATACTTTTATAATTTATTATACCTCTTTTTTCAAAGCTCTTTCTTTCTATTTCTGCCAAGGTTATTTTAACAACATACTTTAATAGCAACCTCATAAATATCACATAGATGCAAATTTTCCACATGTGCTTACATTGCGACTCCAACTGATAAATGTTTGAACTTAAAGTTCAAACATTTGATACAAACATTTGGACTTTTGAGCAAGCAAATGCAAGGAAGCCAAAATAAATCTAACTAGGCCACAGAGTAGGATGGGAGATGCCACTACAATTTAGAAAGAAGAAATAGTGCCATTACAGCATGATGAGCATCTGATGAGACCAAGAAGTAGACAGTGTCAGACACACACTTCTTTGGCTTTAGAATGTTGTTTCCAAACAAGAAATTCCACTTCTACAATCAGTGCAAGAGGTAGAAAACCAGCTGTCCTTGACACAAGAACTAGCAACACCTGTCAATAGAATTCAAACCACCTGTTTGGTCTTCCTTGGGGAATTTGGTCTGCAGCTGGTGTTGTGCGCTCCAGTTTTTTGCCTATATCTTTTTTACAACAACAAGGAAGAATGTGCTGAATATATAACACTGGTTAGATATTTCATGTAGAACAAGAGAGACCACAATCATTTTAGGCCGATGTTTTGATAGTGATTTTAAGATATGAATTTCTATTCCCATTTGATTTCCAGGTTTGTGCTAATTCAATGAAAGTGTAAAAAGCTAACACCATGTAGAATTTTGTTGTGAATTCTGCTGGAAGCATATCTGGGCATTCTGTTTCCACTGACTTTGCAATGGAAAAAAAAGATTAGTATCAAATTCTAGTAATCGTTGAATTTTTGTTTTATCAAAAATCAGTCCTTACTTCCATCACACACACATCCCAAAGAAAAAAGCTAAAAAAGAAAAAAGCTTTAAAAATAATCCTATTAACAGATGAATCAAATCAGTGCTAATCTTTACTTTGGGAGAAATATCATCTTAAAAAGTTGTATTATCTATGTAATATTTTGGAGTCTTAGATTTTCTTCCTTCCTGAAATTGAGAGCAAAAGTCACAGTTTCAAAAGTCACAAATAATTTGCTTTTATGTAGTGAAAGCTAAAACAGATTGTCCCTAACTTCCTAACCCTTACAAATTAACTGTGCTTTTCCCATTCAGCCTCAGAATAATTATAAAATACATAATCAGCATCTTTAAAATCGTTCTAGTGTTTTAATTTCCATAAGGTTTAACTTCCTTACACTCAGTTGTAGAGCTTGTGCTGGCCTTGCTGCTGAATTTAGACTTCCAGAGGATCACCTAATTCCGAAGAAGCATATAATGGGACAAAGGCAGTAGTGGGTTTCAAATCCCGGTGCTACTGGTTTGCTATTGGAAGCGTGCGGGTATGCTCGCTCACTTCGCGAGCACGCGGCATTCCAAACACATGTGCAGAGCATTTTTGATGACATCTGGGTGGGTGGGCAGAGCCTCCCGCCACTGCCACTACCGGTTCACCTGAAACAGGGTGAACTGATAGCAACCCACTACTGGACAAAGGCAAACAAATCCAAGGGCCAGCAGCACATGTCAACATCACTGATATTGTGACCAACTCTTCCAACAATAATTACAATAATAATAATAACCACCATTGCATCATTTTTAAAAAGTTACTATACAACCCATGATCTATCAAGTCCATGTCATAGATATTTCCTTATCAAACAATGTAATAGAAAAGTTCTTAAACATTCTTTAAAAAAATAAGAACTTCTGATATACTGCCTTCTCTGGAAAAGTTGGGATTCATTCAGAGATGCATCTGCCTTAAAAAATAGCTCATGTTGAACTGTGTAGCATAATCAAATATCATCTGATGAATAGTTTTACAACGTTTTGTATTATATCATAAATAATTTTATTATAATTTTTATATCATAAAATGTTTTATAATATTTGCCAAATTTCAATTCTATGAGAGCCATGAGTTCTGGATTTTGGACACATTCCATAAGCCCATCATATGAGAATCAAAAATTGTTGCTCTATGATACAGCAATTCACCAGTTAAAAGTTATGGGAGCAAATGTTTTAGCAATAATTAGATGAATGGGGGAATGCAGACAGACTCATTTGCCTTTTTAAATTTAAACATGTCCTTTTCTACATGCTTACATGCTACATGCTTTCTACATACAAAAAATCCTCTCAAAATAAACTAATTCCATTTCATTCTTTTAACTATGAATTACAATAACAATTAAAGGAAGTTTAAAATGCACATATTCAGAATTTTGTATCAGTCTTAACAAACAGGTAGCTTTTTTTGCTTGCATTAAAATAGGGAGATACAAAATTTATAGTAACTTTTACCTCAACAGGGTTCTAATAAGTGTACAATTATAATACAATGTATATGATAAAACAGTATGCAATTTATATTATCCTTCATACCAGTAACAAAGAAACAGTTATCAAATATGGAGGGAGATTTGAAGGTGAAGAAAAACAGATATGTGGCAATGTGTGGCATTTCTTGAGGTAATACAATGAGACTAACTGATCAAATAAAGACTTCTGTCAGACTATTAAATTTAGGGTTTAAAGTTACCTACTGGTAGTTGTATCATGCCTGGGAGCAACACGTTGGGTGAATATTTAGCTTAGTGACATATCTATTAAAGGATCAGAGGTAGTTGTAGACAAAGAAAGTCATTTTCCATGAATTACAATGAGGGAAGCCCTCAGAATGTAGTAGAACAATAAATCACATTTAATGAAGAAGTCCGATAGAAGTAGTTTATAGCAGGAAAATCAATAGAAAAGGAGAAAATCTACTAGGAGAAAAGGTTGGGAAGTATATTCTGTGCCATATGAGTAATTCAGATATCCCACCATTTGGATAAAATGGTAATATAGATTATTCTCATATGAGGTTCTCATGTGCAGCTATTTCCCAAAAATCAGAAACTTCAGGGAAACTATGGGTTTGTTAGAGAGGAATAATAGATAATAGTCGTAACTTATCAAGTATGTTGAAAGAATTAGTCTTTTCCCAACTGTGCAAAGGGAGAGCTTTGGAAGTGCACAATTATGAGAGATTGATTAGCATTGTGGATTAGGCATATGTTACAAGATTTCTCTTATACTGTAAATACTTCTTTTAAATTTCACATACATTAGAACATTGCTAACAATAGAAAAGACTGAGTATATGTAATCCTATCTTTTAGAAGTTGGTATCAAAACTACAAGATGAAATAATGTGATGTGCTTCTTTACTCATGACTTTAGGTTCAGCAATCAAGAATAATTTATACATGAAAGAAGAAATCACACCTACTATAACTAAAACTGATTACTATCTTCCAACTATAGAATATGGAGGACAAGTAAGATGTATTTTTATTTATTAACAGGGAATTGGGTTGGTTTTTAGAGAAGCTGGAAGTTGGAAGACAGTGATGTTTTGTATTATTAGCCTCTTAGTTGTTCCGAACAATTTGGGAGGTCTGAGAGATAATGTTGAGAAGATTTCAAATTGACATACTGGAACATTTAATGAGATCCTGGGATAGCAATATTCCCCTAATAAAATAATGTGTGACAACATTTTTAACAGTGCTTTTAAAGCATTTATATCTAGAAAAAAATGCTTGCTCTTGAATTTTGTCTTATAATTATTGTTCAATGCACTTTTCACCAGGCCCTCAAGAATATCAGTTATAAATGTGTATCGTTTATAAGTGGAGATTGATTCGGTATTAAAAGAAGGTTAGTAAAATGCAGAGCAAATAAAACTGGAAGTAGCACAACTAAAGTCTATTAACACTGTTGCCCCAGGGACTTCTAAAAATGGTATACAATGTTTGTCTAGTAAAATCCCCCCCTAAATCTGAACCTGAACGTGGAGTGAGAGAATTGCAAGTTGAGAATATTTCACAATACATCTGGTTCTCAGTAAATACATTCCTAGTTTTTAGCATTTGGTAAATTTCCAGTTAATATTTATCCTTGCTGAGTTCCTCCAGAATTCTGATCCATTTCAAGACACTGTCTAATTTGGTAGAGAGGGGCTAACAATCAACTACTGGTGCAGTTCTATGTGTGTGTGTACTCAAATGATAGCTCTACAGGCTTTATTTCTAGTTAGTGTATATAGGATTGAAAATTATGAGTAGACTCAAACTAAACCACACATTGAAGAAAATTTGTTTTTACTAAAACTGTGGTCAAATTGGATTTAGCAGGTTTCAGAAGAATACCTGCAAATGGGAAATTAAGACAGCTTTCATTCTTCATCTCAAATAGTTCTGAATACTATTTATAGTTTTCCTAAATAAAGGTTTATCTTTACAATAAAAGCAGAAAACATTTTGTCTGACCTTTTAACTCATTAGTTTCTACCTAAAAACATACGTATTCTTTTATGTATAATAATGTACATCTTTTGTATTTCTTTTATGAAATCTATATTTTTTTCTCTACAAATACAGAATACAAGTCCTTCTGTGTAGGTCTACAACACGTTGTTTTTCCCAGTTATGTCTTACATCTTTGTTAAATGTTTTGCTACTTAGCACCCTCAACCATCTTTCCTTCCTTATATGCAACCATAGTTCTCTAAGTATTAAAGATACAAATAGGTTTTACATACTGTAAAACAATAAAAATATCCAGGCCTTTCTTCATGTACCTTATAGTTGTTGCTTCTTTAACAGATGCATGATGAGTCAATTCCTTGCTACTGGATGGGGGATGGAACAAGGGATTGCAAGACTGGCTGGGAAACTGTCACAGAACATTGAAAATGAAGATCATGTGACTGCAGCAGCAGTACAGCAACAGCTGGTAGCACTGATGCAACGACAACTTCCTCAAATTTCATTCCCTTGGGAATAATTGATTCCAGATAATATTTACATTTTTTTTGCTGTTATAATAGTCTGTCTCCATCATGGTAACATATAGCATATATTTATACTACTGTGGTTTGCCCTGTTGATCTACATAACTATACTTATAGAAGAATTACTTCAAATAGCAAATCTGGGAAAATAATATTCTTTACAGAAAATAGCATTCTTTATGCCAGAAGTCAACACGTTATTGTGACATACATATAAACCAGACTCAGGAGTAAAATGAATTTTCATTTCAAGCCAGAAGTTAAGGAGTATCCTTTTGAATAGCTTCTCAGTTTAAAAAAAAAGTTTTATCCAAAGATAAAAAGAATTATAGAGAATGATTGTAGCCCAATTATTTTCTTTTTGTGGACATTTTCTATTTTTATGGAACACAGAAGACAGCATTCGGAAACATCAGTCCAAAATGTAAATATAACGAATTGAGATATGTAGATCTGATGATCCATGAATCTCCACTGATTTTAACATGTTATCCTGAACTGTTCTCCGTCCTCAAAAGAGTGGAGCTGTATGTAAAAAGGTCCCTTTCAGTTATCATAAAGCCCACAGCATTTAGGATGAAACAATTCCAAAAATAAGAACAATCAGTCAGCATTCTGACATGACCCCAAAACAAATTGGGAGTAATGCAACCAATATAATTATTGGAAAATATGGTTAGATAATTAAGTTTCAGTCAATAAGTTATGATGCTACATTACTCAAGCATGAAAGTCTTTTGTGATCAAGGTAACTACTGTGCCAAATAAATATTATAGACTTTTGTATAACTTTTGTATAACAATAAAGTATTATTTATTAAAATAGCACATTAAAGTGATCTGCTTATAACCAAAACACATATATTTAACAAAATGGCCCATATTAGTCTACTAGAAATGCTGAGTAAACAGCTTTCTCCAGTTTCCTCTACATTATCAGAAGTAAAGCTTGCTATTTCTTCCTTTAGTAGAAGATACTGAACTGATTTCTCCTATTTATTATCAATACTTCTATCTCATCTGAATTAAGCTTCAGCATGTACCCCTTTACTAATTTCAGACACTGATTTCTCCTCCCGTCTCTAGCAATCCAATGGCTAGACCAAGAGTTATGGGCACTACGATCCCAAGACATCCAAAGGGCATCTAGCTGAAGAAAGTCAAAAAATACATATAACAAGGCTGAAAAAACAGAAATTGTATCATGTAAAGCCATAATAACAATCTGACAAAACCAAAATAATTAGCTGGGAACTAGGATAAATGGAAATATTAATCTTAATGTAATCAACAATATTTATTAATCACTCCTATATAGTTATTAGCAATGTTATTTATAGTCTTCATCTCTTTCACTTTAAAAAGTTATTATTTCCATTCTGCAATATATGTAACAACACTTGGACATTTCACAAGAACTATCATGTTCCAAAACTGGAATGAGGCATGAATTATTTAATCCAAGATTCAGCTACAGTTTCAAATAAGGTCTCCTCATTTTGAATCTAAAACTGACATCTCTGGGAAATACTAACTTTAATACAGATTTTTTTAAAAAAACAAGATAATTAATCAGGGAATATTGATCAACAAGAGAGATCATATGATCTTTTTTACTGAAATAATATTTTGAGTTCCCCATGGCAAATATTCATATACGGTAATTCCATAAAAGAGTTGAAGAAAATATGCTCTTGGAAACAAGATTATATATTTTAATCTCTAAAGCAAATATATGTTGCAACAAATTACAAAATGTTTCCAAATTAAAATGAACTCTCTTGAACATCCAAATGTGTTCATCTCCTGAGCAAGACGGAGGTGAAGAACATATATTTCTTCCCAAATTTGAAACTCTAGAGACAATAAGATGTGAAAAGATAATAGTGAAGGAAGCCAAGGAAGAAAAGTATTACTGGTCTCCATCCAAACAATGTGGAAGTAATTGTAACTTACAATTTTTATAGTAATAGCAGATATAAAAGAGCAGAATAGAGGAAAGCCACAGAGTTCTAAACCCTAGGATCCATGGACACATTTCATTCATGAAGCTGAAATAGTTCTCATTTTCCAGTGTTCTTTTGATGTTCTTATAACTGTTTCTTATAGATGTAATTGATCTGTAATGAATTTCCTATTGGTATTAGATCATCTGGGTTACATTTTTGTTACATTTCTACCTTATCTATTTAGAAAAGATGAGTCAGATTCATCATATTAGCTATTCAATTTTCTTTGAACAAATAACTCATTAGTAAAACCATCCAGCTCCTTTATAACATCTATGCCTTTTGCTGAACAAAATTGATTCTTAGCCTTCTATGCCAGAAGAATTAAAATAAATTAAAACCACAGTAATGATAGAATACAAAAGTTCTGCATTACGTCTTATTTGCTTTCCCTCTGTCCCCAAAGATCAGCAGCTATATCTCATGAGCCAGATGAAGGAGGAACAATTGACTTTTGCCAATAACCTCTTTGGATGACCCTTCTTTCTTGATACAGAGCCATGGAGCATGATGATATTGTTCCCCATCCTCCCAATACATACAAATTGAAGGTATGTATACTGAAGAAAGTATTACTATAATTAAGCTGTATCTAGCTCAACACTGATTGATATATCAATGAACCAAACTTATTATAAAAGGATATTAGAAAACTTCCTTCATGTGTCAATGAACTTTTTGGGAGAAGATTAAAAAAGCTGTTATACTGGCATAATGCAATACAAAACAGTATGTGTTGAAATCAAAGCATTATCTTTACAAGCAATCCCGACATGTTCTATGAAATATGTTCTCAGCTTGAATAACCCTGAGTCTAAGCTTTTAATTATATACAGTATGTGCATGTGTCTTGAAAGAAATAAAAGAAACATAAAGGTGTCCCTGCAGATTTCACTCTGCTAATCATAGCCGACTTTAGGGGGCTGTGCTCATCTCCATTTCTTTAAGTCATTGAGCCAGCACTTTTCCATGGTCATGTGGTCAGCATGACGTCATGCTGCAGTGCAAAGCATATGGCAAAACACAGAACACTATTTTCTCTCCACCAAAGTGGTTTTATCTACTTGCATTTAAATACTTTCAAACTGCTAGGCTGGTAAGACCTGAGGCAAGTGACAGGGACACACTCTGTCACACGAAGGTGGGACTCAAACTGCTGAAATATAGATCTCCTCCAGCATCTGAGCCACCTTGAAGGAAATAAGATAATCTTTTTGTTACCATCTCAAAGTGTAATTCTGTTAAGTAGTGACTCTAAATACTGAGCCCTTGCTGGGCAATATGTGCACAATGTTTTCTATTTCTGGTGCTTCACAAATATATTCTCTCTCCCAAAATATGGTATTTGATGGATTTAAGCATAGAATCCAGCTGCTGTAATCTTGCTAATGTAAGGGCTACCCCATGGTACTGAATTAGATCCACTGGCAGGTTTTTTTTTTCTTTGAAAAGACATTTTATTCTTGGTCAGCCAATTCAAGAACCTGATAGAGTCCACAATTCTGCACTATACAGTGCAATTTTTGCCTTGTGTACATTTAAAATGGAGTTCACAGTGCTTGGGTGGTTTTAACTGAGTAACTTAGTTAGCATTTTAGAACTTGTTGTGGCATTTACTGAACTTTGAAGAGGTTTGCTCAAGTATCCATTAAAAATACCCATAAATATGGGAATGAGTCTTCTTCTTTAGGCTCCCTATCCAAATGCCAGATGTCTTTAGCCCATCTTTTTCCAAAAAACACACTTTGAATTTAGGAGTTTTTAGGAGTTCAAAGAAATAGAGGCACAATAGGTGCCAAATTTTCCTATCAATCTTCTCAGTCCTATTTGGGAGTACACTATCAGAACAAGGATGTTGATAAGTCTATTGTATCTTTGACATGTGAAGATCAGTATAATGGAGGAATCCTGAAATGTCATTGACATAAAAGTAAAACAACATTCTGGCCAAGAGGCATCTTTGACCAACATCTTTATAAGTGGGGTATTCTTTAGCCTAATGAAAAGAAGGGTTGGGGGAACATGGTAACTGTCTTCCAGTGCTTGAAGGGCCATCACAGACTAACTTATTCTCTAAGGCACCAGAGAGCAGGACAATAAGTAAGGGTGAAAGTTTGTTAAACAGAGATCCAACCTAGAAGTAAAGATAAATTTTCTGACAGTGAGAACATTTAATCAATGGAATAGCTTGCTTCCCAGAATTGTAGGTGCTCCATCACTGGAGGTTTTAAAAAATAGACTGGACAACCATTTGACTGAGATATATAAAGCTCCTGCCTTCATCAGGGGGTTGGACTAGAAGACTTCCAAAGTCTCTTCCAATCTATGATTCTGTGTTCTGTGTATTTATTTATTAAATTTATGCAACCCATTTCATGAATATGACTCTGAGCAGGATACAATAAAAACAGAACAATTAAACTCATTTTCAATCATCATTAAAGCAATAATCTTTTAAAAAATAAAACATGCATATAAGACCATGGGAGAGTGTTTTAAAAATTCAGAGTAGAGGTATCTTGCGAGCTATTAAGTACACTCAGCCTTTGATATTAACTATTTATTCAGGTAACACCACTAATAGGTAAAGTTAGGACACTTCCAGAGTTGTAGCATACTAGTAGTTCAAATAGCTATTCCACCTTTCCTTCCTTTAGATATTTTCCAATAAGATTTTTTTTAAAAAAAATAAATAAATAGAAAATTTGGAAAGATTGCAATAGAAAACATCAATGTAATTGCTATGTTAAAACATCTCAGCATAACAGTAGCTTAGTAATCAAATAGCCTGGAGTGTAGACTCAAGACAGGAGAATATGCTGCATTAGGACAAGTTTATTTTGGTTTGAAATGGGGTGTGGCAGAAAAGAGTCAATTTTTTATTTGCAGCAGGTGAATCTATAACAAGAAGGGGGGTGACGATTCAAACAAACATTGAATAAGTGTTATATAAACTAGAGCAAAATTTACACTAATAAGTAATATACAAATTTGACTTATCTTTAAGAATTTATGAAGTTCAGCAATAGAATTATCTGAAACCTTTTTAAAACAGAACAGGTCAACATAGTCTTATGAAAATAACGCAAAGCACATTTAAAGATATAAGAAGCCCAACACAAAGTTCCTTAAAATATTTCATTATGCAATGGAAATGGGGGGAAAATGGTATACATTCTTAGCAATTTCCAGGAATGCAAAAAGTGGGTTCAGGAGGCCGGGTGTATGCCATTAAAGTCAGGACATATGATTTAATTATGGAGACACGCTCCATCAACAAAAGTGAATAAGCTATTTTAAAAAGTAAACATACAAATTATTTCTGCTTTAAATAAATAAAATAGGAACTATTTGTGTTGAAGTCAGGATAGGCTTGCTTTGGAAATGATCCAATTCCTGGTGACTTCAAGGATATAGAATGCATCAAGAATATACTAGATGCAGAACTGCACTTCTCAGAAATCTTATCACAAATTTTAGGTTCTACTCTTAACCCTCTACTAAGATATCAACTTTTAGTATATTAGAAGTATATTTGTGGTTATATAGAATATATTAAAGGTATAGTAGCAACTAAAGTTGTTACATAGAATATGTTAAAAAATATGATACCAACTAAATAAGGTGAAGAAGGTATAACCCTACAGAGGTTGCTTATTGCAGCAGTCCCCAACCTTTATGGCTTGGTGACCCAATTGGGGGGGGGGGGTAGAGAACCAGCCTGTGCAAGAGGAGAACCAACATACATGTATGCGCTGGGCCATTGCTTGTGCAAGTTGAGCTGCGTGTGTGCTGGCCTGCTGCTCACGCAAGTTGAGCTACATGCACACATGCATGTGCTAGTCAGCTGATCATGCAGCCCTGATTCCAAACAGGTCACAGTTCAGTAGTAGGCCGTGGATTGGGGACCCTTGTCTTACTGCAAGTTCCAATACCTCTTCCTTTTGTTTAAACTGGTAGACAGTACTGAAACTGTAATTGTCCAGAATCAAGCATTTAAACCCACTATCTCGGTCAGCATCAGTCACAAGGGCTTATTCAAAAATTTTACTGATATCTCTAGTATTTGGCCCAACTCTGACTCATTTCATGTATCATATTTTTTAAAATAAAAACCAAAATTTGCAATATTTCAACCATATTGCAAATTTTGGTTTTTATTTAAAAAATATGATATATGAGTCAGAGTTTTAATCAGGGGTGAAATCCAGCAGGTTCTGATAGGTTCTGGAGAACCAGTAGTGGAAATTTTGAGCAGTTCGGAAAACCGGTAGCGGAAATTTTGAGTAGTTCGGAGAACCAGCAAATACCACCTCTGGCTGGCCCCAGAGTGGGGTTGGAATGGAGATTTTGCAATATCCTTCCCCCAGGAGTGGGGAGGGAATGGGAATTTTGCAGTATCTTTCTCTGCCATGCCCACCAAGCCACGCCCACCAAGCCACACCACACCCACCAAGCCACGCCAACAGAACCAGTAGTAAAAAAATTTGGATTTCACCACTCGTGAAATCTGTTTCTAGCAGAAGCATATTTTAAAATGAAGAACCAGAAAATGAACTGTTAGCCAAGAAATGCTTTTTTAAAGCTTACTTTAATCTCACTGAGTTGTGAAGGTTATTGTGAGGTACAGATGCCTTTGTGACTATATTCTGAAACCAACCATTATTTCTACTTGTTACTTTCTCTTATTGTTTTAAAATTATTCCCATGTATGTATTTTTCCAAATTTGTAAAGATTCCCTAAGAAATTGAGTGATATTTCTAGCAACAAATCAATAAAGATAATAGGCTACTGAGCTTTAAATAAATGGACTAAATAAAAAATAACTACTTGTAGGCTGTAAATTGCTGAATATTAATTAAACTGTATTTGCTGTAGCATCATTAAGTAGATGAATTAAATATCTCATTCTCCTGATTTCTGATTAACAATTTACATCAACGTATAATTTTTTTCTTTGCCACTGTAAATTTATGTAGAAGTCAGAAAGTAGAAAGGATGCATCTTCAGAGAGAAATTCAGAATGCCAGAATCAACCAATTATGACGTGAGGGAATAAGTATGAATTGTAACAGGCTTTCTGACTAATATTTCATCAAGAAAGCATACAGGAAGTCAGGCAAAGTCAGGAAGGACACTGCCCTGGTGCTTCCTTTCTATCATTTCAAAAATATCAACTCATAGACCTATTCAAGGAGTCCTTTGGCCAGACTATGAATTAGCATTTGGCCTTTGCCTTGTATTATGTTGCTGAAAAACAGAAAGAACAAGTGTAGTCTAATAATAATCATAGCAAACCATTGGTCTGGGTGGAAAGCATTTCATGAATGGTTGTATCTGGGGAATTCAAAACTGAAGTGTTTTGAATGTGAATTTTCAATATTGATGGGACGAAGCACAAACCATTCCAAGGTCTCTCACACACATTTGTTTTTAGTCAAATCATAGTAGCAGGTCGACTATTTCTACAGAAATGAAGTGGAACCACTGATCCATCACAGCCATATGTGGCCCATTTGACTGACAGCAGGGAGACTTGCCACAGCTTCATCCCTAAATACCTTGTTATTCAAAACAAAAGATCAAATTGCATGAGTAACCTGCAATATTTGTTAACCCTATGTAAACTAGTATGAACTCCTGAGCTAATCCAGACAATATAGCCTCAAAACAAATATTTTAGCCATTCAGCTTGGAAGTTCCCAACATTAATACCTATAACCAGATTAATCAGCCAAGTTTGCTTCCGCATATATTACCAAATTGGGATGATCTATGCTTTGAGCCAAACTGGTACTACAAAGGAGCTTCTTTGAGATATTAGAAACATTTTCATAATTTGACCAAATTATATCTTTTAAATGTTTAGCCTCCTTTTCTCTGTAATAATCATAGCTACTATTTCACAAAGAGGCTAAGCTGGGTTTAGAGCCCCTCTCCCAGATGTTTTTTAAAAAGTAGTAATAACATCTGTGTTGAGAGTTTTTAATTTATTTAAATATGTACTTTGGAAATATTGCATGCATATATTGTCACTGTATCTATATCACAGAAGTGGTGGGTAGAATAGTCATTTAATATTCAATCCTTTTAATGTATAGCTTTCTACAGTCTTTTTTTAGTGTGCTATTCTAATTGGTTTGATCCAGCAAGACTCTTTTTACATTCTTTTGTACTTAATTTAAGAAGCGAAACAGCTTTTCCTGTTTCTCACATCAGGGCCATCTGGAAATATCTCTGGCTCCATGGTTCAGTTTCAACTGTTTCTAGGAAGTTTGTCTCAATAGCATTGTGATTGCTTATCTGCATAGTATAATAAACTCAAGGAGAGACAATAATTCTAGATATAATACAATAGACAAACAATTGCGAAAGGTAACTTCCCTTTAATCATGCAAATCAGAACTACCTTAAGATCTTTTTAAAAAATAATTGGATTCTACTAAACTGACAAGTTGCAAAAAAAATTAATGAAGGAACATGTTGGCATCTCTACTTGCTGTGGCAAACTTACTCAGATTTAGGAAGAACAAAGGTCTATTTTACAACTTACTCTAGAAAAGGAATTGTTTGATTTGTTTTTTTAGGGGCTCTCTCCTCCTCCTCCTCTTCCTGTCTTCCAAGTTCTGATTCTTCTGAATCAGAATCATAGTTAGCAAGCAGCTTACATGGCTAATGATTCTTCACCAGGCAGTTTAATTAACTTTAATTTTAAAAAAAAAGGAGTATACAGAGTGAAGGTTTGACAAGGTATTGCTATAAAATATAATTTGATATATGAACCCCTAAAAGATCTCACATTCTACCCCAGAAGTTAGATTGGAGAAGTCATTCCCCCATGAAAAAAACAATAATAGGAGCTTCCCGGATGGCAGATTTTACTGCTGGTAAAAATAAATAGGAACAATATCATATGTTCTGGGGGAGGGGGGTGTTTGTCTCCCAGAAAGATTGCTTTTGAGTTGTGGTTGTGGTCTTTTCCTCCGTCCCATTTTTTTCTTGTATGAGTGAAAAATCTCAGAACTAATAGAGTCCTACTGAAAAATCCAGATTAAAATGGTCTGCAGACCATCATTATCTGGAAATCATGGGATAACCTTTTGGCGAAAGTGTTTATGGATAAACATTTCTGTCAGAAACATCCACTGTCTTCTCATGCTCTGAAACCAAGGAACTTTCTGTTCTTCTCTCCCCTGCAGCCTCCTCTCAATCGGGCTCCTGCTCTCCCTGCTTGCCTGCCTATCATCTTGCTGTAATTGTTTCCAGATTTGTGTGGGAGGTCAGGGCCTGGGAGTGCTGCTTCATGCCAAGTTTATAAACAGAGCAGTGTTTCCAGATGGCCACTGGCTCCAGCCTGGCGAGCAGGTTGATTGGGACCAGAATAACAACAGGTGGAGGACAGACAATGAATTCCTTAACACTTATTTTATTCTTTCGGGTCTCCTTCCTCTTCCCCCCCCCCCCCCCCCCCCCCCCCCCCCCCCCGCCCCGCACACAGACACAATTCAACAGTCACCGCAGTTATTACCAGCCTCACCAACAAGCTCAAATATATATTAGCCAGGAGAGGGAATGGAGCATTTAAGGAAAACAAGCAACTTCATATGTAGAAATTAAATAAAGGAACATGGAGATGAAGTCTTACTTATTTTACTGCCACAAATCATTTCTTTCTGCTTTTTATTAAAACTGACAGAACAGTTTGGCTAAAGGTGTGAAGAGGGAGCCTAACTTCAAATATGTGAAACACACCACACATACATACGTCTGATGACATACTCAGATACATGATGCTTCTTTAGCAAACACCTTCCATTCATTAACATATTCTGCTCAAAAATATCTTTATGTATGGGAATCTAGTATTTTCTTAACACTGCTATTTCTTCCACATCGATAAATTGGATCTTTAAGTAATGTGCACAGAAGTTTCTCGCATACTCCAATGGTCTCCTGAATGTTGAGTCAGAGGCAGAACAGACAAACCATCAGCCTGAGGAGCCAGCAGGCAATCAGACACCTGCAGCAGCTCCAGGAGACGATGGGCAGATCTGCACTTTTTGCTGGGCCCATTGCCAGTATGGGCCCCTCACCACTTCCTGAGTGCAAGAATGGATGACATCATCCTCCTACTCACAACCTATTACAAATGTACTCCACACCATGTTTTCCAGCTTAAATTCAAAACTGCTGTTTTCTGGCCAAAGCCCTTTAGAGCGGATGATGTCTAGTGCTTTGTCCATTCTTACAACAGACACATACTCCCCTTCTCCAGCAGCTGGTGCCTGCCCTAGACAACAATTTGATCCTGGGCTACCAGGCTGCTAAGCGCTCTGCTCATCAGTAGTTGCTGGCATGTGTGTGTTTATAATATTGCCCCTGTCAGTTAATTATCCTTAGTATTAGAAGCTTATTCTGCTTTCCACCTTTATCTCTCCCAATAGGAACCTTTCATTTCTGCCAAGGCTGGATGAAGCATGGTCCCTAGGCTTTCCTATTTCTGCTAATAGTGATGCAAAGCTTCCTTCTTTTCATTTTTATTTTATAAAACATATCTACATTGCAAAGTAAGAGTATTGCTATTTTGCTTCCATGAAATTGACCAATTTTTCCTTATTATAAAATTTATATGGACTACAGAAGACATTTGGTAGCAAAGAACCTGTTACTTTGTTTATTGTATAAACTTAACAGTGCCACAATAAAGAGAAAAAGACCAAAAGGGTATGTTTAATGTAAACAGAAATAATGTGGAAAAGTGGTTGCAGTTATCCATCTGTGCAAACATCTAGGGGAAAAAAGAAAGACACAGGGACTAATGAGTGACAATATCTAAAAGAGCAAAGCTGGTACTTGCAGACAATCTGGCCAGTGCTGCTTGCTTTTCCTGCAAAGGTGGAAGGATAAGAAGAAAGAATCAACCACTCAGGTCTTGTGATGGCCACAGTCTATAGCACGGGTGTCAAATTTTCAGTGTCACATTGCTGTTATGTGATGTTTCATGTTTTTCCCATTCACAGAGCTGGGGTGGACATGATCTGCATGTCACGATCCAGCCCACAGGCTGCCAGTTTGACACCTCTGGTATAGTGATCACCAGCTTAGCCTTCTCACCAACCCATTGCAATCCAGAGTGGAAGTTTTTGAATTGGTTTAAGAAGCAACTCGGAGCAGAAGGGAAGGCAAACAATGTAAAGTGCAGTGCAGAATTACCCTATGAGCCCATGTAGGTAAGATTGATCCAGGTAGTGAAAAGCCAATTTCAAACAGGGCAGATAGTTCAAGGACACAGCAATTATGAAGGGCAGAGCAAAGGGGATCAATTTGCTTCATTTATTTAGAAACCTTATATGGGCACCTATCTTATACGGGGTAAAAAGACAATGAGCAACCACTGATGAATGCTAACTTTGCAATCAATCCTCTAGGACCACAACAGCCTTCAATGTGAAACTGATTAAGATCTGGTCAATTTCAAGCAGCAATTGCAAGCCCCTAGAGGGTTCTAATCAACTAATTAAGGTCACAGAGCTCAGCTTGTTAACTTAGAATTTGCACTTTTGGGGGAAGCTGGGGGAAAGCAGCTAAGAAAAAGATGACTTGTATAAGCCAACTTTTCACCCTGCAGGTGGGGAGGGGGAAATGGATCAGGCACAGGACAATATAGCAGAGAATTGTATCTGAATGAGTTAGTAGCAACTAGCAATATTTGTAAAGTCTCTCAGTCACAAGGTTTGCATTGTGACCATATCACATAGCTTCTATTTCACCCAAACCAATTGCAGTCACTAAACAAGGACTATCAAGACATGCTAGCAGTTGAGGCTATGTAATAGCAACCTCAAAGACCTTATCCTCCCATTGGAACAAGTTTTCCTAATCCAGACTTATGTTTCTTTCATTCTTTTTTCTTGTCCTGCATGCAGGTTGACATCTGGACCAACATATGCAATTCTCTACTGTCAAAACCCTAGAGTGGCATTGAACTGCATAGGTTGGAAATATCAGTTATGCCAACAAGCACTCAGTTTCAAAAGCATGAAATTCAAGGCAATGGGTCTATTAAAACTTGATTACTGTGGGGAAAAGAAGCAATGGGTTTAAATTGCTGTTGTTATAAAAGGGGAAACTACACTCTGACACGGAGAGAGGACCACCTTCTTTTTAATGTGGTTTCATTTTAGCTCACCATAAATATTTTAGTAGTATTGTGCTTGTGTCTGTAAGACTTCAACTGAATCCAAGCCTAGCAGCCAAGTTAAGCTGTGTGAAATTAGGGAATCAAGATTTTCTGTTAGGGTCTGGAAAACCTGACAGCAAGTGCTGTCCGAATGTTGTATCACTTTGTCTTAAACTGAGAGGGAAAATATAGATCCTAAGGTGAGTTTCTGCCTTCAGGTCACATGAATTTTGTTGTTGGTCCACACAAACAGAAATCAGAATCTGTGTTGTTCTTTGAAGTTGCAGGCTGAGATGCATTGAGGGGGAGAAGGAGATACGAAAAGCATTTTTATCATTTTGTCATCCTGATTCAGCATTATATTATAAATTATAAAAACCAATGGAAAGTAGTGTGGAATGAAGAAGCCTTTCCCTCCATTTTTCTGATTCTCATCTTTTTATATGAACAGAGAACATCATTAAGCAATTTATAGTCTCGCCAGCTTCAGTTCAGGTGGAAACAATGTACTATTTTCTGATAAATGTTCTATTGTTGATGCACAAACACTTTTAAGTAGATGACGTCACAAAAGAAGGCCATTAAGAACACAATAGCTTTAAAAATTGTCTGATTTTTTTGCCACACTGCAGGCATTGTTATATGGAAATACATTTTAAATATATATGAATGTAGAGATGCCATAAATCAGATCTGAGATAAGACAAGAGGACATCAGAGAAAATCTTAGATTACAACATTTGTGGATTTTTGAGGGTTTCCAGACAAGGATTTTATCATACACTAACTATGACTATTCTGGAATTTTATAGGACTCCAGGTATAACCTTCTTTATAAATATTCATTCCATGTTTCCCCAACTTAGTTTTTACTCTTTTTTTGAATCAGAAAAAAATGTTATAGAAGAAAAAGCAAAATTTCTCCATGATTTATTCAACTGGTAACTCTAGGAGAAACAGACTCCATATAAGAGGTATGAATGGAAGATAAGAAAAAGCTACTGTGAAAGTATCCCAGTTTTTGCCTGGAAAAATAGATTTCCATTTATAGCCCTACCACCACCAGGACCACTCTGACTTCCCTTTCCACATTCTTTCTAGTTCCTCCTTTAGGTCCTGGTATGTCTTCAGCTTCTCATACTCCTTCTTCCTGATTTTGCTGCCACTTGGCACCACAACATCTATGGCCACTGTTGTTTTCTGGCCCTTGTGTACTCCACAAAGTCTAAATTATTCATTAGGTCTAAACAAATTTGAGATGACTGGATTCCTTTAAATTTATATCCAAAAACTGAGGACATACTTGAAGTTTATTCTTATAATTCTCAATGGTCCACTCAGAACCATATCTACTCGTATTTATTTTTTCTTTCTTGCTAAATTTATCAGCTTTGCCTTTGGGTCCTATTTTTACTTGGCATTCAACTTTGGCAAAATGCTTTATTCCCATTCTTTATCTTTCTCTAAAATAAAGTTACTACATTGAATACAGGAGACGTCTACATTAACAACACAGAATCATTACTGCCCAACATAATATATGTTTGTGTTTAAAGTAAACATAACATTTGAATTATAATTTGAATTATTATAGCCATTGCTTTATTTGAATGATTCTTTATACTAATACTTTTCTATTTAGAAGTAACTATTTCCAAAATTAATGAAATATGTAAATAAATCCAGTGGTGGGATTCAACCAGTTCGCACCACTTCAGGAGAACCAGTTGTTAACTTTCTGAACAGTTTGGCAAACCGGTTGTTGGAAGAAATCATTAGGGCACAGAACCGGTTGTTAAATTACTTGAATCCCACCACTGTATAAATCTAATATAGGTGTGCCATACTCTTTGAAAAGATTTCTTGTTGAAGAATCTGGCCAAATAGATAAAAACATGCTATAAACACAACACACCCAGCAATAGTTATGGAGTTTTTCTCTATTAATTTCCAGGAATCATAGTCTTATTCCACCACAGAATCACTCTTATTATTCCAAGTTTGATTTAGTTTGTAAGAAAATAGAATATGACTCATATAAGGGGGATTATTACAGATGACATTGGACAGTTAACTTGTGGTATTTTTATTCTTTCTTTTCATCTATTTGTACTTTGCAGCCTACTATGCTTATTCAGCAGATTATTAAATCTTTGCCATTTTCCCCATTTTTGTGGTTTCCTTTCCTAATGTTTTTCTTTTTTTCTAATGGATCTCTCAATTTCATTTAGTTTGTGCTTATTACTAAACTGTACTGGGGTTTATTTTGGGATAATTTTATACTTGGGATGGAATTATACTCTGAAAATTTATGCAATAAGTATATATTTTTGTTGGGAAAATAATACTTGTCTGGTTTGTTTTGTTTTAAGATGTTATTTACAATTGACAAATGTATTCTATTTTTTTTTACTGCTAACCAGGCTGACAAACTAAATTGTAAAAATCAATCCTATGCAAGTCTACCCAGAAATAAGTCCCACTGACTTATGTTCTGACAAGTGTAAGGTTACGCCTAGTTATATTGGAAACATTTAGCATTTAGAAGTTAAAGCTGCCAGCTCATTAACATTAGGGACAAAATGGGACTAAATCCATGACTGGGAATATTTATGAAGACCGATATCCTTGTCATGAAGTATATTTACATCTTTTGACTCTGGCTGGAGCCAATCAGAAGCAAAGTTCAATAAAACTAGCAACATTTTATAGATAGTTGCTTGCCCAGCCTATTACTGAAACTTATACTTTAAAAATAGAGCCCTTTGACGTTCTCTGTGTAACTTCTTTTCTGAAGAAAAATCCTCAAATCCCTTACACATAAGCAAGAGGGATATCTGGGAAAGAAAAATCCCCATAATAACCAGGATGACTATTAAGAGGATACAAATCAGTCTTACATAGGTTTCTTATATAGGTATCACCAAGAAGTCTGTGGTTATAACTCCATGTTTATAAATGCACATCATAAGGGTTTTATGAACGCGTTGCAATTGGGGATATGCTTATGGGAATGTCCCTTTGAAAGACTTGCTATAATACAATTTACCATAGGCTACTGACATGAATCCTTTTCACTAAATACAGCTGAATTAGTGTGGGGCACTCATTTCAAATAGGGTGAAGTGTTGATGAATAAAACTCTATACACTATTGGGCCTGTTTTATATCTAGCTTGCTGTTCTGAATGATAGATGACCCACTGTCCCATCTTCAATGGAATAGTTATCACTCTAGTTGATGAGTATGAACTGAGGATCACCAACCTGGTGCAACATTTCAATAGAACAGCAAATACTTTATCTGTATTACTCCTAATCTTTTGGATACGTTTACATGTAATTTTTTTTTTAAGAATTCCTTCCTATAGATAGCTGCATTTATATAATTCCTTGCCATTGAAATAAAAATTTTGAAAACTTTTCAGTCCAGAATAAACCTGGTCACTTCAATATTGGAAATGTGTTTCACACAGTAACTTAGCATTTCCTTGGCTTTAAGCCTAAAACTAATATGAATACATATAATTTTTGTACACTTGCTGAGTTAAAACTATACTCAAAACATTTCACAGATTGGAAGTTTTACACTAAATTCAGATAGCGGATTTATACATTTCTAAAACAATGGCTCCATAGTGTCTGTGATGTTACAGTACTTCCATATCATGCGTCTGGAAGACAAATTAAGTATCTGTTCCTGAATGGCTGACACAACTTTTCAGAACTGTTCTATATTCATCCGTGTGGAATAATCATGATTGCCTGTCTCTACTATTTTTGTCTTACAGTTTTCCTGTTCAACCTTTTATGTTACATGCATTATAAATATCAATTCTGAACTGCCTACTCAAAGAAAAGGAATATAAATGGCTATTCTTTAGATTGTTCACAAATATTATTTATATAGGGAGGAAATCCTCTGGCCAAAATAAAAAGGAGGCCTGCAGCATACTAAAACTATGGTTTAGATTTGAAGATAGGTAATTAATCTAATTATATATAAAATAAATGAACTGTAATTTATGAACAAAAAATATTTCTTCTCGGTGTAGAATCCCTGGAATGCCTGGGCTTTAGGGGGAAGCCTAAACTGACTTTTTCAGAGTATAAACTAAAGGAAGAGAAAATTAGATCATTAGATATTAATCAATCAGTACTATACTTCATCTGGGCAAATTCTCTATAACCCTCTAAATCAGGAGCCATATGATTTATTTCCTTTTTAGAGCTTAAAAAAAGTATTTATAGGGAGCAAGTACATAAAATCATTACAAAGGGGTTCTTAGAGAAATATTTGGTCTAATAAATGTTTATATTTATTTATTACTGCATCCTACGTTTCATTCCCAAGAATCTTGCCATATAAATATTTAATATACACTTTTCCAAATTAAATGTTAAATTTACCTAAGCATAAGCCCAACATAACATGACATAATATAAATAATAAACATAAGTGTGTTCTCCCAGCTGTTTCTCTAGCTCCAATTTGGTCAGACAGGTTAGGCTTGTTATGGATCCTATTGCCAAGGAATGGTGGCTGTAGGGACTAGGAAATGTGCCTTCCCTGCCATACTACTTCCTGTCCTCTAGAACATTCTTCCTTCATGGATCCGAATGGTATCAATTCTGCTGTGTTTCCTAAGACTGTAAAGACTTGGTTATATGTTAACATCTTTGACAATAGTTTGACTTAGTAACCATATATATTCTGCATTGTTTAATTGTTTCATGTTTCTTTGATGTACACCATTTAGTCACTCATTGAGATGGGTGGGTATAGAAATTAAATAAATAAATTTGAGAATGACAACAAACCCACTGGTATAGTATAGAGCAGTGATGGCTAACCTTTTTGCTGTCGCGTGCCAAAAGCGGGGGGAGCATGGGGGTCACGGGTGCGAGTGCCCACATCCATAATTCAATGCGCCCCGCCCTCCCGCACATGAACCCATGACCCCCACACACTTCTCCCCGATTTTGGCATGCGATGGCACAGTGGGCCGGGGAGGCCGGTTTTCCCCCTCCCCAGGCTCCAGAGGCTTTCTAGGAGCCTGGGGAGAGCAAAAACAGCCTTCCCCATCCCCCCAGAGGCCTTCCGGAGGCTGGAAACAGCCAGTTTCCCGACTTCCGGTGGGACCGGAACGCCTGAAAATCAGTTGGCTGGTGTGCACTGGAGCTGAGCTAGGACAACACTCGCATGCCCACCAATATGGCTCCGTGTGCCACCTGTGGCACCCGTGCCATAGGTTCGCCATCACGGGTATAGAGCATTTCTTAATTTTTCAACTTATAACTACTTCTATCAATGGTTGTTTTCTGGCATTTTTCTTAGCAGGGAAGAAAGTAAAGTAAGTAAAAATTAAGTAAAAATTTAATTAAGTTCTTTAATTAAAGTAACTAAATTTTATTTAAAATGTTATTTATTTAGCCTCATTGTTTTAAATGCGGTCATTTCAAATTTAGAGAGAAAACTAAATATATACATTAACTGGGATGATGTTGCCAGTACCTACCTTTTATTTAGCAAGTGTACAAACTCATAGAGTTTGCTGCTCTTGCAAACATGTGAACATCTCTGAGTTTGATCTACCTACACATCCTTGAATTAACAATACACTTTTTCCTTTCAATGTAGGACAATACAGGCAACTGGCTCATACAGAAAATAAATTCTTAAATGCTGATGAGGATATTCATGTGCTTTGTAGGCCTTCTAAATACAGTCAATGTAATGCATCCTCCAGATGCTTTAGACTACAATTCCATAATTACCTGCCATAAACTAATAAGAGCTGAAATCCAAAAATCTGCAGTACATATTCTGACTATGCATGTTTTAATATTATCTTTGGTGGGTTAGCATTGAAACTGAAAAATGCAGCATTTCAAAAAGTTCCATCCAGGTAATTATAGTAATTCTGAAATATGAAAGTCTATTATAATTGCTTTTTTCTGTCCGTAGTTCCCATATTTTAACTAACTCTACCTATAAAACAAGACTTAATTCCTCATTCTACATTAAATCTAGTTGTTGTTTTTTAAAAAGGGGAATTTGTTGGAAAATAGCATATTCCTGGGGAAAAAATCAATCAGATTCTTTTGCCACAAGAATATACAAGCTGTTTGTTAATTAGTTAAAGGAAGCATTTATCCCTTTTCTTTCTGTTTGTAATCTATGTTAGTTTTTAGGAGAAAACTCTCCGGTTTTATGTTCTGTGGTGGATTTGTGCATGTACCACCCCATTAACACAATAAAGCTATAAGGAAAAAGAAATTGCATGTTGTTTGTGGTTTAAAGTATTCTCCTATATATTAAAAAAAAACAAGACACACACACACACAAAGTTTGTTTCTAATTTAGCTCCAGAAAATGACGAAATTAGCCACTAAATAATAACAAAAGAGAACAAATAAACACTAAAGTGTCATTCTTTTCCATTTTATTTGATATTTTAAAAGAAAAATCTACAGTAATATGCAGGGTTTTAGTTATTTAGATGAAAAGCAGTGCTTCTGTTTTTCTAAGGCTGTATTCTGACCTCAAGTAGATAAAGAACATTAAACAACAAACATTCTGCAAAGAGTTACTGTGTTCTCTCCCCCCCCTTCAGTTCTGTTTACATTAGGAAATCTACCCGGGGATGAGGGGAAGGAGAAGACGGGAAAGCTGCTTTTCATCGGCTGCTCTCAGTTCCACTGGCTCCAGTTAAAGCTGGCCCCTGTTTCTTGGTAAGTTTACTCCACTCCAGATGTGCCTCGGCTCCAGAGTGGCTGCCATGTACAGTAAATCGGCATCTGAGGGCTCGTCAATCTGTGAAGTAGAGCAATTGCGGTCTCGCCAGGCCACCCCACTGGCACAAACAGAAATTTGTGCTGCTAACTGGTGAAGGAGGAGGGAATGGGAAAGAGCCAGTAAAAGAAATATCGGAGGCTGGGAGGGGGGAAGAGGGGGGGGCAGGAGAAGCGGTGCAGAAAATGGACGGACGCGGAGCTCCTTAATACCGTTTGCAAACTTGCTTGAAAATGTTTTATGCATTAAAAGTCAAAGGAATGCTCTGCGGCCCTTGTAAATGTGGGCTGTCTATAGGTCCCCGTAGAGGCACACATTTAGTACAACTAGTAATCAAAGTGAGAATAATGCAAAGTAGATGGGGAAACTAAGCTAATTATTACATCTATAATATAAAATCATGACAGGGTAATGGCTTTAAGCTATTCACATGTTGGTGGCTCATTGCCCACCCCCTCCCCTGGCCAAAATCCTGTAGAAACTCATGTTGCCGAAGTTAAGTGGCAGAAATGAAGTTAGCATTACATTCAATATTTAAGGAATATTTTGATTTTTCTACCTTTTCGATGTTTATATGTGACTTAGCATAAACTCGTGAAGTATTCAGCTTGCTTTCTTGGAGATAACTTAAGTACATTGCAATTTATGTCCATCTTACTTCAAATACAGTAAAACAAAAATAAATTAGTTAACATTATGCCATTGCAGGGGTGAAATCCAGCAGGTTCTGACAGGTTCTGGAGAACCGTAGCGGAAATTTTGAGTAGTTCGGAGAACTGGCAAATACCACCTCTGGCTGGCCCCAGAGTGGGGTGGAAATGGAGATTTCACAATATCCTTTCTCCAGGAGTGGGGAGAGAATGGGGATTTTGCAGTATCCTTGCCCTGGAATGGGATTGGATGGAGATTTTGCAGTATCTTTCCCCTGCCACGCCCACCAAGCTATGCCCACCAAGCCACGCTACGCCCACAGAACCGGTAGTTTAAAAAAATTGGATTTCACCACTGTGCCATTGTTCAGTTTTGTTATACACTGGAGGTTCTAATATCCACTGTAAGAAATTTCTAAATGAAAGAAAATGATGTTAAGACTAAATTACATATTATACTTAATATTGAAGGAAGAGTTAACTAGCCCAGATTCATAGATAGAAGATGGATGGATGGATGGATAGATGGATGGATGACATCCTGTTAACATATTCAGTTTTCAGTTAAATAAAGAATTTAAATAGAGAAAAGTCTTCAGGTCCAATGAAAATGTGATCATAATATTATTTCATCTGCCAGACCACAGAACTAAAAACCACTACAAGTTGACATACAATACATCCTCTCATCTATCTGAAAAAAAATCAATATATACATTGCCTCACAGCAATTTGCCTCCTTGCAGCAAACAGCAAACAGCCTGGTCAGCTTCAGCACAGCCTGATTTAGCATGAGCAACTCATTAGCAGTTGGATCTGCCTCCCTGAATACCGCCTATCAACTGTTCCAGGCTGCATGGATCACCACCAGCCATCGCCGCCCATCGCCACCTCTACCTATCACTGCCTCTGTGTGCCCCGTGTTTCCCATTTTCAGCCTCGCGCCCCATTTTCGGCCTCCATGCACCCCATTTTTTGCCCATTCTAGGCAGCAGGGATACCCACCACTGCCTATCCCTGCCGCCTGAAATGGGCCAAAAATGGGGTGTGCTGCGGCCAAAAATGGGGCACACAGAGGCCAAAAATGGAGTGTGCTGAGGCCAAAAATGGGGCGCACGGAGGCTGAAAATGGGATTCACAGAGGCCCGGAATGAGATGAGTGGAGGTTGCGATAGGTGGTGGCGGCGATGGGCAGCGACAACAGTGATGGGCGGTGGTGATCCCTGCAGCCTGGAACAGCTGATAAGCAGTATTCAGGGAGGCAGATCCAACCGCCAATCAGCTGCTCATGCTAAATCAGGCTGTGCTGAAGCTGACCAAGCTGTTTGCTGCAAGGAAGCAAATTGTTGTGAGGCAGAGGCAGAGGCAGATGATGATGATGATGATTATTATTATTATTATTATTATTTATTATATTTATATACCGCCCTTCTCCCCGAAGGGACTCAGGGCAGTGAACAGGCAAAAATAAAAACATGTATACAAAATTTAAAAGCAAATAAAATCAGATTAAACAATAGCCACAACTCTTTAAAATCCCAGTTTTAAACATTCAAACCCCAAATTTAAATATTAAAAATTATAAAATTGTTTTTACGAAAAGGGAGAAAATTAGGCCCGGCCCGCCTGGTGGAACAGAAAGATTTTTAACACACAGCGGAAAGCACGAAGATCCGGGATCCTCCTAATCTCCAGGGGGAGCTCGTTCCAGATAGTGGGCGCCCCCACAGAGAAGGCTCTCCCCCTGGGGGCCGCCAGTCGACATTGTTTGGCCGACGGCACCCGGAGGAGCCCCTCTCTATGGGAGCGTACTTGTCGGTGGGAGGCTATTGGTGGTAGTAGGTGGTCCCGCAAGTACCCAGGCCCTAAGCCATGGAGCGCTTTAAAGGTGGTAACCAATACCTTGAAGCATACCCGGAAGACCACCGGGAGCCAGTGCAGCTCGCGCAGGAGATGTGTCACATGAGAGCGCCAAGTCGCTCCCATCACTACCCGCGTGGCCGCACTCTGCGCCAGCTGGAGCCTCCGGGTGCTCCTCAGGGGGAGCCCCATGTAGAGAGCATTGCAGTAGTCCAGGCGGGAGGTAACGAGGGCATGAGTGACCGTGAGTAAGGAGTCCCGATCCAGAAAGGGACGCAACTGGCGAATCAGGCGAACCTGATGAAAAATCCTCCCAGTCACGGCCGTCAAGTGCTCTTCTAAAGACAGCTGTGAGTCCAGGAGGACGCCCAAGTTGCGTGCCCTCTCCACGGGGGCCAATGATTCGCCCCTGATAGTCAGCGATGGCACCAGCTGACTATATCGGGACGTCAGAAACCACAGCCACTCGGTCTTGGGTGGATTGAGTCTGAGCCTGTTCCTCCCCATCCAGATCCGCATGGCCTCCAGGCACCGGGACATCACTTCAAGGGCATCGTTGGGGTGGTCTGGAGTGGAGATGTACAGCTGGGTGTCATCAGCGTACTGATGGTATCTCACCCCAAAACCACGGATGATCTCACCCAGCGGCTTCACATAAATGTTGAACAGGAGGGGCGAGAGGACCGATCCCTGTGGCACCCCACATATAAGGGGCCTTGGGGTCAACCTCTGCCCCCCTGTCAACACCAACTGTGACTGGTTGGAGAGAAAGGAGGAGAACCACTGCAACACAGTGCCTCCCACCCCCAACCCTTCCAACCGGTGCAGCATGATACCATGGTCGATGTATCAAAAGCCGCTGAGAGGTCTAACAGGACCAGGACAGAGGAGCACCCCCTGTCCCGAGCCCTCCAGAGATCATCAACCAATGCGACCAGTGCCGTTTCCGTGCTGTACCCGGGTATGAAGCCGGACTGGAATGGGTCTAGATACGTTGTTTCATCCAGGTGCTGGGAGATACGTCGTTTCATCCAGGTGTGTGCAACCACACTCTCAACAACCTTCACCAGGAAGCAGAGGTTGGAGACCGGGTGATAATTTACCAACATTGCCGGGTCCAGGGACAGCTTCTTGAGGAGAGGCCTCACCACCGCCTCTTTCAAGGCAGCGGGAAAGTCACCCTCACCCAACGAAGATTTATAATCCTCTGGAGCCAGCCATGTGTCACCTCCCGGGAAACCAGTACTAACCAGGAGGGACACGGGTCCAATAAACAAGTGGTCGCGTTCAGTCTACCCAGAATCCTGTCCATGTCCTCAGGGGTCACAGGATCAAACTCAATCCAAGTAACAGTCTCAGGACCTGCCCCATCCCCTCCCCCTGGAACTACCCAGTCAGAGTCCAACTCTTCCCTAATCTGAGTGATTTTGTCATGCAGATACTGGACGAAATCCTTGGCTCTCCCCTCCAAGAAGACCCCTTGTCTTCCTCCCAAAAGCTAGGTGCGTCTTATAGTCTGGAGCATTTTATAGTCCAAAAAATATGGTACCTGTCATAAAAAGCAGAGGAGATAATAAACTTGTATGTAGACCAATTTATTTAAGATTGCAGTATTGTGCTTAAATTTTCAAACTAAGCCATGAAAGGTCACTGATCATTCTGTCTCAGCCCACCCTACACTTCAGGTTGTGATTATGGGGGGGGGGGGACTAAAGATAGAAATGCTAATTATGCCTCTTTAAGGCCTTGGAGAAAAGGAAACCAAGGCCACATAGGTCTGATCTGGTTACAAAAGTAGAGCCATGTAGAAGGAAAAAAGATCAAAATTATGGAATCAGATAACACCCACTTTTGATTATTTATTGATAGTGTGCCTTCAAGTCACTTCAGCTCAAGATGATTGATCACAGATTGATCACAGAGATTAACTGGGAAAGAGACTAAGAATTATTGAAATCAAATACTTTAATTCGGAGAATTCTTAAAATGTACAACTGAAACCGAACATCTTTCTTTTATGTTTAATGGATAACCAGTTGGAGAAAAAGACATAAAATTTTGCTTTTACATAAAATAACTGCAACAAGACTTTTGTATGGAAAGAGATTAAAAAATTTACAGATTCCCACAATGGGAGAATGGATGGTGAAGTTAATGGAACTCACCAAGATGGCAAAACTAACTACGTTGATTAAAGAAAAGACTTTTCCTAGCTTTGTATCTACATGGAAACCACTATTGGACTTTTTGCTAGAAACCGAAGGAAATGCCATCTTAATTTGGGGATTTGATTATTCGAATTGTCTATAACTATAGAAATACTATGTAATTCTGAATTTTAGATCCAAAAAGTTAATGTATTTTATATTTGTAACTGTATTGAAAAAGGTTATCCATTTTCTATTTATTTTTTTATTCCTTTGCACCTTCCCTATTCTTTTTTCCTTTTTAATTCCCTTTTTCTGCTACTTTCTTTTAAGACTACAAGAATGTATCCATGAACACCAATGTGCAGTCAGAAGACATGATGAAAACTCTTCAACTTCACAACATATGAATATATCAACTGGGAAATTGACCATCCTAGACCAAGCCAAGTCCAAAAATGCTAGAGAACTTCTAGAAGCCTAGCACCCTGACAAATTAATCATCAGTAGACATATAGACATGAACAATATCTACATACTGTACAAAGAAACAATCAACAAGCCAAAAAGGGAACAAAAAGACTAAAACACTTACCCCCACTAGCAATCAGCTCCCAGATTAGCATAGATTACCTCCAAGATAAAAATCAAACCAACAATCAAGTGGTAAAAATACCCCAAGCAAGGAACTGCCAAACAAATTAATAGTAAACAATGCAACCAAATAACTTCTAAGTTATTCCCACCAACATTGACAGGGCAAGCCACTAGAATATAAACTAAGCGCAAATCCCATTCCTTACTAGTATGATGATGTTGTATTAGTTTGTGGTATTAAGATGTCTGCAAGAAAACAACAAGCTCAGAAATCAAGGATTCTTCATTTTAACCCTGAACTACAAATATTCTTTTTTATTAATTCCTTTTCTTTCTTTCTTTCTTTCTTTTTTTTTGCTTTTTATTCTTACAGTAGTCCACTTAAAACAGACTGTTCGAAGTTACAATAGCACTGAAATAGTGATTTAAGACCATTTCTAACATGACCATTGTAGCATCCCCATGGTCACATGATCAAAAATTAGATGCTTGGCAATTGACTCATATTTATAATGGTTGCAATGTCCAAGGAGCATGTGATCACCTTTTGCAACCTTCTGACAAGCAAAGTCAGTGGGGAAGCCAGATTTACTTAACAACCATGTTACTAATTTAACTGCAGTGATTCAATTAACAGTTGTGACAAAGGTTGTAAAATGGAGCAAAACTCAACAACTGTCTCATTTAGCAATATAAATTTTGGGCTGAATTGTAGTTGTAAGTCAAGGATTGACTGTATTTTATCTTTTGTAGAAATTTAATAAAGTATATTTTTAAAAAAGAATACCTTGGAGAAGATAGGTGAACATGTTTAGCAAAATATGAGCTCAGTCCAGGAAAATAAAGTGTGAGAATGAAACTTAACATTGCCGCGCCATGATCCTCTTTGATATAAAATGGAAAGAAAGCGAAAGACTGTCAGGCTTTCAAGATTCTGTTAGTACAGCTTACATAAATAGAGTTCTAGTGTTTCTTATGGGGTTTGTTTCCTGAGCTGGCCTATCTCAGAGAGTTGACATTTTTTCCAGAATGATCTATCCCCAGCCAGACCTTTCAGGTCATCCAACAAGTTGGATACTTTCCTTGAGAGAATCTTGTTCCGTTAAAAAAAAATGTCCTACAGAAAAGAAACTAGCTGTCAAAAATTATTCTAGCATAGTGATCCTGTTAAAATGCTTAAATTTGTATGTATATGTAGGCTTCTATCATGTGAGTTCCTTCCATAAATGTTTAAAAGGTAGGGGAAATGTGCATGGTATGGTTTCTAGAAATCTTTCCACCTCATTTACTTCCAGCGGCCATAACAGACATCTGTATTTTGTTATGTGTAATGAAGAAACATGTGGTATGTTTCTGCTCTCCCCTCATGTTTCATCTATATCTTTTTGTATGTATCTATGGACTGGACAACTCAGGGCAGGCTGTATTTGCTCCACTTTCAGTCACAATCCTGTGTAGCCAGCAGGTTGCAGCAGGTTCAGAGCCGAATAATCAGTAATGTTCTATTTTTTGAGGTGAATTAAGGATTGTTTTTTTTCTGGAATATTTTTTCTCCCGAATCTTTACTGATCTGCCACATTTTCAAACTCAGTCTTTCTTTTGCCAGCTTTTCCCTTGACACCAAATTTTGACCATTTCAGTTTAATTTTCAAAGTACCATCCCGCTATTAAACAGGCATAGTCTCAAACTTCTTCACATAATTTATTTTCAAACTTTCATTGGGCTGGGAGAAGGCTAAGGTTGACACCATCCACATGAGTAATATTTATGCAAATATGTCACAATAGCATGGTAGTTAAATAGTCATCTGTGGTCCGTGGACCTCTGGGGAGGCCACAATGTCATCAAGGGTCTGTGAAAGTTTGAAGAAATGTTAGTATTTAAATCTTGAGTTATGTCTTGGTGGTCCATGGACACAAAAGGTGTATTTAAAGGGGGTCCAATGGTGAAGAAAAGGTTGAGAACCTATACCTGTGATGGTGAACCTATGGCACGTGTGCCACAGGTGGCACGCGGAGCCATATCTGTGGGCACGCGAACATTGCCCTAGCTCAGCTCCAGCCAGTTGATTTTTTGGGCCCTCCGGGCCCACCAGAAGTTGGAAAACAGGCTGTTTCCAGCCTCTGGAGGGCCTCCGGAGGGTGGGAAAGGCCGTTTTCGCCCACCCCAGGCTCCTAGAAAGGCTCTGGAGCCCAGAGAGGGCAAAAAAACGGGCCTTCTGGTCCCACCAGAAGTCAGGAAGTGGGCCATTTCTGACCTCTAGGGGTGGGGAAGGTCATTTTTGTCCTTCCCAGGCTCCTAGAAAGTCTCCTAGAAATTGGGAAACAGGTCGTTTCCAGCCTCCAGGTGGGTGGGGAAGGCTGTTTTTGCCTTCCCCAGGCTCCAAGTAAGCCTCTGGAGCCTGGGGAGGGCGAAAAACAGTCCTACTGGTTCCACCGTGCCATTGCCTGCCAAAAGCGGGGGGAGTGTGGGGCACATTGAATTATGGGTGTGGGCGCACACACGCGACCCCCCCAGTCACCCCGCTTTTGGCACGTGACGGCAAAAAGGTTAGTCATCACTGATATATACCATTGGAATGAATTATAATTCTGATTATTGGCTTACATTTAAGATGATTCTCCAAGTTGAAAACCAACATAAGTCAAGACTGGGGTAAAAGACCTTTCTCTTTAATGTGCTACTTTACTATTTACAACCACAGTAGTTTTCTTACAAGTGAGTATTTAAATAGCAGTTCCCACCAGCAGACTGAATTGATAAAAGGCATCTTATTACAGCATGTTTTAGCATTTTGCATGTATTTTCAGTGTGAGCAGTGACAGAATTATCTTTATACTAGGAATACAAAACATAGCATAACAAAAATATTTGATTTTGCATGCAATTCTGCTCTCTATTCCTCCTTTCCTCATTTGCAGAGCTGAAAAAGGCCTCTAAAATAATCTACAATTAGGAACAATTCACCTATAATGTAATTATATACATGTATAAAATTACACCATCATTGAAAGGAATAAATATTGTTTTTCTTACCAAATAGTAATGCTACAATAGGGGAATCATACAAAGCAGCTTTCAATAAAGCTGAAGGGTGGTACATTCAGAACAATTTTTTTCAATAAAGTACAGTTAAACCTTATACAGTTATACTATATGAATTTACTAATCTGTGCTGATTAAAATGGTATTAAGCAAATGGATGTAAGCATAATATTATTAAATACCACTTTTAATATCAGGTGCAAAATGGACCTTAATAATAGTAGATAGAAAAGAAAAGATGAAGAAAAGACTGGTTATCACCTTTAAAGGATAATCAGGCAATGTTTTGACAAAATCAAGTCAGCCTGACCAATTTAATCATTTAGAGAGACCCCCTGCAATTCCCTTTCCTCATTTGACCAGTAACAGATCCTCATTGTAGTAACCCCCACTTGCCCTTGAGTGTATGGGTGACCCCTTACTCTACAACCCTTTTACTCAAAAATAAGCTAAAGCAGCACTGCTCCAGCAGGTTAAGTAAATGGTTTTTTGTGTTGATAGTTATATCTGTTTTAATATTTTTTTCTGCACTTTGTTATACCCTGCCTAGAATCTATCAGGACTGAGTTGGCAATAAATATTGTTAACCTAAATAATAAGTAAACATCTTGCTTATTTAAGTTTTAAAATTATTTTCCTTACCATTCTAGGGACATAGACAGAAAATTCCTTGAATTTTTTAAAATCTAAATTAGGAATAGTAGATAGTGGGCACTTAAAAAAAAGCTTAAAGTTGGTAACTTTTAAGAAATAAGGCAAATATTCTTGAGAACTGGCAATGATATGCAACTACATGTACAATGCAGTATTTAAAAATCTAAGAGATGACCAAAAGAGTGTGAACTACGGTAAATAAGAAGTGTTGGAAAAAATGCCATGTTAAGTGATGAGCCTAGAAATAGGCTTGGGTTGTAAACTACTTCATGTCACTCTTCAGGAAATCTTACAGCTTTAACCCAGTTGGGAAACATGTAAATTGACATGACATCTCATCAGTGTTACCACCATTTCACTCACAATCTTCTCTATCAAGCTGATGCTATTTCCTCTCAAAAATCTACTGTTTTATTACATATCTTTCAGGCTAACATGCTTCCACATGTTTCCAAAATATAATGTGTCTCAAAGCTATGGTCCTACCAGTTCTTATTTATAGGAAACCAATAAGAAAAAATGCATTACTTATTATGAGAAAAATCTAAGCTTCAGTCTTACTGGAAACTGACTATACTAAGCTCCCTGGTAAGGTAAGTTGTGAAACTGGTTAAGGTAAGGTATGGTTATACAAGAGTTTGTTCCGTCTCTCCCTCTCCCTCTCCCTCTCCCTCTCCCTCTCCCTCTCCCTCTCCCTCTCCCTCTCCCTCAGTGGTGGGTTGCCCCCGGTTCAGAACGGCTCTATAGAACCGGTAGTAAAACCAGAGGGAGCCTCTGCCCACCGACCCTGACGTCATCAGAATGCTTCTGCGCATGCACAGAAGCTTCTGCAGAAGAGCGTGCACGCAGCTCCATTGCAAACCAGTAGTAAAGGCAAGTAGAACCCACCCCTGCTTTCCCTCTCTCTTTCTGTGTGAAAAATCAACAGCAATATTTGGCCTTGGAGTAGTTTAATGGAAGCCACATTCCAAAACTAGAAGTTGCCAGTACAAAGCCCAATTTCATTTGACTTCATTTATCTTTAAATTTATTTAAAATTAAATCTAGTGAATATGATCATTCTCTCGGCAATCAATCATGCAATAAGTTTCTCCTTCTGTTAAATTAAAATTTTAATTTAGTAATTAAACCAAATCAATATTAGAGAATGAAAAAAAAGGTCCCAAAAAGACAGTGGAAAAGAACAGGAATAATCTAGTCTCTGCTTCTCCCAAAGCAGAATTGATTTCTCTTTCTCTTTGCTCCTCAGTAAGAGCAGAATTGATTTCTCTCTCTCCCTTTGCTTCTCAGTAATCAAAATGAGAAAATAAAGTTTCATCCCTGCATGTTTTCTGAGACAGAAAATTGTAGTTTAGATAGGAAGACAGCGGTTAGATCCTGCAATTAGAGAGTTTATTGGTCACTAGAAAAAGGTATCCTGTTTTGGATCTCCTACTTTTCTTACAATAAGATGGTATCTTTTAAAATGCTGTGTATTTATTTTCTAAACACTGTATTTTGTATTGTATTATCACATGGCTACCGAGTAGAGATTTCATTGGAAAAACTGTTGTTATTGCAACATTTCACAAACAAAAGGAGCTTCAATGGAGAAGTTATCCATGTCTTTTCAAAAATAATCTTCAAAATTTAGAATAAAACTGTCCATTTTTTAAAAAAAAATTTTTTTTACAAACTTCACTCAGAATAGATGTTACTAATCTTTCTTCCACATGCAAGGAGGACATTGTGGTTGCACCATGTATACATCTCTGCAAGTGAACTCTATTCAGCTCAGACCTGAATTCTGAGTTAGTATGTAAAAAAAATGGCATACTGGGGAATGTATTTGAAAATGAAGGGAAGAATAAAAAAAGAATATTTTGAATATTAAGTGAGTATTTCAGGGATCAGAGTCTCCAAGAGACAAATGGTAAATAAAAATGAAAAGTTTGGTATACTGATGTAAGTCTCTATGTATTAAGTGCCTATACAGGTAATCCTTGATTTAACAACCACAGTTGAACCCCAAATTTCCATTGCTAAGCAAGGCAGTTTTAAGTGAGTTTTCTCCATTTACGACCTTTTTTGTCACAGCTGTAGTTATTAAGTTAGTAACATGGTTGTTAAATGATGCCGGCTCCTTCAATGACTTTGCTTGTCAGAAGATCACAAAGGGTGATCACATGATCCCCGGCAGGGGTGAAATCTACTTACCTTTCCTACCGGTTTGGAAGTGCACGGACCCTCTGTGCATGCGCAGAGGGTAAAAAACAAGTTACTTCCTGGTTAAAACCAGGAAGTAACAACGACCAGGCAGATGGGTGGAGGCTCGCACTGCAATTGCTACCAATTCTCCAAACCATCCACCGCCATCGCTACCAGTTCAGCTGAACCGGTCCGAACTGGTAGCATTTCACCCCTGACCCCCACACACTGCAACCATCATATGAATGGTTATTATGAATCAGTTGCCAAGCATCCACATTTTGATCATGTGACCTTGGGGATGCTGTAATGGTCCTAAGTGTGAAAACCAGTCATAAATCATTTTTTTTCAGTGCCATTGTAACTTTTAACATACACTAAATGAATGGTTGTAAGTCAACTGTCTGAACTTATATATTAATATTAAATCTGGCATCAGTTATCGTCACAAAATTAGAAATTAGAAATCAAATCATTGTCAATACTTGCTTAGAATCCAAAAATACACACTGCTATTAAATGGCATAAAATGTGCATCAACAATATCAAGTAATATGGCAAAGTTACAAAACATCTAGTTGGTTCTCCTCTGCTCTTTAGGATCTAAACTAAATAAGTTTAAAATATTAGAAGCTGTTGAAGATGTGCCAGTAGTTTTAAATTTGCTGACTTACCTTTTTTTATTTGTGAGTAATAATTTTTCAAATAAGGTGGGTTCTTTATAAAAGTAAATTATTGAATCAGTGCATCAAGACTGAGAATCTGCTTCCTGGCAAAAACAAAAACATAAAATCAACTAGTAGTTTAAGTAAAATGTTCGAACTTTAAAGTTCATCATACAATTACAAATAGAAATTTGAAATGTCTACGGAGATTCTCAGTCATCCAGATCATGGTTGTCCCAAAGGTGCTTTTTTTCAACTGGGCTTTCTTGACTCTCTTCATAGAAAAACAAGAAAGTCCAGTTGCCTCTTGAAAAAACATCTTTGGGATAGAAATTTGAAAAGGAGTATAATGATTTTTAATTAACTGGAGCCAAGGCATTTTCATTAATAATTTTCAGTAGACTGCTATTCATCAGAATTGTGGATAATATAACAGATTCTGAGTCTGCATTGGGCAGAGCAACCTGAAGTAGAGTTTAGTATTTACAGATTATTAGGATTATTGTCACTATATCAACAAATATACTGTTGATCCTTTTTAATGTATACATATTAGTTTACTAAGCAGAAATTCATATGCATAATCAATGGTGATTTAAATGACCAGTAGTTAGGATATCATCAAGATAGTCATAAATAATAATGAATGCATATTAATGGTCCTGGAAAATGATTATGGAGACCAGATTTAAAGCTGTGAGTAATTTATTCAGCTCTTTGGGCTTGCCATTTTCTCTAACCCTAATCTATCTCACAAGGTTATTGTGACTATTAAATGAGCTTGTAAATAGTACGTACAGTATATAATACGAAGTCCTTGAAGAAAAGCAGGGGTATAAACAGACAGGACCAAATCCTTTCCATTAAGTTGATCATCCTTCATATTTCAGATGATACAATTGCAATTTCATCATTAAAAATTTTAATGGATAGTCAAGAAAGGGAGATGAGGGTGAGGAATGGTAATGTAAAACCAATTTTGGAAATGAACATTGAGCTTTTTGTTTTGGTGAGTCTTATCTGAATATTTATGTCTGATGCTCCTTAGCCATAGTCTTTGAACTCATTTCCTAGGTATTTGGCAACCTGTGTCACATTTCATATTACAGTACCTTAGTCATTATTTATACTTGCTTTACTAGTTTAAATGCTTCAGAAAATCAGACCATTAATTCTTTACAACACACGGGGACTTTGGAAACTAGCTTCAAAATCTTTATTTTGACAAGCCTGCCACTCACAGACTTTTCCTTTTGAGTAAGTTTTGATAGATAACAGCATTTTTTTAAGTGCTCAAGAGTGATGACTCTGTGCACTTGTTTGTTGATTAACTCAATTCTCAGGATGCTTAATTAAGGAAAGAATTACACTGTGCAAAACATTGTTTACATAAAACCATGAAAGCTCTCTCAATCAATTAGATATGCTTTCTGGACTGCATTCTCCAAGCCAATATCTCTCTTTTGCACTCGCTAACCCCAACTCTCTAACACACACACCTTTTTTTCCAGCCGGAGGGCTAAAAATCTCTTTTCTGGTCACCTTCTCTCACTCTCTCTCGCTCTTTAAAAACACAGGAGATCTTGTAAATACCATGACCCCTCACACTGAGTCCCAATATATCATGTGAGTACTGTTGAGAGAATCTGTAAAGGAATTTCTTCAGCACAGGGGGAGGCTAACCAACAAAGTGACCTCCTGCAGTGACAATATGAACCCATTGTCTTTGACAGACTTCTTCCTTTAAAAGATATCTATAGCTGCAATCTGCTCTGTAAAGCATTGCAGAGAGATGCTCTTAAATCTACATCACTGACTAAATCAAAGCACCCTGGTGCCATTCATTCTGTTTTATATAGGGAACCAACCAAGCCACCAAGGAAAGCTAGTTAAACATAGGTAGTTGCACACTCCAAAACCCATTGAGAATATCTTAGCCATACTTTATCAACCTGGTGCTAGCTGCCATGAACTCATGATAGCTTCAATAAACTTAAAGAGAAATAGAGAAGAAATTAATTTTCATTCTGAATCTTTTATGTCTCTAGAAAAGTAACTAAAGAGAAAACAAAGTATAGACATGATGGTCTTGCCTAATCTTCTCACTTTTGTAAAAGCAAGCAGGAACCATCACTATTACACAAGCAATTCTGTAGCTTAACCTAAGCACAATATAATAAATTTGTGGTCCACCCACCCTCTTCCACCTGTCCTGCTTCCCAGCTCAGGAATAGATCCAGATTTTGAATAAATAGACCTGAGGTGATTTTCCAATTTGCATAGACAGTGTTTTCCTATATTACTGTATGTTTATTTTTCTCAATGAAATTAGTAGTACTTTAATAAAGGCATACTATCGTAATTCTTAAATTCAATTTTTGTTTCACAAGATTGTGCAGAAAAGTGTTCACTAAATCATATTTAATTATGTTATATAAAATTCATTTCATGCATTGAAACAATCATTAAAATCCTGAATAAAAATATTTAACACATTGTATTCTATAAGCACTTATAAATAGTTCCTTCACTTTTACATATGTAGAAGTTTATTAACATTATTTATATTTACCCTACTGTTCAAGGCTATTTACTGGCAAGGTATGAGAATATGGTAGGATCCAGAATAGGCAAAACAATTAAATGCAAAATATAACCAGATTAACATTTCAATTATATAGGAAACATAGTAAAAACATGATCCCCTTCTTGGGAAATATGTTGCCTTTCTACTTCAATTACTAAGAGAACATTTTAGTAGTAAAATTTCAACCAAGGTTACATCTTGGTGGCCTAGATTCAAGCATTTCTATTTCCCAAAAGTGACAGAGTAGCATCATGTTACATTGAAAGCTGTTATTAAAATTACATTGCAATATGTTTCTTAACTGATTTGATTAAATTCTTTATATTTTATTACAAGAAAAATGTGGGCTTTTAAATTTATTGTTGAATTATTCATATAGCCTGGTCCTGCTTTTACTCATGGGAACCCTTATACTTTTTTATATATATTTGAAGACCAAAAGTTTGATTAATACTTTTGCAGGGAAAGAAGGAAAAGCAGCTCAGATCTGTTCAAATTTTAAAATACTTTTAAAACATAAAAATATAATATGCAGCTTAGCTGTTCCTCTGATGCAAAGAAGTCAAAGCATTGTGTTTTTTTAAGAAGGGGATTATAGAAGTGAATACTTTCAGCATTTGTTGTAATACAAATGAGTAAAGCCACCCCTATGGGAAGATGTACCTAGGAAACAGATGTAATCTATCTACATAAAAGGAATGGAACAAATGAAACTACCTTATTCTGAGTCAGACCAATGGCAGACAAAGCACAGAGTTGTCTGCTGACAGGCAAAAAAATCTCCTGGGTTATTCCTGGCCTTGCTACTTAATACAGTCTCTTCTTAAATAAAAATGCCAGAATTGAATTAGGAAGATCTACATGAGAATAATATGCTCTAGCAAGAGATATAACCCCAAACACTTTTACTAAAGAAATACAGAATCAAATAAAAGCTATTATTTCAATGCTTTAAAAACTGGCTGTCACCTATATGCCTTTATATAGAGAGCTACTATGATGTCATAACATATTCATTTTCCACTCATTGGTCAAAGAAAGAAGTATAGATCTTGAAGTGTTTGAATGAGAATAAATATGCTATGAACAGAAAGATTCAGTGCTGTTGTTTATATCTAGACCCAAATCTGTCCTATAGATAGCACATAGCATCATGTGGGTCAGGAAAATCTTGTGGCAAAAGAAAGAAGTAAAGAAGGGAAAAACTGAAGATTAAATTAGAGTGTGACAGGAGCCTAGGAAAAACAGTCAGGAAAAGATGAAGAAGGCAGGGAAATTTATATTTATATACCCTATTTTTTGTTTTGATTGATGGGTATCCTATCTTTTTCCTGAAAGGGTACTTCAAAAAAGTTGGCTATAACACAGATGTAAAGGAAGGTATTTTTGAAGCAGCTCAAAGGGAAAAATTGTTCCTAAAGGAGTTCTGGAAAAATTTTACAGAAAACTTATGGAACAGCTAGGGCAAACTGTAATCTAGTCCAAAGATTTTAGGAGAAGCAAAGGACTGGCAAAAGTACAGGAACTCTTGGCCTGTAGCAGTAGTGGTGGTCTGACTTAGAAAGAAGAGCTCTCTAAGGACCTCAGATCCCCAAAATCCTTGCGTCTGTATTATAGGAAGAAAAAAAAATGCAATTTCATATGTGAATTTGAAGTATCTGCTTTTATTGGCTGATACTCACAACTGCTTTAACAATCTCAGATTTTGAATCTTTTATCTTTAGAGTGGCAAATTAAAAGATCAGATGAAAGATTTCAGTGACACAATGGATTTGGAATCTATTCTTCTGAGCATCAATTAATATACTAACTCTTCGCTAGTCCTGAAGTGCATGGCAATTCATTTGAGGGGAGGATGACTTTCCTTTAATTGGGACTAATGCTGCTAAGATTCCCAGTGTGTTGTGACCAAGGTTTGCTTGTTTTCAACTAGTATCTTCTTTCAGTCAGTGCATTCTTTCAACAAAAAAAAAATAGTGAATTTTGAGATAGGAATTCTTGATGGAGCCAGAGACCTGCACCTTTCATGAATTAATCCTGTGTGCTTAAGATGCATGGTTTTGTTTAATGTGGAACATCTGACAATAGAGTCTGCATATCTTTGTTCACATGTAGCATATTAAAAGGAAATGCTGTGTAATCATTTTAATCAGGTCACAGGGGGAGAAATCAGTACATTCATTTATTGGCAAAATCCTAGGCTCAGTGGGTACAGTCCAACAAAGACAATTTGGATATCCTATAGATGCATTTTGTTTCATATTGAATGACTTAATTCTATTTGGCTGACTATACTGGGGACTAAAAGAATAGGCTTGGCTTTACACAAATCTCATTCTTCACCTGTTCTTTTCACTTTGTTCTTTCTTCCTCCCAGTTCATAAAGTTCAAAAGACAATGGAAGAATGTTGGTATTCATCACCTCTGCTGTTATTTAAACCGAATAATTTATTAATTTACAATAATGCATTTGTAAAATCAATGACTAATGATGTAGGTTGAAAAACAGCTACATGTAAAAATCACCATGAAATTAATAAGACATATAGAAGTGCAGCTTATTTCCTATTTTTAAAAGTGTTTATGAGAAAAATGGAATTTTAAATCTCCCTATAACAGGGAGTGGTGAAGAATTAAGGAAATGTAAGCTTACAATTATGTTCAGCCTTCCTTATAACCTGTCAGGTGCACTACTTCTGAAACCTGCATGTGGCTGACAGGTGACGGATGTGAAGGACAGTTGTAGGGCAGGGCACCAACAAATGACTGATAACAAGTAAGTTCCATCCTCAGAGCACCAAGAGAACCATAGAGCTGGCAGAAAATGACCAAAGAGTTCATTTCAGCCAGAACTAATTCATGGATTGACATGCATAATAATGAAAATCACCACCATGTGCTGCCAAATCCAGACAGAAGTAAGCCAAATGACTTTCTCCCAGCCCCAAGTAAAAAACACAAGTGGTAGAAAATGGTCACATGTAACCCCTTGTTGACCAAAGCAACATAAAGTCTATAATGTTCCTTATAGTGACAATACAACTATAGGTCCCAGAAGAGGGTATACTTAGCAGCTCTAAATCCTATAAACCACTAGGACACACTCTTTCACTATCACCACAGAATTGTGCAAGAAATACCAAAAGATTCAGACAAGATCAATGGATATTTATCATTCAAGGTAGAAAATTTGCTTTGACTATGAAATGTTTCTTTAAATACAGTTTAGACCTAAACAGTAAAGCTAAATGCATTAGTATTAATTATGTATGTTTTTAAATACAGTTTATAATGAAGTTTAAAAAGTGCTAAAATATACATATATTTTTTTGCCCTTCAGCTTAGTTTTTTGTTCCCATTACTTCTTTCTGTTGAAGGCATCTGACTTTTACTCCAAAAGGGAAAATCTCAGACTGCTGGATGGGGAGAAGAAAGGGAATGTGGTTTCCTGAAACATTTCCAGAAATGACATGGGAAAATAACTCTTGAAAGAGATGCAGCGGTAGAAACACTTCCTTTTGGAGCAGCATTTCCAAAGTATTCTTGGTTGAGCCAAATGTAATAACAGTTCAGCTATTATTGTTGCAAGGAGGGTGGGCATCAAGGAGGAGAAGTAATTCATGCAAACAGCAGTTTGTAATTTCTGGGATTACAAACCATGTCTACAGAGACTTGGTATTCATGTGGTTTTAACATGCATTTAAAGAGAAAGAGACAGAGAGAGAGGCAAGAAAGAAAGGTGGATTTTTTTTCTCTAATCCTACCAAAAGCTATAAAAATTAGCATTTCCAAGAATGTTTTAGGCAGCAATTTAAAACATGCTTCTATTGTTTGCTTTTTAGTTCCTTCATCTTCAGTTTTTCTACATTCCTTTTAAGAGAGCTGCAATTGATTGTGAGTTAGTTATAGTATAATTCTTTACATATCTACTTAAAGTAAGCTGTACTACATTTAGTGTGCCTTGCTCCTAGTAATTAGGTATAGCACTGCAGCCTTAATTAAATCACCATGGGCATGAATATTCCATCCAACAGAGCATTCTGGCTTTCCATACAGAATCTATGTACTGGAAAAGGATATGTCCCTTTTTTCTTTTCTTTTTTTTTCTTTTTTCTTTTTTTTGAAAAGAAAAAAAAGGCCAACATCTTATAACTATCATGTTTGAAGAGTGGTGGGAAATGCTGGTATATTTTTAGAAAGCAGAGGAGGCTCAGGGGAGCCTTGGGAAGACAGGAAAGAACCCTCAGTGTATTTCTCACTCTTTCATATTTGAAACTTTCTTTATATACTTAGTGACGTGAAATGCTTAACGCATTGTAAGCTGCCCTGAGTCTCCGGAGAAGGGCGGCATATAAATCAAATTTTAATAATAATAATAATCACCACCACCACCACCACATGCTTTAAGTTTCCGTATCAGTGGAAAGCAGTACAATAAACTTCCCAGTGTTTCAGTCGTTTTTATTATTCTATGTATGTGTCAAGGACCCCATTTTCTGGCTATGCTGTTAACTGACCAAGTGTGTATATTTACCATATTCTGGATGATTTTTATTGGGTTTATTTTTTCAAAATATTGTTTTCACTGTGTATTTTTGAATTCTGGGCAGCCCAGCATCATTGAGTAAGATGCACAATAAAATGAATGAATGAATGAATGAATGAATGAATGAATGAATGAATGAAAAATTAAAAATAACAGCAAAAAAAAGTGAGCTTCATATCTGACCTGCAAAAATATGGATCACCACTAGATGGCAGGAAAGAGTTTACTGTCATCATAAAATTGTTTGGAATTTTGCAGCCTAGTAAAGTAAAATGTTTTTATTTTGACATTTAATAATGGGTTTAATTATTTGAACAGGCAAGACATTTCAGAAGACAAACAGTGAAAAATGTTCTATATCTTGTATCAAGTTTCACTTTCAAAAGTAGTTTTACTTAGTTTCTCTTCCATCAAGAAAAACTTTTAGCTTACTGGCAGGTTCTTAAAAGAAATCTCACAGCTCCACTGGCCTTTTTCTAATTAACAAAAAAAAAAAAACCAAATTCAATTACAAATTGAAAAGCTTATTAAATTATAAGGGTTATTTTCTTTTCCAAATGGAAGTACAATTAATGTTCCCATGCTCTGTGTTCCTTGCTAGTTTGGCTTCTCTCACAGTAATTTATATCAAGGAGAAATTACCTCATTCTAGAAGCCAGCAAAGAATTTAAGAGATAGGGGTAGAGTTTAAAACACCAGCTAATATCCTCTGTGCCACTGACACAGAATTCATAAAGTTTATTTTTTTTCCTAAATGTTAAACTTGGTGTTTAATTTCAGGAGTTATTTTTTTAATGGGACCAGAGTCTGATTTTTGCCTTGCTACTATGCTGAGAAACTATGACCTCTCCTGAGGTAACTGACTAAACTTTGACAAAGTTTAAAGAGATAAGACACCCAAAAAAATCACTATAAATCTTAAATGTGTACTCTTCTTTATGTTTCAGCAATGCTTTTTCTGCAGTGCTAATATGGCAACACAGTCTGATTCACATTATAGGTTGCCAACTTTAAAAAACTGAGATAATTAAATCTTTTTGTGGAGGCAGCAAAATCAACTCTTTCCTAACAGTTTCTTGATGCAAGCTTGGGTAGATGGATATCACGGGCAGTTTGTAGCAAAAGATTGTATTGTTGCTTCCTTTCTTTCCATCCCCAACCATTCCAATTTTTACTTTGTATAATCATTATTAGGAACTAGGTCTTTTGGTATAGTATTCCACATCACAAGAAATACAGTCTTTTTATTTATATATATATTTTCTTCAAAAAAAGATTTCGAACATTAGCAGGCTGCCTCCTCCTTAACATCATTGTCCTAATTTAGATCAGAGTTCATACGTGAAGAGCCATAACCAAACTATATACAGGATAAAAAACAAGACATCAGTCTATCCTTTTCATTCTCTTCATAGCAAGGAAACATTAACTTGTACTTGACCTTCTTTAAAGTTAACACTTTAAAATAAATAGTGTTTGCTTTTATCATTTGGAAAATAGCTTAGACGCTAATCATAACACTCTCCACATATTTCTATTTTCTTTAGCTTGATACTTCTTTGGCATTACTTCAGTTTCTCATCTATGCATTCCAATTTGCAATGGTCTTCTGAACATTTTTTATCCCTCACATGATGTACAAAAACCTCTCTCGTGGCATTTTTACTACATTTTTAACTGATATCCTCAAATGCTTTAGTTTTGCTTCCTAGGCAAGTATATTGAATCCAATTCTCCCTTGCCCCTTTCTCTTTGAACAGGAATGTTAGATACAACCTGAAGTCTACATAAATACACATCACCCTGTCTTTTCCTGTGATTCACTTCCTAAAGATAATCACATCATCCAAGATTTTGATAGAAATTCCCAAGCTATTGAAAAGTTTCAGGCATCCTTTAGCCCAGTGATGGCTAACCTTTTTGCCGTCGCGTGCCAAAAGCGGGGGGAGCAGAGGGGTCGCGGGTGCGTGTGCCCACATCCATAATTCAATGCGCCCCACCCTCCCGCGCATGCGTACGTGACCCCCCCAGTTCCCCCTGCTTTTGGCACGCGATGGCACGGTGGGCCCAGTAGGCCCATTTTCCCCCTTCCCCAGGCTCCAGAGGCTTTTTAGGAGCCTGGGGAGGGCAAAAACAGCCTTCCCCATCCCCCCGGAGGCCGGAAACAGCCAGTTTCCCGACTTCCGGTGGGACCGGAAGGCCTGAAAATCAGTTGGCCAGTGCACGCATGCGCGCTGGAGTTGAGCTAGGGCAACACTCGCGTGCCCACCAATATGGCTCCGCGTGCCACCTGTGGCACCCGTGCCATAGGTTCGCCATCACGGCTTTAGCCTATCCCCCTCTCACCACTGCTCATTGTAAGCTAATGTGAAGATAATAAAATATGTTTCACTTTTAAATGCAACTGACCATTTCCGATTCAATTCTATCTGTTAATTAATATATTGAAACTAGAATTCATATAATCCTGAGGCTAATCCCATGATTCATACTGTGAGTTATGTGTATACCAGGTTTTTAGGACGAGCAAAGAAAAGCTCTGGAAAATGAACTTACGACTTTTCAATGATGCAGATTTAGAAACTGGTGGTCCATGGGCCGGATATGTCACATGCAGGCCATGCCCACCCCAGCTCCGCAAAGGCAAAAAACATTGTGATACATCACGATCCAGCCTGTGACACGATCGAGTTTGACACCCGTGAACTAAAGCTTTAAATTGGTATTAACCACATGAATGATATCTATGAAATATATGACAAAGGGGATTCCCCATATTGAACTCTCTTATTTAAAGATCGCTTAACTTCATTGCTGAATCTCATACTGTAGAAAAAGCAATCAAGACATTTGAAAATAAGAAAATAAATTTAAGTGATTTATCCATTTTTAATGACAATCATGCAGTATGGGGGAAATGAGTCTGGTAGAAAACTGTAACATTTTTGGAGTAATTATTTTTACAATGCTCATTAACGTTTTCTTTCTGGAAAGCCTCTATACTAGAATACAATCAAATTAAAAATTATTAGCATTCCAGTAATTGGTCTGGTGATTACGGGAACTGCTACCCAACCCATCTGGAGGACACCATGTTCAGGAAGGCTGAATTAGATTATTAGCTAATAAGTTATCCTTACATATAGGTGTGACAGGAGTAATGAAAGGTTTATATGACATGACATTTTAAATGTGCAGTCACTTTTATAAAACTGGTCTGCTTTCACATATAATCATATAAAATCAGTGCTCATCAGTAGCAAAGTACCATTGGTCATAAATAGTCATACCTTCTCCCCAGACACCCACAAAGCAGGTCTAGCTTGACCTTAATTTTGCATAAATAAAGCAGTGCCCTGCTTTAAAAATAATCAGAGAATTCCGTCCATGAACAAATTAGAAGAAACCTTCAGAAAGTTATACTTTGTTTTTTTAAATGCTACTAAATTACTTAAATGGCAAGTATAGTTTATGAAAAAGTATCACTTATTTTTTTTCATATACTTCTCATCAATCTACAACAGTGTACTCTAAATTAGGAATATCCTATAATGCACACATAAAACTCTATGACAAATTAGAAAAAAAGTAAAATCACTTACATTAGGAAGTAGCTTTCACCATCACATAATTGGCACAGGAAACTTTACTTGCTGGCACAATGTCAAACGTTTAAAGAAAAGTCCCATCCATTGGAACTTTTCAAGGGAATAATTTTTATTCAAAGTTGCAATCTTTCAATTGATTTTTCTTTGGTAATTTAATTAGTTACATCACATTTCATAGAGGAAAACAGTCAAAGAGAGCACTTGAAACATGTGCTTCCTATTTAGATTTAAGGGTTGCTTCAAGGAAGAGATCCAAAGTGTGTCATCATACTATACAGTGAGGTATGGACAGATACGATCGGGACAGGGATTCCCCCAAAACACCCAGTGCCACATATGGATTAATAATCTAATAATGAAATGTATACAGCAGTCTAATCAGTCAAGTGGGTAGTGGGTGTAGCTAGGTGTGCCCATAACTACCTGCATTGCTGTATTCCAATTATAGCTTCCAGAAGGTCTTCAAGTGTTGCTTCATGTAGACTGAATTGCAGTGATCCAAGAAGGAACAAAGACGTGAGTACAGCAAGTAAAGTTTCCTGATCCAAGAACAGACCCAACTGGTGTGTAAGACAAAGTTCTGCAAAGGCAGCTGCCATCCTAACCCAAATTGCATATTGGCTTTGAGGGACAGAATTCCATCTTTCCCAGAGTCAAAGATGAACAATCTCCAGTGACAGAATCCAGGGGACACAAATCCACACCTACTAGATTTTGCTTGTGTTGAGTCAAAGCCTGTTCTTCCCATTCCAATACCCATGTCCTCCAGACAGTAAAACAGAGTCAGTGATCGAAGCAATAGGACTTAGAATAAAAGCAAAGTAAATGTGTACTCCATTTATAGATAAGCATATTTGTATGTTTTGAGGGAAATTTCAGCTCAAAATAAATGAACTTGAATAAAGAGATAAAAATCATATATCAATATAACAAAATATAATATTGTGCATGTGGACAATCTATGTATAAAGTTAGAATAGTGTTTCTTCCTCCAGTAAAAATAATGTGTTTTGGTCATTTAATATAAGCCAATCTATTGAATAGATTTAATGTTTGAACTGAAAACTTTGAGAGATGACATCCTGTTCATACAACCATTCTCCATATTTGAGGTAGCTGCAACATGCCTACACATGGCTTCATAGTTCCCTAAAATCAGAAATTGGAGGGTTCCCTCTTTGCCTATGATTACAGGCATGTTGTGTACATTTCTGAATTTAAAAGAATTTTATCATTTTCTCACTGAACAGTTCCCAGCATTTGGTTTTCCATCAAATTCAAGGAGCACATGCATTAATGTCAAGCCAGTGTTTTGAGAAAACTGGCAATAAAAAGCCTGCATCTGATGAAATTATGTACTGAAAAATGGCAGCAGAATAATTGGCTTTTTAAAAAAAAAATCTTGAACAATTACAAACAACTGTAAAAATTAGAGATAGTATTTGTTACAAATGTCAAATTTAAGAATGTTTCTGCATGTTTTACACTTTTTAACCCAATAGAATATTGTAAAGAAATCATAACGAGTTTGGTACTCTGCCCATCATCAGAAGAACTCTCTGAAAGTAGAATAAGACCAAATTTGGTCTAGGACAGGGCTGTCAAACTCCTAGCTCACAGGCCGGATGCGTCACACTATGGCCATGCCCATGCCATGGGCATGCCTGGTTTAGTGAAGGGGGAGAAAGTCCAGATACATCACATGACGCCACCGTGAGTTTTACACCTGGTCTAGGAAGAGAGGCCAAAAAAGAAAGAAAGACTGAATTAGAAAATAGACCAAGTCCATTAAAAAAACCAATATTGAGTGAAATTATCCCAATGAATCTATAGTAGAAAGACCACTCAGCACTGTACTGGACCACTGTTAACTATTCCATTGTTAAACTTCCTCTTTCTTCCTTGACAATCATATAACTCGAGCAGAATTATTTTAAAGGGGTTGAAAAGAATTAAAGAAGCATTTACTGCATGTTTTACCTAATTATTTTTATTGCCACTCTAGATTAATGCCTTTCTAACTTGTACATCAGTTGTGTAAATAGTTTTAAATGCTATTAAATTCATGTGCAACTATTCACATAAATAAATATAAATTCACCCTTCTGATAAATGTGTGTTGTAAAATTGAGAATATGCATTCTGGAACAATAGTTTAAAGATCGGGGGGGGGGGACTAGAGGAACATCAATTTTTCCAGCTGAAATTTTGACTTTTAGATGACATGTCCAGAGTTATTTATTGTTTAGACTCAGTTGCTCTTCAGTCTCTTTTGGAAATCTCCACCTCTGTTTTCTCTACTACTACAGCTTGTGAAAATGAAGTTGATTAAACTACTCTTAATTCCCCAGGACATTCATCCTAGGTATGAGAACTGCCTGCATATTCACCTGTTATGCTTCAGACAGAAAAATGCCACAGAGACTAAATACAGTGAGTCAGCCTGTGTAAACAGATGAACTTAAGAGAGAAACAGCCAATAACAGTTTGCAATTTTGCTGATTATTCAAGGACACTGAAGATGTTTTTGGTTGGAATCAGTTCAATACCGGATCAGCCTGAATGACAATTAGCTTGCAAGTCATGCCAAAAATGTTGCCAGGTTTACCTGTTGGGAAACAAATACAGACTTGATGGAAATCAACTTGTTTTTGCACGTTATGTATAAGAGAGTGAGCAGGTGTTTTCACAGCATGTTTATATGCTTCTATTGATGCTTTTCTTAAATTTAAATATATAATACCTGGGTCACAAGCTGCAGTTTATTGACATATTTTGAAACTATGGCCTTGCTAAAAAAGCTGAAAAAAGTACTGTAATTAAGTTTATACTGGATTTTTCTTAGATCAAACAATGTTATACTTTATAAACATAGTCCCATCTAAATTTGATGTGGGGAATAGTATAGCTTCATTGATTATTAGTAAAATTAAATTGTACTAGGTAGGGTGAACCGATGAAAGATCTCAGAATTAAATAAATAGGAAGTAAGTTTCAGCATTACCTCAAATCATCATCAATGCTGGATGAAAGAAGTCTTTTATAAGAACTTTTGTGTAAAGGAAACTTTCCATTAAAGCTTTTCATTAAAGCACTTTTTCTAGCATCTATTTGAAAGCATCCACTGAAAGAAAGCCCACCAACTCTCTCAATAACTGGTTTCACTGTCCAACCTGTTTGGGATGGATGGAGACTTGTGGTTGCTGTTGCTGGGGAAGACAACATGGTTGGAAGTGTGTATGGAACATTAGAAAACAATGGATCCTAGTCCTGGCTGATGGCAAGTTCTCCTTCAGTCTTCAGCAATAGTTTTTCTTGGACCACCCCTGAAAGAAGAATAACAAGGAAAAAACGATGGCAAGAGGCTGAAGATTACTCTACCAATTCTTTCAGTATGAAGTCTTAAGACACAGGCTGTCCCTAGACATATATATATAAGCTGCTACAAAAGACGTAGCATATCCATAGAGAGCTTTTGTCTTTTTTCTTATGATGTTTGGTCATCATTATACATTGTTTCCATGCCTCTGTGTCACATCCTTGGAGCAAAAGTATTTGACGTGATATTATTATCCAGAACAGGTGGTCCTTTGTGTGTTGAAGAATAACATTTCAAATAATAAATCCACACCAAATATAAAAAGTATTGTCTGCCCATTGATGAATATTCATTACTTATAGTTATTTCAGTATTTATCTATTTGTTACAATTATTTATATCTCACTTTTTACAGGTCATATCTCACCAAGATGGCTAAAGTCATAAATAAATTCAATAAGTAATATTTTAAAAAAAATAATAGCTTGATCATGGATCTTTTGAAATTATCCACAAAAGGCCTCAACTTACAACAGTTTGTTTAGTGACAGTTCAAAGTTACAGTAGCACTGAAAAAGTGATTTATGACCATTTTTCACACTGATGATCACTGCAGCATCCCCATGGTCACGTGATCAAAATTCAAATATTTGGCAGTTTATGACAGTTGCAGTGTCCTGTGATCAACTTTTGTGATCAACTTTTGTGACCTTCTGACAAACAAAATCAAGATGGAAATCAGATTCACTCAACCACGTTACTAACTTAATTAACTGCAATGATTCACTTAACAACTGTGGCAAGAAAGGTCATAAAAATCACTTAACAACTGTTTCACTTAGCCACAGATATTTTAGGCCCAGTTGTGATCTTGAGGGCTACCTGTAACACTATAAAAAAATGAAATGAAAATGTCACACAATCTCAAAAGGTTTCTCCTGTAAAAGAAAATTATTTTTTCATTTAATTCTCAAGAGTAATATTTTTGGGTTGTCAGAGGGCAAGTGCTGCTTTCTTTCTAATTTTTCCCATCTTTCTGAAGCCTTTGTGTTTGCCCACTCTTCTGGGAAGTTCCCTATGAGGAATTAACAGAAGGATGGTAAGCCAGAGAAGCTACAAGGTACTCAAAAGGCAGGGCAATCATATACATAGCCTTGGTGACACAATCAATCAATCAATAACTGAACAATACAATAAAATCTTCATGAGAATGTCACCATTATTCTCATGTTTGAAATAAGTACAATAATACGTAGTGGAATTTTCTCTACCATGTTAATTGCTGGCAGTAGCCATGTAGACCTTACAAGTAGTCCTCAACTTATGACTGCAATTGAGCCCAAAATTTCCTCTTGTTAAGTGAGACAGTTGTTAAATGAGTTTTGCCCCATTTTACAACCTTTGTCGCCACAGTTGTTAACTGAATCACTGCAGTGGTTAAGTTAGTAATATGTGTAGTAATAGTAATAAGTGAATCTGGCTTTTCCATTGACATTACTTGTCAGAAATTCACAAAAGGTGAGGACCCCGTGAGACTGCAACTGTCATAAACACATGTCAGTTTCCAAGCATCTGAATTTTGATCATTTGGCTATGGGGATGTTGCAACTGTCATAAGTGTGAAAAAATGGTCATAAGTGCTGTTGTAACTTCAAACGGTCACTAAATAAAAGATAGTAAGTCAAAGACTACTGTACTTGCAAAACGGAGGCAATGGTTCAGTTAGGTTCTGAGGTAGAAGTTCTTTGCTTACTTTCTTTTATATTTAACATCTCTCACTAGACCTATGCAGCTTAAGCAACTTCTCAAACTATCATAGCCTCATCAATTGAATTAGTGATATTCATCATCTTCCAGAAACACCAATTGTATTTGTTGTCTCAAGACCAATTGTATTTGTTGTCTCCAAAATATTCCTTTGGAATGAGAAATGCATTCAGTATCAATACCAATAGTTTGCTTCCCATAGTAGTGCACTGTATATTCAACTAAATAAATAGTTAAAGTTCCATACTAAAAATGGAAATCCACCAAAATATGTAGGAAAACAAATAAACCTGAAATCACTCGTTCTCAAATCAGCCATGCCATTTACCCTGAGAGCCAGTTATACAAATTTAAATATAGGCAATTATTTTACACCATTAAAAAAAAACACTTTCTGGGTCCATCTCCTTATGTCATGTTGTAAGTATTTCCATGATTTTTAAAATAAGTTTTTAATGCTGATTATTTGCAGAGATGACTTGTGGGATTAGTGATGGTTAGTTGAACAATCCTTCCCTAGGCACCCATAAATTTTTATTGTTTCTTTCCCTATTTCAAGCACAGGTGAAATTCATCATGTCTGAATGGGTTTCAGAGGGTGAAGAAGAGAAAGGAAAGATGCAGGAGAAAATACCTTGAAACGACCATTGGGAAGAAAATGAAAACAGATGCATGGAATGGGAAGATCCTGCTGGGAACAATATGAAAGTAAAGCACATTTTTCCGAAGAGATGACAGCCTTGTGCAATCCCTCAAGGCTTCCTTCCCACACAGACGTCTCCACTGCAAAGGTTCTCAGGAGGAGGCACAACATAACCTCTGGGAAGAGGCGTAAATGGGGAAATGTGTCACAACCCTGGAAGAAATATTTCACGTCAACTTGGTGCTGTGCTGCCTAGGTTTTAGGGAGGGGGGAGGGGGGAGGAATACTTTCAACGCCTCCAGGAGAAAAGCAGCCTCTGCAATTTAGAAAACAGAAAGAAACGCCTTGTCTTAACCCTGTTTATTTGAAGAGGCTCAGCCAACAGCGGCCTGGCTTTCCAGCAGGGTGATCCCAGCCTGCTCTAAACTGACACACTGACATGATGACTAGGCTTTGAAGATAGAGTAGCAGTGTTTATGTGGAGAGCAGTCATGGTGCAAAGGGGAAGAAGTGAGGGGGAGGTGCAGGGAGGGAGACTGGGAAACTGTAAGTCATTGTAGATGGGCCGGGCTGGCCTGGGCTGGCCTGGCCTGGGTGGCAAGCTCTTAAAGCTCAGCACATTCATCAACCTGCCTAGTGGGCCCGACATACTGGAGCCACAAGCTGCTCTCTCCCTCTCTCACTGTGTCAAGCGTGATCTAGTCCAACTGTGTGGAGACAGCACAGCCCCAGCCAGACAAGCTCTGGTCAGTGCAAATAATCACAGTTCTGACTTCTTGCTCTGTTACTCAGCAAAGCCTGGCCACCGAACACAGAGTTCTCACAGGAAGTTTACGTCAATTTTCTTACAGACACACACGCACACATGCACGCACGCACGCGCACACACACACACACACACACACAAAGTTCAATTCATCTTTAAAAGCATTCAAATATCTCATATTACACCCAAAGCTCCATTTCACCTCCCATCTTAACTCTTCAGCACACTTCACCAATTAAAAAAAAGGTTTCTTTCAAATTTTAAATACTCCTAACGTAAGTCTCTTCAATTCTATGGAAATGTTTTCCAACTCAATGCCCTCTAGATCTCTCCAACTATAAATTTCCATTGCCTCCAGTTCAATGTATCTGGGGGCACTGAGTTCCCAGAGACTTTTCTATAGTGTTGTTTTGTCCTTTAAAGCAGGAATAATTTACCATTTTTTTAGAACTAAAAACAAACTTGTCATTATTTACAATACATTTTTGCATAAAGTTAATAAAAACTAAGATAAGTAAATTAACTGCTTAGATTCATATCAAGGGATCTGAAAGTTCAAACAGATAAATGACCAGCCACTTACCATTAAGCTGAATGAAACCATCAACCATCAAATGTTTGTCAGTAACAGTGTTTCCCTTTTCCAACCCCCCCCCCCCCCCAATCCAGCTAAGGTAATTTTGAGGGAGATAGGCAATATAAAAATGTGAAAAATAAAAATTAAACTGGGTATAAGTTCTAGTTCATCTTTAACCACAGAAGCAAACTGGGTGTTTCTCAGTCCAAGCTAGCCCACAGCATTTTAGTCACAACTTGAAATGGCCAGTGACTGGTCAAGTACTAACCATATATACCTTCCGTTTATATATCCCATCCTCCTTATGTTGGTCTATGACCATAGTAAAGATTTGTTCAGATTTGTTTTTAATAATGTATCTCTCACTTTTATCATGGTTTCTGGAGATAATGTAATAATTGATGATAAATCATTTATTTACTACTTGTATAATGTAATATATTACATTATTTCGCAGGGCAGTGAATACAAAAGAATCACCAGAATTCACCCATAGTGATAGAAAGGCCATCCTCTGGGACTCTGATGGTGAACCTATGAAACAGGGGTCAAAGGTGACATGCCACAACATTTTGGATGACATGCCAGCGTTTATCAACACTTGGCAACAACTATTTTTGAAGGTATGCCATATCCTTGTGTGATTTTTGGAGTGTATGGAAGCCACAGAAAACTATTCTGTGAGCCCCTTAAAAATGAAAGCCTCATGTGACCCAGAGCATCCTTGGGTAGGTAGGCCTCAGGGGCTTGTCAACCAAAAGAGAACACCACTTGAAGGTTAGCAACATGTGTGACACATCCTGAGGAATGCTGGGCCGTGAGGACAATTGCACCATTTCCCAAAATTTGCACACCTTAAGGAACAGCACAAGGCAGCCATTTTGCATGGCAGTGATGATACTAAAGCTGAAGGCTCAGCCTTGGCACTTTTGCCAAGTGCCACTGTTTAAGGTGGTTTAAATGAAAGGGAGATAGGGAATTGTTTCTCTTTTGTTTGAAAGGGGGAGGTGACGTACCAGCAAACCAGTGGTGGGTTGCCCCCGGTTCGGACCGGTTTGCAAGAACCAGTAGTGAAACCGGCGGGAGGATCCGCCCACTGACCTGAATGTAATTAGAAATGATCTGCACATGCACAGAAGCTTCTGCGCATGTGCAGAAGAGCACACACGGGCACAATGCGAACTGGTAGTAAAGGTAAGTAGAACCCATCCCTGCAGCAGACTCAAATTAGGTATTCTCTGAATTTTTGACATGCCAAGCCCAAAATGTTCACTCCCGCTCACTCGTTTTATTGTATTTATCTTAGTTGTTTTTATGCTGCCCAGATAATGCTTGTTGATCATGGTTAATCAAAAGTGAAAAAGTCAGCACTGGGATGTGCTAGGGTGCAAATTCCAGCCAAGGCACTATATTGTGGTAGCTAATCCTGGTTTCTTCCTCTATTTTTCTACATTACTTCTTCATTTGTAGTCAAGACAGAGGAGAAACAAAGCAGAGTTATATATCTTCAGGTTTCTCTTTGGGCTAAGCATGGAAATGGGTAGCATCGGGTGAAGCAAAGCAGCCCACTGATAATAACTAGTTATGCAGATATGGGATTTGCATTTCTCACAGTGAAAAATGGCTTTTTTTATCTTAGGTAACAGTTCTGATTTTCCAGCCAGGAGGATCTGGCTGTTTTTTCATCTTGCTTTAGTGTGCTTCCTAGTAATCATTATCTGTTTCCAACTTTCAAAGACGCTCTTGAGAAAGAGCAACATTCAAATATGGATTTTGGCATAGGTCACTTACTAATTTAAAATTGGCAGCAGGGTCTTGAAGTTTCCCACCCTTGCAGCAATAGCTAATAAGAACCAATAATACATCACAAAGGGAATTTGAAAGTCCCAGCCCCAAAAATAATATGTACAATATGTTCAACAGTTTCTCACATAATCAATATGGGAATCCCATAGATTTGATCCCAAATTTAGTTTTTTTTAATGATTCATATTTACTGTATCACAGTTTCTCCAATCCATTCCAAGTTCATGATGTCTGTCTAAGAAACTAAAGCACTTTTGCAGATCTCTCTAAAATGTTCATAAGCATCAGAAACAGGAGAATGCCACTTGAACAGGAAGAACTTAAAGCAGCCCTGTAATAGGACAGTTGTATTTGATAAAAAGAACATGCTATTTATTCTGTGTGGATAAAACTATCAATTATATTTTTTATAATTGATAATTTGCATTTTTCACGCATGGTATATTAGGAAAAAACTGATAACTTGATTCCAAGTATGTTTACTCAGAGTAAGGTCCATTGATTACACTGGAATTTATTATCTCGTGTATACAGTTAAGCTTATAATCTTAGCCGCTGATGATATTCATTTATGCATTCCAAAAAGAGATGTGTTTCCTTGCAGTAATGAATTTAAGAGAATTCAAAATAAGAGTATTCATTTTTTAAATCTCTGCTGAGATAGCAATTTATTCTCTGCATTATGCAACAAATTATAATACTATCTGTTTTGCAAATAATAGTTTTAGGTTGGTCTCTCAAAGAATAATGGTTTCCTGATTTATGCCACTGAACAAAGGAGAAACTAAGAAGGGCATCTAAATTAATCCAGCTGTATTCTGAATCAAATCCTTTTTCTGCTTTCTAGGATAATATTTGTCTGCAACCAGTTCCATATGATGAACCTTTCTAAAATCTTATTCCTGGACCCTGTCATACCAATAATTATTTGATTCTCAAATCATTCTCAATGTCATTTAAAGACTCTCTTATAAACATAGAAAACTGATGGCAGAAAAAGACCTGGTGGTCTATGGAGTCTGCCTTTGCATTTATTTTTTTGTTTTCTTTTTAATTTATCATTTTAATTATTATTTTTATATTTTATATATTTTATTTTAATTCTGTATTTTAAATTTTTGTTGGATGATGGACATGTGTTTATTCCAAGCAAGTTTAAATTCAGTAACTGATGATTGACCCGCTACTTCCACTGGAAGATTGTTCCAAGCTTCCACTACTCTTTCTGTGAAGTAATACTTTCTAACATTCCTTTAGAACATTTCTCCTATCTGTTTGAGGTTATGCTCCCGTGTTTGTTGATTATTGCTTAATATTGAAAATACTGCCTTCCAGAACCATATTCACACCCTTAATAGGTTTCAGTCATGTCACTCCTTTCCATTCTGTGATCCCTCTAATGATGCATCTCAGAATTTTGTTTGCATTCAGTTGCCTGACCCCACTGTTTGCTCATTTTGCTGTCATCTGCTCTGAGTGCACCTACACCTTTTTCTCCTTTTGTTCTGTCTAACATTTTACCTCCAATACTAAAATATGCAGAAAGTTTAATGTGTGCTAAGTCACTAGGCCAGTGATGGCTAACCTTTTTGCCATCGCATGCCAGGAGAGGGGGGGCGGGGGAGGGTCATGTGCGCACGTGCCCACATGCATGCATGCGCAACCCCCCCCGTGCTCCTGGCACATGATGGCCTGGTAGGCCCGTTTTTCTTTCTTACCTGGCTCCAGATCCTGCCTATTTATCTGGGAAGGGCAAAAAAAGCCTTTTCCACTCCCTTGGAGGCCCTATGGAGGCTGAAAGGGCCCATTTCCTAACTCCAGGTGGGACAGGAAGTGACTTTTTTCCTGTCCCCAGCCTCCAGAACCTCTCTAGGAGTCTCTAGGAGCCTCTCTAGGAGTCTTTGGAGGCCAGGGACAACAAAAAACGTCACTTCCTGTCCCACCAGGAGTCAGGAAATGGGCCCTTTCAGCATCCCTAGGGCCTCCAAAGGAGTAGAAAAGGCTGTTTTCACCCTTCCAAGATAAATAGACAGGATCTGGAGCCAGGTATGAAAGAAAAACGGGCCTTCCCCACCCCACCCCCACTCCCTCCAGAGGCAGGAAACAGCCTATTTCCCTACTTCTGATGGGCCCAGAAGGCTCAAAAATCAGCTGGCCGGTGGGCGCATGCGCCCCAGAGCTGAGCTGGCGTGCCCACTAATATGGCTCCGTGTGCCACCTGTGGCACGCGTGCCATAGGTTCGCCATCACGGCACTAGGCTATCTGGATCCTTTCTTATTTTGAGGGGCATTTCATTAAATTCAGCTTTGTAACATATATCACTGTCTTCACAAATCTACATTTGTGAAGTAGCATTGCTTCCCGGATCTCTACGATGAGGCAATTACCACTCTGTGGCAATTAAATAGCAACAAATGCAATTTATATTTTCAGATGCAAATAGATTTCAATGGATTGGATTTTTAAAGTACCTTAAGGTGATATAATGTCCTTCCCTATTTAAAAGTAAAAAAAGGGGGGGGCATATTTTACCATGATATATTTAAATTTCTAAACTTCATGGTTCGCTCAATTATAAAGGAAGGAGAAGTGTAAGAATAAAGATGAATAAGAAATTTAATCCATCACAATTTTCAAACGTGTATATCGGTAAAAGTTCTCATTCATCCTTATGTCCAAGGAGAAAACAACACCCATACCAACACTGAGAGGGCAAGCAATTGCATATAAATAGAGAGTAGACTCCCTTCTAGCACTGAAAATGTTACCTACCCAGGTAATGAAACATCTGCAACCAAGCTCAGAGAGCACCAGGGACTCTACTCTCTTCTATTGTTATCCTATGAACCCTATACATGGGGTGGTTTCTAATTCTACTAATTGCATTTTCCAGACACTTTTCAAAAGTAATCCATATGAAATACATTGCAGAAGATGTATCAAAATGTGGATAGCTTTTTCCAAGGCTAACCAAATTAGGAAGTATGGCAGTTGGTACAATATCCATAATTGTGTTAATATATTCCTTAGCAAAGCTGCTACTTTATCAACCTAATGACAGCTGGAGATCAGGAGCACACTCAAACACGCAAGCCTACTGTTTATTGGTGAGTATAATTCCATTCAGAACAAGCTTCACCTCAATCCCAGAGTCCAACTTTATCCTTACCAACACTACTCCCAATCTTGTCTGGATTAAATTTTAGCTAATCCATTATGAACATTAGGCAACAATCAAGACTATCACTGCTTATCTCCTTGGAATGTCTGGGTGTCTTTAGCATACTGATGGCATCCTACACCAAAATCCTGAATGATGCCCATTTGAAATGGATCTATAAAAACTGTTTCATCCTACTACACCACTGCTATATTGCCACTTGTCTTATCAACTTGCCCAAGAATACAATATTTGAGATTGTAACTATAATTTGAAACATCTACAAGGTAAAGAGAAGGCTTTTTGATGAAAGTTTTGTAATCACTGTGTAATCAATTTGATTCTGCTGGGATATAAATGTAATAAAAGATAAACTCTTTCTTTTAATAATGTAGGGCATATCTTACCCTCACATAAGTGATCATTTCCCTTAATCCTGGACTCAATCACAATCTGGCCTATTTAATCAGCGAGAAGTGCACGGGCCTAGCAATCAAGTAGTGACTTTCATTGGTCTACACACTCTGTTCCAGTGGTGGGTTTCAAAATTTTTTACTACCGGTTCTGTGAGTGTGGCTTGGGCATAGCATGGCTTGGTGGGCGTGGCTTGGTGGGTGTGGCAGGGGAAGGATACTGTAAAATCTCCATTCCATCACCAATCCAGGGGAAGGTTACTGCAAAATCCCCATTTCCTCCCAATCAGCTGGGACTTGGGAGGCAGAGAATAGATGGGGGCGGGGCCAGTCAGAATTTTTACTACCGGTTCTCCGAACTACTCAAAATTTCTGCTACCGATTCTCCAGAACTGGTCAGAACCTGCTGAAACCCACTTCTGCTCTATTTACATCCTCCAGATCTATAAGGGCAACTCTAAGCAAAACCAAAATAATGACAAAATTGCTGCTACTGTACAGTAGTGGCCAAAATTGTGGAAACCTTTTGGGAAAAGTGTATTTTTGAGGTTTGGTGGCTAATAACACCCTTTTTTTTGGAGTTTCAAGATAATCATATTCCACTGCTGGAGTAGCCTGGGAATAGTCCCGACCTTAACCCAATTGAAAATCTATGGAGCTGACTAAAGAAACTTGTTAGTCAGAAGCGACCCAGCAATAAAACCCAGTTAATAGAAGCAATCATTCAATCTTGGTTTCACATTATAACAGCTGCAGAATTAAAAGACTTGGTTCATTCCATGGGAAGACGTTGTAAGACCATAATTCATGCTAAAGGTTACCCAACTAAGTATTAACTGACATGGTGATAATTTTTGTATATCTCGTTTTTTCTATGGTGATAATTTTTGTATATCTTGTTTTTTCTACGTTTCACTTTTCTTCTTTATATTGTAACTGCTATTCTAATAGCAAATCCTTCATAAAAGTTATTGCATTACATTCTTGATTAAGTTATTGATATATAATTTTATGGTACTACTCCAAAAAAAGTGGTATTATTAGCTAGTTTTAGAAAAGACACTTTTCCCAAAAGGTTTCCACAATTTTGGCCACTACTGTAGTCAAAAGAGCTTGTACATAACCAGTTTGTCCATAATTTTGTTAGGTTCCTGCACTCAAAAATATAGATTAAAATGACACAGACATGCTAAAATTATATGAAAAGCATTTGACTCTTTTACCATTTAGATAAGAGACTAACACTATCTTTATTAGTCATTATGTCTTCTCAGAAAAAAATCTTCCACTGAACAGTGAGGCTTAATACCTCACTAAAATTCTATGGAATTTTCATAGAAAAAAATGATATATCTAATGTAAGTTCATTCCAATTCCCACCAACAAAAATCAAAATTCAAATAGCTAGTCTCCAGAAATCTAGACATATTTTTTCAATTACAGTATATGCAACATATTTTCTAGTCTTAAAACTATTCTAAAACAGAAGTCATAGATACAGGCAACTATTTTCATTATTTCAAAAGAGTGAAAAATCCCACTATAGAGATTTTTAAAATTTGGGAGTACTAGCCTTCCATACAATACCTCTTTGTTTATATTTATGTTGCTTTTCTTTTGCACGTTCTAGGAATTTTGATCCAATAGAATTTTTAACCCAATAGAAATAATATTAATCACCTGATGGAATTGACACAGCTTGCAAGAGTTTGCTGAGAACTTCAGTATATTTCTGAATCATTTCACACTAGCCAGCAATTCACATTGTCAGCAATTCATTATCTCTGGCAACTTTCTTATTACCGCTGAGAGCTAAACTAGTTCAGCTGTTCTGGCTGATGAGAAGCAAAGGAAATTACAAGTCTACAGCAATGTTTGAGAGTCCCAACTGTAGAGAAAAACAACATCCCCCTAGAGTGGACTGAGAAATCTTACATTAAGGACCAAAAAGGATCTGCATTTGAGCCCCAGAACATGCCTAATGTACTGTCCCTGAGACAAAATATGAGCTTTTTCATTCTTCAGCTTCATTGAGGTAAAGAGCTAATGATAATTTCATAATTCCTTTTCAAACACATATCTGGTTCTAAAAATACTCATCATGTGATATCATTGTGCTACTATAGTCACTTCTCTGGGGGGAAAAAAGCTAAACCAGCAGAATCTCAGCATCTTAGCAAATGCTTTAAAAGAGCTTTAAGTATCAAAGTGCTAGATATGAATTCTATTAAAAGACCTGGCAAAGCTAAAAAATATACTATTTTTAATTGAAAATTGAAATGAAACATACACTTCTAAATCATTTCAAGTATTGGCTTTATGACATATTTTTGAATGGCTTGCTTTTAAAAGCATCTAGTAAATTTTTCTTCCAACTTCTAGCATGTGAACCAAAAACAACTCTTTCCATCAAATGTCCTCAATCATGTCCAGTCGCCTTATGAAAAAGCACCTTTGAGACAACTATGACCTGGATGACTAAGAATCTACAAAGACATTCTCCAATCACACTTTCACCCTGACTGTAAAAACCTGAAATTCTTTGATTTCAACACATTTGGTAATTTTTTATTAATTTCTTTTAAAATATTATAGAGAATCTCAGCATTTCCAGGACAAATTAATATTAAATGTGTATTTTTCTGTTTCATATCAATTAATTCAGTACAACAGCTTTGTAAGGGAGACCATTATTTTTCCCTGCATTACCAGCAAGTAGGTTTGTAACTTAGAGATCAGATTATTGCTTGGTTTCATAGCAATCAGACTATATTAGAAATGGCTATGTTTCAGTGTATTTGTTTTCAAAAACATAAAAAGTTAGCAGAATTGTATTTTAACATTGACTTTTTATAAATGAAAGGAATTAAACACTGTGTTGCTTATGACACTCAAAACTTTCCACCAAGAATTTATCAAGAAAAAATAATTGATTAAATTAAATTTCTTAAATTTCTAAGACCACCCAATTCAAAAACCCTCTGGGCAATGTGTAATATTAAAAGCAGATCAAAAACAATAATTATCCAAAAATGAAGTGAACCAGAAGACTTGGCATACTGCCAAAATGATGTCTTATTTCATCCTGGTGTTTGTTTTGTCACATTTTTAGACAAAATGTTCTACCAAAGTGGTGATGAAATTGAATCCTTTTCCATGAAATATATGATTGGTCAGCTAGTTTATTTTTAAACTAGTTCATTGTTTGTTTATTTATAGCTCCAAAATAGTGCTACAGCAACTCCACCCAGCTTTATCATTAGCACTGCCCCAGGAAAAATTAGTGCACAATTTATGGTACCTCCTGGACCTGTGCTTCTGTTTGTAGTTGTGGCACACATTCATCTTATTCATTAAGTACACCTTTTCCTGGATTAGGAAGCATTGGTCACAGTCACTTGTGATTTGGTCCCTGTTCAAATAGACTACATGGAGTTGCCCTTGAATATCACTTGGAAGCTGCAACTGATCGAGTATACAGTACCACAGACAATTATGACAGCACCTTGGTGTACCCACGTTACACGATTCCTTCATGGGCTGGAATAATATTCAATATGTTTCCAAATGTAATGTAAGGTGCTGGTTACCTATAAAGTCTTTTATCTCATGGGCTCCAATTATCATCTGTCTCCCATTGTTTCTGTCCATCCCATTAGAGCCAACAGGTCCAGTTTATTAAACAGTGCCATCTAGAGGGGCCCTGGAAAGCCTGGCTTCTGGAAGATTATATCCCATGAGGTTTGCCTGGTCCTGAACCTGCTAGCATTTTATAAGAACCTGAATAGAGGCTCCTTCAGACATGGGGTCTGGAAGTTGGGTAATCTGTTGATGTGGTTCCATATCTTTTTATGGTTTGAGATAGGTTCATGCTTGGGTGATATTATATAAGTATTGAATTTAATAGTGTCTTGTTTGGGCTACACATCACACATTTCTAACATTCTGTTTTCACTTTGTCATTATTAATCTATATAAAGTATAGATTAATGAGAAAAATGAATTTCAACAACTGTAGAATCAGGCTGCAGCATAACAAAATTGAGAAAAGTGAAGGGGGTCTGAATACTTTCTGAATGCACTGTAAATAGCCATAGCAAAAGCACCTAGACTTATTTACCACTTCACAGTGCTTTACAGCCATCTCTAAGCGGTTTACAGAGTCAGCATATTGTCCTCAACGATCTGGGTCCTCATTTTACCCACCTCGGAAGGATGGAAGGCTAAGTCAACCTAGAGCCAGTGAGAACTGAACTGCTGAACTGCAACCAGCAGTCAGCAGAAGTAGCTTGCAGTACCGCATTCTAACCACTCTATTTTAAATCCTTCCATTCTCCACCATACAGTCACAAGCAAAGCAGCTTCTTGGATGAGAAATGAAACATTTTCAAGGAAAAAACTCAGAAAGTCGAATTGCCTTTTGAAAAGCACTATGGGACATTTTAACAGAATAACAGATTTGGAAGGGACTTTGGAGGTCTTCTAGTCCAATCCCTTGCTCAAGCAGGAGACCCTACACCATTTCAGACAAATGGCTGTCTAGTCTTTTCTTAAAAGCTTCCAGTGATGGAGCACCCACAATTTCTGAAGGCAAGTCATCCTGGTGACTACTTGTTGCTTTCACTGTCATATCTATATGTATTTGTATGTGTGTGTGAACATACATACATACATACATACATACATACATAATACACATGGGTTATTTCAGTACTATCATTATGAACACTGGTAGAGTATGTTTGCATTAAATGAATCACTTTAATTTTCTGTTATGTTTGCAGCCCAATGTTTTAATATAGTACTAGAACAAGCCACAATATTTATGCATATTATTTGAAATAAATAACAACTTGTTCTAAACCCCAAAACAGCCTGAATAGCCAATGTTCAAATCAAGTAACCAAGCAGGAAAGAAACTTCACCCAGAAAGTCTAAAAACAAACTAAAAAATTTTCACTCACTTGAGATACAGTGCCGGGCTGGGCATATTCTGAATACTAATGATCAGCTGTTTGGCAAGGACGAAAGCCTTAGGAGACTTATCCAGCTCCCTTCTCTTTACCAAACAGCTGATCAACAATGTACATCTGTATCTTAAATCAAATTAAGTTATCTCTGATTAATGCTAAATTCCTAGCCTGTGCAATTCCCCATTTAACCAAGCTCAAAATCCTGCTTCCACATGTACTTAACTTCCAAGTAGAAAAAATAGTGAAAGAGGAGAATTACACTTTGTAAAAAAAAAATTGTAGCAGAACATTTATGTAACAAAGAACAACACTGGAGAAAAAAATGTTTCTTAAAAACCAGTGTACAAAGCTTTAAATATTAGAAAAATTACAAACGAAACCAGATATAGATTTTATTAATCTTTTTAAGGACATGTTTTTTTAAAAAAAACTTCTAATGGACTAGAAAATGTTCAAAGAGTAAAATGGGATAATTGAACCACTTGATGAAACAAGTGCTGATAGCATGTTACTTGGCATGACAAGTTTCAAATAAATCTGCTTAGGCATCATATCTAATTGAAATGCATAAAGGCTGCCTGGCCACAGGCACTGGCCTTGCTCTCAGCATGCCAATGTATGTAGTCTTCATCTATTTACATCATATAGATTTAAACACCATATCTAGATTATATCAAAATCTAACTATATATTTCAATGCATAACATGATAAAAAGTGCACCAAAAAGTTAAAATTACTTTAAAGGTGACTTGCATTCCCTTACGTGCTCTATGGAATCACAGAATCTCTGTTCACATGGAGAATTCTACACTTATTCAAATAGGCTAAGTAGCATGGCCATCATTTCACTCATCAGATTTTACCACTCAATTAGAGAAGAAAATTATGTGTAGATATCTGGGGTATATGATTAGCATGCGCATTGAACCTTGTACACTTTAGATGTATTTAAACATCCTGTTCAGATATAATGCCTGAGTGAAGTTGATGTAAATGGAAAATCCCTGCTTTCTTTAAGGTACCGGAAGCGAAAGTTTCTACAAGAGTACATCGGTTTTTTCAAATGATAATGATATAAAAAAGTGAACAGCCAACATGGAAGGAACATTCTTTTCTTTGATACATACAAATAAGTCTACCCACAAGACGTTTACTTATATTATGTTATCAAAGGAAGTCAGCCTTAATTTACTATTTAGGATGTTGTTTAAATAGTCAGATGTTCACATATGCTAGTTTGAATTAGTGCAGATAATATCTCTTTAAAAACAAATATACATATGTGCTTCTATCCATATTTCTTTGCCTGAAATATGATGTACTCAGTCTCAGATTAATTGCTCAATTTAAAGATAAGTGTCTGGAGTAATCAGCAGCCTTGCAGCATGACACTCAGGTAAAATGCTCTTCATGCTTTCTTCTATATTGATGCTAACCAATATAGGTTTTAAACTAAAATTAGAGGTATGAGAAATGCCCATATGGATATAACTATCACCAGAGAAAATAACTGTAGAAATAATATTGCAGCCAGAACAAACTGTTTCACAATATATATGCAGAAAAGAAAGTAGCCACAAACATTTCTCAACTATAAGAATTATACCTGGTAGCAACAACAGACAATTACACAGTGACAATAAAATATTGGGAACCCTACTGCTACCAACACAGTAGTGTTCTTCCGAAACATTAGTAACTTTCTTTGAAACACTGAGGGCCTGCAGTGGGACGGCTCCACCAGCCAGTTGGAGATTTTGCTTAGAAGTCTTCTTCATGCTGTTTATGTTGCTGACAAACCCAGTTTGCCGCAAACCAAATGCTGCCACTTTTTTGTTTACATATCTCATTTCCAGAACATCACTGCCCTCCCCTACTAATCCAGCTCAGTGTGCAAGGAAAGAGCTCCCTTTTTCTGTGAAGTTTGTTAATTATCTTCCTAGGAGGTGTTCACTCAAACACCACCTGAAGAGACCTCTTGCTATCCATGTTTAATTAAGGCTGAATAAAGAGAGAATTCATCCCAACAAAGCTCTCTTTTTCACAGAGAACAAGGGCAGGATCATCTTTCTGAAGAAAAAGAGGCTTTCAGAACAGTTAGCCTAAGACTGTCACAGAATGATGGGCACTGTAGGTTCAGCAACTGTGGAAATTGAAAGTAGCCCCTGGGCATATGTCTAAATGGTATCAGTGTACAATAGGCTGTATGACTTACAGATTACATCCTTTCACAAAATTTCTCAAATTCCTTATGCTTATCAAACATGCTCATCCTATTGTTTGGTATATTCATGAACTTTCCACAAGAAAATATGTTTGTTTTGCATGGAAAAAACATTTCTCATTTTGAAAACATTTTGTGAACTTGAGCTAGGAGCTTGTCAGATATTTTGTTAGATATTTCTTGATCCAGAGGTACTTCTTCCTTAATGGAGATTTATGATACAAACATGTAAATGTCCATTAAAAAACTTAGATATTTAAAGAAGTATTCAATTTTGGACTGGCTAGATATACATTTTTATTTGGAAAATGGAATTGTCTCTGCTCCAAGCTGTTTTTTTTATCAGCAACTCCTTTTCCTCTTAATATAGGTAACCAATTACTTTTTATTTAGCTCCATGTATTATTGTTATAAATTAACAGAACAAGTAAAGGAAAAGTTATATTATATCCAAGACTGGTGGATTGTTAGCAAGCGTGAAGAAAGTCACAGAAGTAATTTCCAACTGTGAGTTCCCTTTTTGTTCCTTTGTTTACGGGATCAAGTACTCTGTTAATAAAATATTTTTTTCAAGGGGAGTGATGATCACATTTTAACTGAAGCTAACAACTGCAGTTCTTAGTTGTTCAGAATTTCATCTGAAATGAACAGTAATAAGAATTCTGTAACCACATTTTTCAGGTGTTAAATACTGATCTGTCAACTAGTGAGCAGTTTGTTATTCGACATATTAATCAGCATTTCCACTCACCCTTCAGCCAGAGCTGGAGTGATAAAATTCAAAGTGCCTCACATTAGTGAACTTAGTCCCTTTATGTCTGAAACACATGCCATGGGAATGGAAATGCCCTTGTAAACTTCTCAAGCTCCTGAGTTCACACAAATGGCAGCAATATAGGAAAACTATTCTGCATCCTGCAGAGAGGAAATTAAAGGTATCACAGAAAAAAAGAATGTGCTGCATAGTACAAAAAAAACCAAACCTTGCCTCCTGATACTAAACATCTGCCACTTTTTTGCACTGACTCACCCAACAGTGAGAGAATATAAGCATCCTTGAGGTTGCATGAAGCCTGTTCCAGACACAAACTGTCTATGCTGGCAGCTATGGGAAGACCCACAGGAAGCAGGGACCCTGGAAAAAAGAGTGTGGGAGTATATCCTGGAAAGGCAGATAACAAGTCATAATAGGACTATGGGAACATATTCAGCACCAGTACATAAATAAAATTTCACAAGTCAAGGCCCCTGTTGTTTGTTCAGGGATTTGGGTTTATAAGAAATTGTTTTATGTTTAAGTGACTTGGTATGGATGGCAGTTATATCAACAGTCAAGTAGATCAGTTTCCCTGAGAATGAGAGCTGAAGGGATAGATACTTTAGCCAGTGGACCCAAAACCATTCAGAGACCTCATTTATCCCAGGAATACTGAAGAAAGCAAAGATCAGCCTGGCTCTTCCATCAGCAGAGGAGGAACAGCTGTAGAGAGCTGTTCTTTCTCTCAGCCAGATAAAACACTCCATTCCAGTACAGAGAGTTGTTTGGAGATGAAGAGCTAAATGAAGGGAAGAGCACTCGGCTCATCTATCACACAGATCTATCCAGGAGTGGGCTTCAAAAATTATAGCAAGGGGTTCTCTGCCCGGTTGCTGAGTGGGCGTGGCCATGGTGGGCCTCCTGCACCACGGTGGGGGGGGGTGTTTTTGCCCTCCCTGGGCTCTGGAGGCTTTCCTCAAGCCTCCAGGAGGGCGAAAACATCCTCCCCAGGATTCAGAAGTGCTCTTCTGGTAGGCCCATTTTCTGCTCTCCCCAAGCCTCCATGCGCACCCTACACTTACCTGCATCCAAAATGGGCCATGTGGGGACTACTGGAAGGGGCAGGGTGGGGGCAGCCAGGAGTCCCCACATGGGGGATTTGGGGGTTCTCTGAACTGCACAGAATCTTAGCTAGAGGTTCTCCTGAACCCCTGCAAACCCTGAGCAGCCCACCTCTGGGTCTATCATATGGGAGACTAAGAACCACTGGGATACCATACTTGCTTCCTCTTAAGAAGAGTTGAATAGAAAATGGAAGGCCAAGCTGCTCCTGGTCCAACAGCCAGACAATTTCTAAAAGTGTCCTATTCCCAAATATATTTTACACCGCTTATAAAATTTGCAGAGAAGTTTGTGTTCTCCGTTGTGGTGCCCATGTTCTGTAATAAACCTCCAACAGAGATGCAATTCAAATGCTTTCACTAACAATTAAAGAAATATTGTTTTGCCCAGGCCTTTCTTTGCTTTCCCTTACAGTCAGGACATTACTTAGAATGCTTAATACAATAGAGCAGAGGCTTTTGTCTGGAGAGTAAAGATGGTCAAATGCAGAATGGAAAGGAAGACCAACATGTATGCCTTTCTCTCCTTGACCGTGTTTATGGCATGGGGAAGAATAAGATGGGCCCATATTTGCCTTTTACATATAATGTTATTCAAATACTAGATCTCTCAGAAATAAGAAGGAAATAGAAAGGAAAAATCTTTCAGATTTTTGATCTCAGCTAAGAAATCTCCTGTCTGGTAGATGTTTTTGCCTATTATAAAAAGAATGACAAATGTATAAGGATATAGGTTTTATAGTAAAAATTCTCCAGCGAGAGCAAAAACAACTCATATATTTTTAGCAATCGTTTTTTGGACAGTAGACACATAGAGACAAAAGGGGGGATTATTTTTGACTCTACATATATTACTAACAGAGAATATTAAAAACGTTTTTTAAATTTAATTAAATTTAATTTTTTGCTTTAAGATCTCAGACAATTTAACAGCATATCAATACAATACAAATCAGCTGATGTGGCAAATAATGTTTACATTACTTTATTTCATTCAGTCTGCATGATATGTTAGTATTCCATCTAATGAGAATTCACAGTGTAATTTTTTTCCCCCAAAGTTTCTTCCTGCTCTAGGCCCCAAGCCAAATTGTCATCACACTCCCCAGGAGATCTTCGCCGTAGAAAGGAAGATATATGACTATAAAAATGGTGCTCCTCTGGTACATAATGGTCCATTGCTGCTTAGATCTGCCTTTTTTGGTAACATGGTACCAAATTATGTCCTTTCCTAAAAGGAAAGCCATTTGAAAAATAAATTTTCTGAGAGCTCTCACCAGAGAATTCTAAAGCAAAAAATTATTGCTTCTTTACTGCCATCAATGAATAAAGCTTAATGTTTCACTCACTTCTTCAGTGCTCTGAACAGATAAATTAGTTCATTTCCCTTTTAAATATTATTTGAAAGATTAATCAGAAAACTCTAGTAAGTTATTTTACAAAAAAGCAGGTCGAGAAAAGGGTAATGCTTGCTAGAAAGACATAGATACACAAAGCTCAGTCTAAGAGATTTCACACCATAAGTAAACTATCTCTCTTGCAAACAATAGTGAAGCAAAAGGAATCAATGAGCATCCTTCAAAGCATCATATGATTCCCTAAAGCCAGTGGGAAGGACTCTGGAGGCATAAATAGAATGCAGATGTTTCGAAAATGCAACTTAGTGTTCTGCTTAACATATTATCCTACAGGGAGGCTATGTCTCTTCCCTGGGGACATTCCAAAGAGAGACCAGCTGATTGCTCATATTGAAACAACATGTCCAAGAAAAATTCCAATAGAAAGAAAATAATACTGGCCTATTCTCGAGCTGCATATTAATCATGAACTTCTCTCATTTCTTTCTATCTATCCCACTCTCATCCTACCTCTTCTTTTTTTTTTTCTTATAGTCTGCTATAAAGCTTTCCAAGGGGAATAGAGTAGTGGGTAAAGAGCTGCTAAGGAAGTAAATTCAGGCACTGGCAACTGTTCCCAGTTCCACCCAGATGACTGCTGGATGGGGAAATTATAGATTTTTGCACCAGAGGCAGTTTCTTTTCTGGAAGAGAACAAAGGGGGGAAAAAAACTTTTACATAACATTACTTCAAACTCCCTATCAAGCTGTTATAATACCAATATTCTCCTGAAATGCAAGAGAAGTAAAATAATCAAGTCATGATGTTTGAAGAGGGCTGAAAAATTTGCAGCCGTCAAAAAGATGCTGAACTGGAATTCAGCATCATAGCATGGTAATTCAGCAATGCCCAGAAGACAACCAATTTACCGTTTTCATTTAAATTAATATTTGCCTATATGCTTCCAAATCTAGCTGGTTCCTATGTACAGAGAATAAGAAAATTAATGAAAACAACTTTTTCAAAATGATAACTTAAATACTATAACAGACACATAGCTGGTGTCCAAAAGACAGTTTTTATCTAATTCCTCAGTTTTCTTCATTACAACTAATACATCCTGCTGATTCCTGATATTGTTATTTTTGGTGAATAGTACTATGCATGCCTATTGCAACTGCTAACCAAACATCACATACACAGGTGAACACCCATATATATAAATCAATATAAATGGTATCCTGTCCCTTTTATGGTCCATAGTAGTAATGCATATTCTAGTCTGGTATCTTTTTTAAAAGAAGTGTTTGATCACAATTTTCCATGTGTGAGGCCAAGAATCAATTTGATTGTAGCAGCATAAAAATTTGTATAATAAATAAATGAATTTTGAATATATGACTGATACAAATCTCCTCCATCTATCTCTTTGGTGCAAATTTAATGAAATTTTCTCCACATTAAATGTCTTCTTTCTCAGAATCGAAATATAAACTTTAAAAATCAACTATTACAATATAATAAATGTTTATATATTATTTTCAAGAATTATTCTTTGTTTGGGGAATACATCTTTCACAAGCAGAGACAAATTATACCAGCAAACTCCATTTTATGCCACTGTGTATATAATTGGAAAAGAGACCCTTTAGGGAGATCTTGCAAACTAATTCTTATTGTTGACAGCATCATTTTTATTCCCACATTCACATACCTAAAAGAAGGCAGAAATATTAATCCCCATTAAGATTTAAAGATAGGGTTTTTTTATTAAAAATTTTATTAAAATTTTAATTTTAATAGTATTACAATAATTCTTGAAATTAATAAAACAATTATGAAGAAATTCACCATCTTTACCTTCTAGATACTTAAATTTGCATCTTTACAGAGCTGTGAAATGTAGGATGATAAAGAAAGCTTTCCCCAAGAACAACAACAGAGATTATGCTTTCCAGTGAGTTCCAGAGCCATCATGACAATTATCTACTAAACCATACTGTTTCTTTTACTCATCCAAGTTCTGTTAATATTCCCAGAAGCCTGATCATTGTTGGGATCTACATCTGCACATGAAGCAGCCTGGGTGGGAAGAATGCATGCTGCTTACTTGCCTAACACTGTCTGTTTACATTTCACACTGGGAAAGACCACTGCAGAAAATATTTCACACACTTCCACACAGAAACTAAGGCTTAGGGAAAGCTCTGTAGGGAACTACAGATCATACACTATAAATCAAGACATTGTAACTGTAAACATATATACTATGAGAAATGGGAACTAACTTTTGCTTACAAATACCCAGGCAAAGTCCTAGCTGTGGGGGATAATAATGGAATAAATCACCAACTAATAGCCAGCATCTAACCACCCTTCCTTCTGAGAACTGTCAGCTGTAGTGTACAAGACTAAACCCTTGTATGATTCTATATTGTAGCTTTCATATAACTGCAAAGGTGACATGGAATAGCTTTCATACAATGGCATTGAAAGAAAGAATTTCCATGAGGCTTATAGCTTTCTATATAGTATTTTCCTAGTTATGAAAAGTCTTATTTTTCTGGGCTAAAATATATTGAATATATTATGGGATCCTTGATGCTCTCTGAGTTTGGCTGTTTTCTTGTAGACATTTCATTACTGAACTAGGTAACATCATCAGTGCTATTAGGGAGTGGTGTTTGCTCTCATTTTATATACTAAAGTATACTTTATATACCATGGCCTGCCCTGACAGTGTTGGTGGGAGTGGTCCCGGTGGTTCCTTGATTACACTATTGTTTACTGTTAGCTTGTTTGGCAGTTAGTTGGGGTATTGTTTGCTTCTTTAACTGTTGGTATAATGTTAATCTTGATGTTAATCTCTGTTCAGATGGATATTGATCGCTGGTGAGACGGTGTTTTGATCTTTTTGTTTCCTTTTTGGCTTTTTGGTTGTCTCTTTTCAATGGTATGTAGAAGTGGTCCCCAACCTTTATGGCTTTACGGCCCAGTGGGGGGGCCCAGCTGCTTGCATGACCCGGTTCCAGACAGGCCAGGGCCCAGTAGTGAGCCATGGCCCAGGGTTTGTGAATCCCTGTGTTAATGGGTGATTTATCTAAGTGCTAAGCTTCCATATATTCTTTAGCATTTTAATTAGACAGCCCATGAGATGATTGGGTCATTCTTTTATTCTTTGACTTACAACTATTTGTTCAGTGACAATTCAAGATTATGACATTGCCACCCCTTCCTGAAGTTACGGCCTTTGTAGCACCCCCACGGTCACATAATAAAAATTCACATTCTTCACAGTGTGCCCAGCCTTATGGGGGCACTGCAACTCCCCCTACCCACCTATCTTTCTGCCCACCCAATGCAGCTGCTGACAGATATGCCAAGCCAGTGCAAGGTGCATCCAGACAACTAGCAAGCATGGTGGTTCTAAAACTAGAAAGGCTGGAAACATTAAATATAAATTTAAAAATAAATATAATTATATCTTTGCAAAGTATACTTTCTTTTATTTATTTTCCTAGTTATCTCCATTTTATAAAGAGTCACTTTTCTTTTATGCTCCAGTCAAGTGCAATCCTTTATCTTGAAGAAAGATAAAACTCCTAAGAAATTATTTTCCTGTAGTATATTTAACATCTTTCTATTGTTTTTCAGACCTGTCAACAAATTCATTTATTAAACCTGAAATGTTTCTTAGTAAAGGATTGGATAGAGCTGACTCTGTGAATGGTTTTAATTAGATCTTGAAGTCTTTTTTTCAAGAAATTTGTAGACGTATTCAGCAGTTACAAAAATGTACTCATATTTGACCGTTGGCTAGGAAGAACCATGAGCTGTCAAAACCAAGGAAATATTGCATGCTTGCAAATGTACCCTCCCTTTTAGAGCTTTTCTATATTAATACTATTAAAGGATCTGAAGTCATGCTATTGACACCAGCTTTTGGCATGTGCTCAGCCGCTGATACCATAGCAGCCAAGAGTGTGACTGGTGCCAGTCCTTATTGTCACCGGAGCCCCAGGACCACATGAAGAAGGGCCCTCCAGGATGCAAAACAATACTGGGAAGGAAAAGGAGGGAACTTCGACCTTGGGGCAGGGCTGGTGGCAGACTATTGAACCCTGTGTCTCGACAAACTACTAAGAGTAAAACATTCTTGGAAGCTGCAGAGATTGCAGATGAAAACAAAGGATTCTATCATGTAGGAAATAGAGCAAAACACCGCAGAATATGTTTTGTTTTCTGAGATAAAATAAGCACAGAGCATTCCAGCCGGATCAGAAGATTCTAGATCTTTCGGAGGAATTGAAGATCACAAGGATAAAGCAAAAGCAGACAGGCATTTAAAGACAGGTAGCGACTTAAAGACAATGGACTGTTTTTTTAAAAAACCGCTTGACAATCTCATTTAGGAGGAAGAAAATTGGAGGGCGATAACCAAAGCATTGTACTGTATTTTCCCTGAGAAGCTTAAAATAAGTATCAAGACACGCATTTGATATCAGTCTTGTTCACTGCTGCCTTTCAGTTTAATATTTTTATATAAACTGCCACATGGTATTTTAAAAATGTTTATATACATTTAAATTATTTTATTTTATTTCTTTTAATGAAGGAAGCATGTCATTTCATGATGATGCTTCAAGTTTTCCAAAATATCCAACACATTTCTTATATTATCCTATAACTGTTTTTTTAGGTTAAAAAAAACAAACCACATTTCAACCTCCCAGCCAAAATTGTTGTAAACAACTAATGGTAATTATTCAGTAATGATATTGACCAATCGTTTCTTGATAAAATCAATAATCTTGTTCTTCTGTAAGGTATTATTGTTTTATTAATCTCTTTCCAGCTCTCGTCCATCTTTTCTCTCTGTAAAATAGAATTCATTGTATCTTATAAAAGTTCATCCTCAAAGCATTTATAGTAAAAAGCTGGTAACCCACCTAGCCCAGGCAGTTTTCCTGTTTTAATCTTTTTTATATAGTTTCGCAAACTCCCTTTATTGTTATATGTCCATTCATAATCTGTTTCTGTTTGGCATAAAATTTGTCACCTTTTTGCTCAGTAATGGGGCCAATGAGTTGTGCTTTCATGCATGGAAAGTTAAGGCAAGTGAAAAGTAGATTCCTTTGCTTTCATTTCCCATCTGACCAAACATCACCAGCTGATAGGGAAACATTCCCGCTGTCTCTCTTATTGGAAGGAGACAAGTTTTGACAGATGGGTCCATGGACTTAACCCTCTGTCAAAACCCAATATTAAGAGATTACATCTGTAAAGTGGACATGGTTTCCTGATAAAGCAGGAGAGGCTATTTAACTGGCAGGTACTGATTTTATTTCTTCCACCAGCATCAGCCTTAGCTTACATTAAAAAAAATACAAGAATTTATCTACCTGCCTGGACTCAGAGAGTTAATTACAGATATCTCAGATAAACAAATCTGTGTCTTATTAATATAATAAACTGAAGATAATATGCAGATTCACTTAGATTAACTAATAATGAAATCTAGCATTATGAAATAGCATCTAAAACAAAAGGTCTCCATGATTTTGAAATAAGTTAAATAATTTATGAATGCTCCATTATTATTTTTATTGTGCTCAAAATACTAAATTATCATTATCATCTAAATCAGTGGTAGTCAACCTGGTCCCTACCGCCCACTAGTGGGCGTTCCAGCTTTCGTGGTGGGTGGTAGGGGTTTTGTCCCTACTTTATAAATCACCATTACTGTGGAACCGGTGGGCGGTTAGAAAATTTTACTACTAAAAGAGATACAAAAGTGGGCGGTAGGAATAAAAAGGTTGACTACCCCTGATCTAAATTGACTCCTGGCTTTGCCTGTGCAAATTCACTAATCAACTCCTATAAAGCTGGCTGTGAGTTTCTCTTGTCATAAAACCAGAAAGATTGAGGAAGAGAATTCTAAGGACCAGAGGGGAAAGGATATGCTGACAGCAGTTTAATAGCCAGTAGAAGAGAGAAGACCTTGTTCACTTCAGCAACCACATCCTCAAGGAAGCAAAACAAATTTTATCCATTGCAAAATTGTAATGGGGGGGAGGGGGTGTCAGAAAAACAATGGAACAGTCAAAAGCAACCTTAAGCTGCTTCTTTTGGGGACTGGGGGTCAGATAAAGGCAACTATGTATGATATAAAAACATTTTTAGATATGTTTGTGGTGTGATTATACAGATGTATGGATGAGCTCTTGAACTGTGGAAATGGATGCCCTTTGTAGCTCCATGGGCTGGCCTTGTTTAAACTTAATAAGAGCTTGGTATCAAATATATGCAATCCAAATTTAAACATTAGAAGTCTGTGTGTGGCCTTTCTTTTTCCATCCGTGCCTGCAGCAAGACATTCTATGACCATATAAAACAGTCTCCTGTTTCCCCTCACATCCTGTTCAGTCCCATTTTTACATCTATCTGAAACTCCATTACTTTATTCCTTGACCTCCTTGACAATGAAATAGAAATCATTTCATTTGTTGAATGCTCATCCAATTTACATTACACTTATTCAAATAGGTTTGTCTAGGGGGAGTGGAAATGGATGTGGCATTGACTTTTTAGCTGTGGTTTATATTTCCATTAGCCTTACAGCACAAAAATCCATGAGATATTTACACAAATCTTTCCACAATTCCTGTGGCTTTGAGGGACATTGCATTTGCATGATCTCACCACTGTGGCTGATTTGTGCTTTCTCAGCATCATTGCCTGAGACAAGGAGCCACCAAACCAATTCCTAATATTTCTCTCTTATTCTATCCTCGATCTCTCTCTTTGTTCTCTCCCATTATTAAGCAATACAAATGCATTTAACCTTCTTGAAGAAATGATTCAAATATTTTTGACAATTTGCAAGGCATCAGAGTAATATGATATCTTTATTTATCTATTGTTTTGTTTCTCATACTTCTCCAAAGATCTCTGGGGGAATAAATGGGGGATTGCCTTACTTTATTCTCACAACCAGCATGGGGAGGGGGAGGACTCTGTGTGTGTGTGTGTGTGTGTGTGTGTGTGTGTGTGTGTGTGTGTACGTACGTTTAAGAGAATCTAAAACTGTTTCTCCCTTTTTCTTTGATGATGGACAGGGCCCTCTTCTTTGTCCTTTTAGTGCAGGCTTCAAACTGAGATTATTATAGTTGGCTGCACAATCAGCCAGAAGTCTAGACTGGGTTTGGCATTTTTATTTAGTCTTTCCCAAGGACCTAAGCAGATGAACCAGATAGGTAGATATGATTCTTCAGTGGTATTTGATCGTATTAAAAGTGTTGTTGCCAGATGTAGGCTGCTCGACGTAGTGCTGCCTTTTGCAATTGACTGATGATTTCATCAATGCGACTGGTGCTCAAGCATTTTGTGATTGCATCCAAGGTACCTATCACTATTGGTACTATCTTTGCTTTCTTTTGCTACAGTTGTTCTATTTCTATTTGCAGAACTTTGCATTCCTTCTTTTTCTTCTATTTTCTTCTTTTCTATTCTGATCGACTCCCAGTGACTCTGAACATAACTGAACATTAGACAGTGCTTTCTCTTTTTTTTCTTTTTTAAAATTTTTTTATTATAAACTGAAGACAAACAAAACAAAAAGAAGATGCTAACAAAACAAAATCACATACATACAGCTAGGGTTGATTCAACCCCCATATACATACAGTTTCTAAGTAACATTACATACCATCATACTACATCTTCGATTAAATTTTCCACATTGCATCTTACAGTTGTTAATCTTCTTACATCTAGTATTACCTTACACATATTTAGCTTAGTATCAACAAATCTATGCTATATGCTTTCCTAACATCTACCTCATGGCATTTTTATTTCTATCCATTTCTACCATTTATCCCAACTTTGATTGAAAGTTGATTCTTGTCTATCTTTAAGAGTATATGTTGATCTATCACATTCTGCACACCACAATTTTTTTTAAATAATCATAGACTGGTACCTTTTTATACATATTACCACTGCGGCTAGAATTGCATATGCACAATTTTGGAAAGGGAAAGAAGTATCATCAGACCAGATGATTATTAGACAGTGCTTTCTCTTTGTATCTTTATCATAGTACAAATCTACCCTGGCAGCATCTTTTTTTCTGCTGTGTGTCCAAAAGGTGTCTTTCATCTCATCCCAGTCCATGAGTGAAAGAGGCTTGAAAGATCCTTAGCTATATTGACGTTAAGTTAATGCTTTTCTCCTATTCCAAAACTGTCCAAAGGCAGCTATAAGCTATATAAAATCCTTTACATATCCATTACTTTGAAAGGCTATTATACATATGGAAATGAATAGGAAAAAGCAGGACAGGGACTGGCAATAAGAACAAGAGATTTCATACGTTAATTGTTTTCTGCTGATTCAAGGATAAGATGTAGTGCAAGTCAAGTAAGAAACAAGGGAAAAGCTCCAATAATAATGTAAAATGATTGGTCCTGAACTGCTTGCCAAAGAGAACCTAAGGGCCAACTCGAAATAAGCAAATAACTCAACCCTGTATTTGCATGCCCTGGGGTACTATAGTGTGTAATAACTGAAAAAAGTTGTCTATATATTTCAGGGAAGCAAATTTTTCATTCTTCCTCTGTGCGAACATACTTCAGCGTAGAAAAACCTGCATAATCTCAAAGATTCATTGTTATGATGGGCAAACCCCATATTTATGTATCACTGTTTCTCCTTTGAGTTAGGAAATCTAGATATCATGCCCATTGAAAATAATGTAGATTTGCAAGAATAAGGCAGCTGTATATTTTAACAACCAGAATTTCTCAGCCTTCAGGAAAACATATGAGCAGATATGGAAACCCCAATCCTATAAAAGATCAGTAACTTCTAATACAGAAAGAGTCTAGGAAACAATCTAGAAGAATACAAGTCTTTTACCATTACAGTAGTTCACTCTTCTGCCCATGTCCATCTGGCTTTTCCATTTCAAGGTAATAAACATTATGCAAAGTATGAAAAAGTAGTAAAAAAAAAGTAGTAAATAAGAAAATGAACTATAGCTAACTCTAATTAATTCAAACAATATTCACTATATTTATCCATATCTTACCGTCTTTCCCCCAAATTTATCATCCATAAATACACTGAAGAACCAAAGTAACTTGTACATCTACATCTTATTTACTGATCAGTGTTGAATCATTCATTAGACATTTCTTTTTACATGCATATTGTTTTTATTGTATGCTTTGACACATTCAGTAACTGATCTTCCACTCAATACTTGAACATTCAAAAATTTAAATATTCTTACTGTATACAGAGTACTGTATACCTAAACATATACATAAACAGAGGGATAGAATCAAGATCACGTGAAGTATTAATACCACTTTATACTGCCTTAATAAAGCCACACTTGGAATACTGCATCTAATCTTGGTCGCCACCATGTAAAAAAAAATGTTGAGACTCTAGAAAGAGTGCAGAGAAGAGCAATAAATATGATTAGGGGACTCAAGGATAAAACATATAAAGAACAGTTGCTGGAACTGGATATGTCTTGTTTTATGAAAAGAAGGGGTAACATGACTAGGGGTAACATGATAGCAGTGTTTCGGTATCTCAGGGGTTGCCACAAAGAAGAGGGAGTCAAACTATTCTCCAAAGCACCTGAGGGTAGGACAAGAAGCAATGGGTGGAAACTAATCAAGGAGAGAAACAACTTAGAACTAAGGAGAAATTTCCTGACAATTAATCAGTGGAACAATTTGCCTCCAGAAGTTGTAAATGCTCCAACACTGGAAGCTTTTAAGAAGATATTAGATAACCATTTGTCTGAAGTGGTGTAGGGTTTCCTGCCTAAGCAGGGGGTTGGACTAGAAGATCTCCAAGGTCCCTTTCAACTCTGTTATTCTGTTATCTGTATCCTACCCTTTCCTGAATTAACAGTTCACACTAGTCATACCACTCAGTTCTAACAGCTTTCACCAATCATTTTTACTTCTACTCACATCATAACTTTCACTAATTCACTTAATTCCTCTTGTACAATTACTACTTCTTTGACACCATTTTTTTTAAATGGTGTGGGGTAGAAAAGGGAAATCAATTGATTTCTTAAGAATGAATGTCACTTGAATCCATTTCAGGAAGCCAGTCAGAATTCTAATTCTAGGATAATAATTCAAATCAGTGAAAATAATAAAATAAAATATACTTTGATAGGACTTATAATGACTATACAGCTGTCAAAAGATACACTTTTATGTGCAGCTTTCAATAGGGATTTCTACAGGATATATTTGTCAGAACAATATTACATTTAAAAAACCTTACCAAAACTGATAAAATTATCTTGGAAAGTAGAAATTCAGCCAAATCTGGCATCAGTTACAACTCAACAATATGTATTGTTGTAATTTAATAGGTATCTATTAAATAAATATTTGAATGGCTCTCAGAACCCCACCCCCACCCCCTTTTACATCCTTCCTTCTAAGGTGTTTGTAGATATGCGTAAGATCATATGATCCTCAGGCAGCACATAAAATAATCAAATACTAAAATAATACCTAGGTCTTATAAGATCACAACCTTTTCTGAGTGGGAGTTAGAAAACTTTGCTTATCAATATTAACTCTTGCTCAGTCTCAAAATCCTACTCTATCTTCAGCCAATCAAGTTCTAATTAAGATTAAACCTATTTTTTTTCAGGAATTTAGTGTCTTCATTTCATTACCAGTTTTTTCAATGCTGATCTTTAAATCCAGAAAATATATCAAGTGACAGTAATAACAGCTTTTCTCTAGCCTTGAAATATAAATTGCAATGGAGAAAGGGAAATAAATCCAGGGCCCATGATCTTAGGCAATATTGTTTTTAGTAACAATGCCTTTTAAAACTCAGTATTAAAAATCTCTTTTTTATTAAAAGTTTCCCCCATTAAAGGCATGGGCAAGATTTTTTTATTTCTTCTGAAAAAAAGACAATCTTTCTGGTTGATCTAAGATGAAAGCAGTACTTCAGAGGAACAGTTGTTAATATTTTTTCTTAAGTATGTACTTTTTTATTATTTGGTTATGGAGAAATCTTTTTTTAAAAAAAGTTTTCACAAAGGAAAGCTTTCAGTTGAAAGGTTGAGAACTGATTTATTATTGTCTACTTTTTTTGATGATGACTCCCCAGATGGCAGAGAACATGCAATTTATTAAAATCCCTTCTCATTCCACTCAAGTTCAGGTGTCAAAGACGTTTTATTGAAAATCCCTGTTGATTTTTACCTTCATGTTCCCAGTCTTATTTCCAATTACCTTTACCTCCTACAGCTGGCCACAGTTTTAGCATCTGATTCTCATTTTCAACCATAACAATATGCAGTGTTACCTATAACTGACATGTCATTTTATGAATCATCAATGCATACAACATCATCATTCCCAAATATCTATTTAATGTGCTTGGTGTTAACCTTTTAGATGCTAGTTAGATGCTATGCTATTAACCTTTTCAGGGGGGAAAACAGTAATATTAAGTTAAAATTGCTTCCTGAATGTTAGTTGTATTGCTTAACATTAGTAGCAGGTCTCAGGTGGTTCTGCTCAAACAATACACCAAATATTTATAGTCTAAATTTCCCAACCAATTCCCTTGGTTTATCTAAAAGAATGGGCAATTGCTTCTGGCCAAATGTGGCTGTTCTGACCCAGCCTTAGCAGAAGCAAGAAACAGGCGCCTTGTCACAAAAAAAGCCCTCTTTATTTACCTCTTGTGAATTAATGGCATTCACCCACCGAAAAGTCCAAGCAAGAGTCCTGCAAGGAGTTAAATGCAGCAACAGATCTTATCAGTTCCTTGCAATAATTACAAGGCGTGAGCTCCCAGCCGAAAGGCTGCAAATTAAGTTCTGGCAAGTAGTCTTTGATGTACGAAACACAATGAGCAAAATCTTCAGAAACACGAACTGTTGTCTCCTACGACAACCACTCCCCTTTCCTTCTATTTATTTCCCAGCCAAGGAGGGGCCATTCAGCATCCACGTTTGCTTTGCTTCCTAAGTCGACTCCTTGTCCTCCATTGTTCACCTCTCCTAACTGCTCTGCACGCATGCGTATCTGGATGAGGCCCCAGCTGTTCTTCCTCCTCATTTATCTCAGCCTCGAAAGGCAGCTGCCTCTCCGGTGGCTGGGAAATGTTGGGCGGCCCTGGCTCTATCTCCGTGTCCAACATAGAGCATCCATCATAGCCTTCACCAGACTCCAGAACTGGCCCAAGTTCCTCCCCAACCTCCTCATCATCCGAGTCACAGTAATGGCAATATCCCTATATTCCATAGACAAGGATTGCCTAACCATCCAAACCACTACCATTTTAATTATATTTTATTTATTTAGCTTATTTGGATACCATTTCTTGCTTTCCCAGCCAAAACTCACTAATGGCTTACATTATCAACTCCTGAGGTAAGTGCTAGATGAACTTGTGATTCCAACGTTTTTTTTAAGCAAATTATTCTCATGTTTATAAATGTGACCAATGTGTATTACATACAGATATTTTGAGGCAATTTAATTAATTCTTTATACATCATCACAGGTTCTTATTAAATTTATTAAAGAGACCCATAGTTTTTATCTGATTACTCCTTCTATCAGTTAGTTTTAAACTAGCCAAATATCAGTAGTCCAAGCAGAATTATTTGATGTTAACTGAGTGCTTCTTTTAAAATCCTATATTGTTAGAATATACATTGAAAATATATGTAAATATATAAGTAAATGCAGAGTGTACATGAAGACTGAAGATTAATTTGGAAATGGAATGGGGAAGATTTAGGAATGAATACACATAAAAGGAGCATATCCTGCAAATAAACAAACTGAACAATTTTTAGCAAAACAAAGCCATGATGGAAAGGGTTAGGGGAGCTGTGTGGTAGGACATCTGGCTATACAATGTTGTTTATATATGAGCATTACTTCCCTAAGAACAATACTGACTGCAAGTTCAAAACTGAAATCAACAGAAAAGAAAAGTAAATGAGCTGCTGAAGTAAAATATTGCCTTGCTTTTATACAACAGAAATAAAGGAAATTGATAAACTAAAAGAGCAAAATTAACCAGCAGAGCTGTAATTTCAGGCTTTCTTAAAATAATTGTAAATGCAAAATTCAGATATTGAGCTATTTTGTTGTCCAAACTGATGCAAAGAAGACATTAAGAGATATAGAACTGTGATATTAATTAATAGAAACAGAAGTCCAGGCAGTTTTGTGGAGATATGAATATTTCCATTTGTATCATTATGAAGATTTTATTTTATTATTTTTTTTATTTTTTTTATTAATCATATTTCTATGCCGCCCACTCTCCGAGGACTCTGGGCGGCTTACAACAATTGACAGTATACTAAATAGCATATTGCTCCCAACAATCTGGGTCCTCATTTTACTCACCTCAGAAGGATGGAAGGCTGAGTCAACCTTGAGCCGGTGAGATTTGATCTGCTGATCTGCTGAACTAGCAGTCAGCTGAAGTAGCTGCAGTACAGCACTCTAACTACTGCGCCATCTCGGCTCCTTAGCCTAATCACTGACCCTATGCTTCAAGAGTCAACCATTTAAATTTAAGCCACCTGTAATTTGGACATGGAGACTAAGTCAGCAATTCTGCAATTACAAACAGAACAACTTGTCTCATGATCAACATAATGTAGAATAAATTAATATTCCAAATATTAATTCCAATATTCAGGTCATGGGCAGCAGAATAATTGATTAGGAGGTTGGATAGCGTCTGAGGAGGCTCAGGTTCAAATACAAAGTCAGCCGTGAAAGCTCACTTTAGGTGAGTACCTATCAGAACAACACAACTCATATATCTTCATTCATATCCCCCTCCCGCCCCGATAAGGCAGCATAGCAGGGTTTATGGGGTCTTCAGTCAGTGGTAAGACATTATTTTCTAGATCTCCAGGAGATTCAGAATAAATGTCCAACAATATACTGGTTTTATGGGTCCAAATTTTTGCATTGAAAGGGGATACAAATCGTTTTCTCCATTATATTAGTAGGGAAACTTAGAATTTCATGGACAAAAATCAGCAATTTGCAGTTTTAGTGATGCATTTAGTGATGCATTGTGGAAAATCTCATTTCACAATCATCCCCTGGTCACAGATTGCTCACACCTGTCCAAAACTATTATGAAATGGTAGGATGGTCAACCTTTTTGAAATGATGTCCAGTGCATTCCCAAACTGAAAGCAGTCCTGAGATTTTGGCTGTTAAATAGAGTCACATATCTTTCCCACCTCTCCTTCCATTCTCTTTTCATTCATTTAACTGATTTTTGTTAACTGTATTGTTCTAGAGATGTGGGTCTTGATTCTTTGACCTCTACATATGGCACTTATATACCAACCTTTCTCAGAGAAGTTAAAGCAGTTTATTTGAGGCTCTCCCCTAATTTTATCTCAAAGAACAACCTTGCAAAATTGAATGTGTTGAGAGAATGTAATTGTTCCATGGTCAGGTACGACTGAAACAAAAATGCAACTGGTTTTTAATTAACTCTTTTTAAAGAAATTAGCCTTCAATAAGTACTGGCATCCTAAAACATCCCATACATTGAACCCACAGACATATACTATCATCCTCCATTCATTGAAATTTGAAGATACAAATTACACCTGCACTATTCTTTTTCCTTTTGTTATATAATTATGGAGGGTGTAGTTCCCTGTATGCAGACATTATCAAGTCATTTGAGCATTGTACAAAATATGTCAAGGAGTTGTGGAGGCCTTACTGGTAAAAGATGTATGTTTTAATTCTTTTTCTCCCAAATATCAGATAGAAAAGAGAGGTACTTTAGGCTTTTTTCCCCCTAGATCCTATTTATGAAATGCATTTGCTCTTTTAAAAAGAACTGCTTGGCTGATCAGGTTTTTTTGCTACCTTCACAATCACACTTTGGTGCTTTATTCATTTGTTCAGCCAGCCATTGCCAAATACAGGCAGATGTTGCAGCTCTTGACCTGAGCAGCTTGAGAGGTGGTGGAGGAAAGGGGCAGGCAGGGAAAGAATTAAATCAGTTAGTCAAAGAAAAAAAGGAATAAAAGGAACAAAAATACACACCAAGCCCTCACCATACACAATAGCTGGAAGGCGGGAGCGGAGTGGTGTTTTCCTCTGTCAATGGATCAATGTGTTCTGTAAGCATTTCCATCCTGTCAGGTCCCCAACTCGGTCTCCACCTGCTAGTTTGCCAACTCTAGAAGAACACTGTCCTGGCCCCTCCCTCACTTTGCTGGCGCCAGCATCTTGATGGGCCTTGCACTTTGATTATTTGTGTTAACAGTTAATTTAGCACCAGGGACACGTGTGCCAAAGCTGCCTCCACTTCCTTCAGCCGCCAAACAAATGGGACTTTTATGAGATGCTTTTTAGGACTCACCCGCATCCTTTGCCTGGACTCCATCTCCTCCCCCCCACCCTTTCCCGCCTCCAGACTCAGTTGTAATCTTTTCTTCATCTTGCAGGAAAAGAGCTATTTCTGGCAGCTCTGTCTCTTAACACTCACCCCCGTCAAACTGATTTAATGGAGATTTATAGAGGCTGGGCTCTGGAGCTCTCTGAGGCCCTTTTCAAAACTGTTGCGCCTACATTATGTATGGAATGTATTTAATGTTTTATATAGAAGCTGTACTATCAACTATTACCAACACTATAATAGATTTACCTAATGGGGTGGGGGTTTTTGCACAAAATGCAAGCAAAATGTGTTGTTCTTGGCCCAAGTCACAATCTAGATCATCCTAGAACAACTAGCTGAAGGTATTTTGCTGCCTAAAGAGCGGAGGGCAAGAAGACACTGTTTGATAATTTATCATACTTGTTCAAAGCAGTTAACAGGACATTATACTCTGTTGTACCTGGGAAGAGGTTGGTTGCTTTAGAACAGTGTTTATGAATCTTGGCAATTCTAAAATGTGTGGACTTCAACTCCCAGAATTCTCTAGCAAGAAATGCTGGCTAGGGAATTCTAGGAATTGAAATCCACACACTTTAGAGTTTCCAAGGTTAGAAACATTGATCTAGAGCATAGCTGGCTATCATGCATGATATTACTGCACTCTTCGTGATTCTCCCAACACCCAAACCGTGCCATCTATGTCTTCTAAAGGAAAGCCAGCTTAGCTTCACGCAAACCAATTTATGTGAGAAACCCAGTTTAGGTCCATTAAAGTTGAGCTGATATAGTTAAAATAATATCTGAACAACATCTATGCATATTGATGGTACTCAATAAGAACTTTATCAGATCAAAAGAACCAGCTTCAGGTCAGAGTAGGCATAGCATGAATTGCTCTGACGATTGGACAATCTTTTATAACTAAAGTTACACTTTTCTTTTGGTGGATTTAAAGTAACAGGACATGTAGATGATATAAGGAGATCATCAGAGGAAGAACAGCTGGAATTTTCTTCCTTCTTTAAAATACAGAGCTATATGTTTAATAGAGGGACAGGGAATGTTTTAAAATAGCTTTGTGCACTCATCTTAATGCTTACTTTCGTATTTTAACAGCATAAAAACAAAGCACAAACATCAGCAATTTGGAAACAGTTTTGTCAATGAATGTTTGTTTGCTACAAGGTTGGGGGTTCACATGTAGCCTGCAGCCACCATTGTTTCATGAGGATTCAAGATTCAATTTTCTTTCTATGCTTTGCATGCATTCTTTACATTATATTTCCACATTCTAATGTTCAATTTTCAGTTTTTAATGGTCTCAGTATTTTCTTCACCCATAAAGAGAAATGAAAAGGCATACTGTGCAATAAAGTATAACTGCTGGGACTGTTTCCCATACCTCCCTGCTCTTTCATGTTTGTTTACTATATTGCTTACTGAGTCTTGACAAAGTTAGATTGCTAATAATATGGCCTCTTCTGCACATCCAGGAGGTGCCAATGCAGGATCAGCACTGCTCCCTGTATATCCACAATGCCAGTGATCTTGAGGATGTTTTCAGCAGCTGAGCTAATTAATGTCTGACTTCAGAGGAAAGATGCTGAAGAAAGTGCTGCAGTATTTCCCCTTGAGCTATTCGACAGGCAATTTCCCATTGGTGGAAATTCTCATCTCATTCAACCTTCCAATTTCTCAGCTTTTCAGAAGACAATGTACTGTTCTCCCATTCCGCTGAGTGGATCTGAAGAGCACTTGGGTTGTTTCAATGCTCTATAGTTTTTGTTTACCATATTGCAAAACTAATGGAATAAAGCAAGGACAGGGATAGGATATTGGCTAGTGCACCAATTTTTGTACATCTCCATTGCGAAATGTACTGTCAACTTCCTAGTAGAAACAGTGTAGATGGTCATAATATGCAGCTCTTAAGGTTTGTGAGGAGTAAAAAATTACGGCTGTGTAGAAATCTCTCTTTTTTTCTTGTCTAACATCTGAAACTGTCTTTCATCCTACAGAGAACTCAGATTCCAAGTCAAGCATAAACACATTCTGGGAAGCCTGTCTGTCTAGAGCAGCACTTAAATTGTTGCTTATTGTTAGCCAACTGTTCAAAATTTCAACCCAAAATTTGTACAAAATCTCACCCTATATTTATGAAAGTAGAAAACCACTCAGGGTATCCAAGCAGGGTATGCAGAGCAAGAGATGCTGATAGAGTAGTTAGCAATATTCAGAAGACCACAGGTTTCTGTGACTTGTATTAAAACCTCTGTGGAAAAACAATTATGACTAGCCACTGCAGTCTCCCCACATAATTAATATGAGGTAAAGGCTAATCCATAATAATTCAGGTGTTAAAATAACTTAATCTGACCTATCATAAACATCTATTGTATCAAATACCATTGTTCCGTTTTTTGCAGTCGCAACCCCACAAAACACCATCCAGAGCACCCTACCAATACTTCAGAGGCCTATTCACAACATGCAACAGTGATTAGAATCAACAGCCTGGCCTGCTGTGATGTTGTGAAATGTTTTGTTTTAGGCAAACAGAAGAGTCCCCAGTCACACAATAGCCATCCCAGAGATATTTATTCTGTATGGGAAGGAAGGGAAGGAGCATTTTCAGGGAACTATCAACACTGAGAGGTATTCAGATATAGTTCTGTCTATCTGTAGTCTTAAGCATACAGTCTCAAGAGAGAACTAATTCACAATATCAGGCATTTGAAGATCAGCTGTCAGTGTTAAATTACCTGACATACCCAGGGAAAATTTGCATGGGGCTTCTGTCATAGGAAAATAAAGGAATGTCAAGATCTGTGAGAAAGTGCCCCCAGTGCTCACAGAACAGAAGACACCAGGTCGAAAGAAACTTCAAAGATTTAAGGAAATGGTAGGCAGAAAGGCAATGCACATTGTTCAGCTCTCTGCCTCCTCTCCTTTTCATTTCTAGTCGCTGCTCCCCACCTTGGAACAACATTCCAAAGAAATAATCCACATGGTTGAGGGTAAAATGAAGCAAGGCATTAGAAACTGTAATTTAATCTAATATTTGAGGCTTGGCAAATGTACCAATGGGCTTTTAATGAAAAATCCTACATCTTTTTCATTTTTGAGCAATTAACCAGAGTCCCAGTTCTGCTGGCTCCAGCAAGCCGCTTAGCTCTCCGTTTTATTAGCCATTTGCTTTTCCCTTTTCTTTGCATGAGCTCTTGCAGCTAAAGCACAAAAGAACAAATCCCAGGCTACTAAGGTGCTGCAAAGGGGCCACCACAGACAAGTGGCCAGGCAATGATTTGGCAATTAATGTGGAGCACGCATCAATGTGACATATTTGGATTCAAATGCTGTGGTGTGGAATCATTTATGTGTGGCATAATTAAAAACATCCAGCAGTCATTTCATGGAACCCACCAAGCACAGACATAAAGTCTAGCTTGTCTTCTCCCTATGTCCCTCTTCTGCAGTTTTAACTCTTGGAGGAAGAGCAACAAGGAAACTTGAGTTACTCACTACAGTTACAGAAAGTCTTTTGTTTGTATTCTACTTTATTTAAACAGGGTACAAAAGGCTCAGCCAGGGGCCGGGGGTGTGGGGAGAGATATAAATAGTAATCACGTTTAACTGGCTCTAAATTTTCCCCTCCCCCCAGCAACAATGCTAGGAAATGAATTGTTGATTTGTACACGGTGCATTGTTGGAAATTACGTGGAAATATTAATTATCTTCTGGGGTTGGACAAGGGAAGGGCTATTTCACCATACAAAGCATACAATTGACAATTCACAGAATTTGAATTTTGTACATCTCAAAAAAGAAAAAGTGCTTCTTGTTATATACCAGCAATTGATTGATTGCTATGTTCATGTCTGTTTTAGAACTGAATTTAGACACCATAGACAGAAAATACGATAATATGATAATCCACATCTCAGAATGAGCTGCAGCAAACTGTTAAAGTTAAATGCTTGTTTCCACACTATAACAAGAACTCCTTTACAAGTTTGTTGAGAAGATAATTAAAGCACAGGCTTTGAACATTAAACTTAGAAACATGCAGTAAACAGGATAGGTATGTTTTTTTCTCATTATTCTGCTTCCCAAGTAAACCTGTTGATATCAAAAAGCAAAGGGGCATTCAAATCAAATCTACAGTATTTCTATCTTTTGCAACTAATAGTGAATACTATATTCCTACTGACTGTAAATGGAAAGTGTATTAACTGACTACAGTACAAGTGTTTCACCTAACACAAAGCTGAGTCTTAAAAGGGAAATACATTTTAAAATCACATTATATATAATGAAAAAGGTCGGGGTAAAGGCCTTTTGGGTCTCTTATACATGATTATTTTGTCAGTTCCTTTTATTGTATTGACTTTAGACCCCCAACCGATTGACTTGTGTGCCCATTAGAAAGTGCCTTACTTCCTGTGGGAGAGGGGGGAAGTAAATTGTATTCTTTTCCCATCTGTTTCTAAGCAAAGGCAAGCTGTACAGGGACAGAGCTCAGAAAATAGTCTCTTGGGGTGAGGGTCACAATAAATAAGGCTTGGTTATATGCAAGCACTAAATTTCATTATGTAATTCAGAGTGCAATGAAAACATTGCACTATATAATTATGTGGCACATTGTACAGTTCCTTCATTCCTTATGACGTTGTATTATCTGCTTAGGGCATGGGATTGCGACCTTCTCAGACAGCTAGTTTCACAATTCAACAAATTTATGCAAAAGCCATTTCTAATTCTTTTAACAAAAGGTGACTCTGCTATTGCAAGATGCTATTAGATTTTTTTCAGTGTCAACCTGATATTTCAGTGTTGATTTGACCAGTTTTCACCATTCTCACACAAGTCTGCAGACAATTGTGATGGCTGCCTGAGATTTTAGCCATGCTTTTAAAAAATGTAATGGAAGAAACTAATTCTGAGAGTGTATAGATGTCATTGCGAGTGTCGCAGATGTCTTAGTTTGCAACCTTATTGATTGCCTTCCCTGACAACTGACACAATCTGGCAGAAGTGAATAATTGTTAACGAGCTGGTTCTGACAACCAATGGTAGTCACACAATTAGTTTTCATCTAGGCCAGGGGTGTCAAACTCACAGTGTCACGATGGCGTCACATGACGTATAGCGACTTTTTCCCCTTTGCTAAACCAGGCGTGGGTGTGGCCAGCATGTGACACATCCAGCCCATGGGCTGTGACAGCCCTGATCTAGGTGGTGTGTATGGGAGGACTTGCAAAAACAGAGCCACAACCCCCACAGTTTACTATCATTGCAAAAGTCACACTTCTGCATAATCCCATCAAGGGCACAAACACCAAGCATCTGCCACAAACTATTACAAGAGCATACTGCATGTTATGAAACATCATCAAGTCTTCTAAAAATCAAAAAAATTTAACAGTCACAGTAATTAAAGCCACAGCAAACTGTAAGCACAGTTTGACACAATAAGACTTTCTTCTAAGTAAATAAGGCTCAAATTGCGGCTGTGGCCGGGAGGACTTTTTATCAGGTCCGCCTGATTCACCAGTTGCGTCCCTTTCTGGATCGGGACTCGTTAAGTGTGGTCACTCATGCCCTCGTCACTTCCCGCCTGGACTACTGCAATGCTCTCTACATGGGGCTCCCCTTGAGGAGCACTTGGAGGCTCCAGCTGGTCCAGAATGCGGCTGCGTGGGTGGTTATGGGAGCGACGTGGCACTCCCATGTAACTCCCCTCCTGCGCGCGCTGCACTGGCTCCCGGTGGTCTTCTGGGTATGCTTCAAGGTTTTGGTTACCACCTTTAGAGCGCTCCATGGCTTAGGACTGGGGTATCTACGAGACCGCCTTCTGCCACCAGTAGTCTCTCACCAATCAGTACGCTCCCATAGAGAGGGGCTCCTCAGGGTGCCATCGGTCAAATAGTGTCGACTGGCGGCCTCAGGGGGAGAGCCTTCTCTGTGGGGCACCTGCCATCTGGAACAAGCTCCACCCGGAGATACGGAGGATCCCAGATTTGCGCACTTTCCGCCATGCCCTCAAGACATTCTTATTTCAGCAGGCTGGTCTGGCCTAACTTCCCCTTTTAACTGCTAATTTTAAATTTGTTTTAAAATAGGGGTGTTTTAAAGTTGTTTTGGGACTAATTATTTAATGTATTTTTTAATGGTTTTTAAAGTTTGTATTATGTGTATTTTATCCTTTGGCTGTTCACCGCCCTGAGTCGTTTGGGAATAGGGCGGTATATAAATTCAATTTAAAGTAAAGTAAAGTAAAATTGGCATTTATAAAGTCCCTTTTCACCCTTCCAATGGAACCTATTTCCAAGAACTAACATTTTCTATTTGATGAAATTTATGCCTAACAGTAATGTAATACAAGGCAAGATAGAAATTAAGTTAACCAAGGCAACAACTTTATTAACTCTTAACATAGGAAATCTACAACAATGGTATGGGCTAATTCTTGTGCTGAGGCCAAATGAAGAGACAGGAGAAATGTTCTGTGTGCTTAAACCTAACTCAGAATCTGAGCAGCTACACTTGGTTGTTTCAACTGATTTCAATTACAACTGCCCTTAAAGTCATAATAAAAGTTTAATCTTAACAGATTCCAATTCATATTTAAATTGCAGCAAGGAAGGTGTGCCTGTGCCCCCAAATCCTTGACCACTAAGTATAATGGTTTGATGACTAATACAAGTTGTGCCCAATATTTGGAAAACTACAGGTAATTTATCCCTGACCTGCCTAGCTATTTAATCAGCATCACATCTACTTATTCTTTACCTGATAGAGTAAAATATGCCCACCCCCAAAAAACAAAACCCACCCTTCATTCAGTATTTAATTAAAGAGAACCTTTTTTATCAATCACTGATGCAAACCAGAGGTGGGTTTCAGCAGGTTCTGATCAGTTCTGGGGAACCAGTAGTGGAAATTTTGAGTAGTTCGGAGAACTGGTAAATACCACCTCTGACTGCCCTGCCCCCATCTGTTCTCTGCCTCCCGAATCTTAGCTGATTGGGAGGAAATGGGGATTTTGCATTATCCTTCCCCTAGAGTGGGATGGGAATGGAGATTTTGCAGTATCCTTCCCCTGGAGTAAGGTGGGAATGGAGATTTTGCAATATCCTTCCCCTGGAGTGGGGAGGGAATGGAGATTTTACAGTATCCTTCCCCTGGAGTGGGGTGGAAATGGAGATTTTGCAGTATCCTTCCCCTGCCGCACCCACCAAGCCACGCCCACCAAGCCATGCCATTCCCACCAAGTCACACCCACAGAACTGGTAGTAAAAAAAATTGAAACCTACCACTGATGCAAACTGTCCTTGCAGTTTAATAATCCTGAGGACTGGTGACACCCTTCAGGACAAATATTAGAACCATAGCCTCATAGAACTGGAAGGAACCAGAATTTCTGCCACTTTGCATGAACATGATGTAAAAGCTATTGGTCATTTATTGCTATTGCAGCATTATGTTGCACGCTCCGATCCCTTCACACATGCGTGTGAAATCATGACACACATAGAAAAGGCATGGAACCTGTACTGTGATACTGCAATATTTCTTTCCTATTCTGCTATAGTCTTGTCCCTCCAAGCAACAGGCTTGACCGGATGCAAAAGAGCCAGTGCCCAATTGCATTGATATGGTTTTGACATTCACCTACATTGCTGGTTTTATTTCATTTTTTAATACTATAAATCTCCAGGTTGTCTATCCCAATTTCACTTTCTTACTGAAATTCCTCATGTGTAAATTGCATCAGTGTATCTCTTTTGCTACAGTGGCTTATCTTGAGCAAATGGTTTGCTTTTACCCTGATTAACAGGCTCTCTGAAAATATCCTAACGTAGTGTATTTTCTGCCCCTTCTCCTTTAAATTTACTTTGGGATGCAACAGCACTGTTCACATTCACGTTTTCTTCTGTTTATATTGCGAGTTTATTCACTTGGCTTCTATTCCTGCCTGTTGCTCCCAGCAGTCTCCATGGCGATAGCAATTTCACATGCTCCCTTCAATGGTATCCCAGCATCTTTGAATACTCTCTTTCACAATTCCACACCAGCCAATGGCTCAATGCATCCTTTGGCCAGTCACCAAATTTGTAGAAGTTCAACTGCATATGCTGCAGTAGGTTCCCCCTCTTTCTGTTTGTACTTTGGAAACCTGAAACGCTCGCCATTCACTAATACTTTTGATGCCAAACATTCCTGGGTTATTTTTATTAGTTCTGCAAAGCTGAATTGCAAGAGAAACTTCATAATAAAGAGTATGGTTTTCTTCCCACAACAAACGGTAAAACAGACACATTTTTCTGATCTGCCTCAAAAAAAAAATTCTTCAAGTTTCTCTGGATTTCATGTCCAGCCACATCTCTCCAATAAAAATAGTCTTATTGCTGTATTCTTTTCCCCTTTGTTTTTAATCACTGTGACCCATTCAGTATTATTCGTTCTCTGTTTTCTACAGCCATTTGACTCATTTCAGAGATAAAGAAAAGTTTGAGGAGTTTTATGTTTTATCATCTCACCTCATTGCCATTGTTGTGACTTTTTGACTGATCTAACAAAAGAAGACACTACAATCAGAATAGGTCCCGTCCCCCCTTTACTTTATTAACAACTAGTTCCAGTGAGTCTGCAAAAATTGCAATGCATGACAAGGTAATCAGGTAACAAGGGATGCTTAATCCACTAAAAACAACAATTACCCAATAAAGGATTCTTCTTTTGCACATAGCTGTAAAAATTATTCAGAAGAAATGCTTTGATTCCTGTTTGTACACACCACCTCTCTGCTCTTCACTAAAGCAGCTCCCCATATTTCCAGCTTCCACCTAGGCCTGAATAAAAGATGCTGCCACACAAGAAGTTGACTCATTAAAGTAGTACTTCCCAAACTTTTGCCTTCATTACCCAAAATGAACTTCAGTGATAAGTCCCTTCCTTCGTAACTTTGAATGAAGTTGAATGAACGATGGTAATTTGAGGACCACCTGTATTATAAAAGCAATATCATTGACTGATCTTTATGTCATTTCAACAAATTGCCATTGGTCATTTCATAATTTTTTGTCTCCATGGGAATACTTTGGGAGATTTTCAAATATATTTTAATACTGTGGAATCCTTGGTGCTCCCTGAGCATGGTTAAACTATGCTTTAAAAAAAGCTCCATTTGGATGGAAACACTATGTTAACCAATTTTAAACCATGATTGATGTTTTCACTGAGCTTCTTTGATAATGATGTAGAAGACTGTGTGACCAATACTAGTCCATATAATCCAGATTTAGTTTGTTGTTTCAAGCCTAATTATATATATACGTGTGGATATATAATTAGGCATGGATAGGGTTATATTCTTTTACTTTACCCTTGTTTATTTAGCTTGTTTATATTTTTGTTTTTGCTTTCTCTTAATATAAAGCAGTGTTTTCTTTTAAAAAATTGAATCTGCTGAACCATCAGAATCTGCAATCTTCAACATAAACATATACATTAATTATAGTCTGTAAACTTGTTTCTATATACAGTTAACTTAACAAAAATCCTACAGATTTAATTTATCCTGGAAGACTTATTAGCTTAATAAGGGGTGTCAAACTCACAACCTGCAGGCCAGATGCATCACATGCTGGCCATGCCCACCCCCCCAGTTTAGCAAGGGGGGGAAGTCATGATACATCCCATGACGACAATGTGATGCCGCGAGTTTGACACCCTTGGTTTAATTCATTCCCTCATGCTATTCCTAGCCAATCTTTGCTGATAATGAAAACTAAGCAAGACTGGATTTGAACAGAAAGTCATCAGGAATACCAAGGCAATTTCCTACACTGGAAAGGCTTCAAAGCAGCCCCAAATCCAGCAATTAAAAAAATATGTGCATAGCATTGTCAGGAAATCTACTGTACATGGGTTGGGTTTGTGTAGAACAGGATTTCAGCTCAACACAAGTGACCCTTTATTTTATTCTTATTTATTTTTATGTATTTATTTAAATGATTCATCAACCACTGTTTCCTTGTATTTATTAAATCCATATGGTTAGTAAGGAATGATAAAAGGAGCAAAGACTTCTCTGAAATTTTACTTGTTGCCTTTAATACCACAGGAGCAAGCATTGTTCAATTGGAGCAATAATTATTGCTTATTGTTTCTTAAACAGAACCAGTTGTAGGCATGAACAGAAAAATGAAGTCTCTGTCAACAACAGAAAATTCTTCCAGTTATAATCCTGATAAAGATCTATTCCATTCATAAATAAAAACAGAGCATGCTTTATATAGTTTTCTATGGCTGAAAAGGCAGCTAGATGATGGATTTGGACTGCCATAAATTCTCCCTGGGTTAAGGAGAGATCTTGAGATTGCCCATATGTACTGCAGAGACCTGGTTGGTTGGTTGGTTGGTTTGTGATAAATAACAGAAAGTAATGTTTTTTCAGTCTCTTGCAATCTGCTGTCTGTCATGAGTTTTCATTGTGCTCAGAGCTGCTAATGTAGAATTTATGGATTCAAAGTTTGACCGAACCTCATTTTATAAATCATTTTGGATTTTTTTATTATTATAATTGTTTGTTAATGATTTAAAAACCTTCAAAATCGCAAGTCTAATATTCACTGGCTGAGTTTCTTTTCAGTTTGTTTAGAAAGTTACATGAAAGGCACAGGCTGTGTATAAGTGTCTCTATTTATGCCTCAAAATCCTGCTGGGATTTCAGCAGAGAGACACTCACATGTGATCTGCACTGGGCCTTTCACAGTCTTCCCCATAGCTGAGGCACCCTGCACTCCTTACTTGGGACTCCACCTGCTTGATGATTCATGATAACCCTTGATGATCATAATCAGGAAAGCCAGGGTTGCAGTGTTGAGTGACGTGGTCACATGATGTCTTGCTTAACAACTGCTTTGCTCAAGGACTCAGATCTTGGTCTCAATTGTGATTTTAAATTGAGGATTATCTGTATATTGTCTATTTTGTGGTCCCACCGGTACTTGCTTGCAGGCAAACGGCATTTCTTGCAGATATTATGTTATTTTGTAATGCCATTCTTTATAGTCAACATATGTGATTAGTTGTTTATTATTTATAAATAATTATATCAGTTAATTATGCTACCTAATAATCAGAAGTAAAATATATGATCCAAGTGGCAGCCAACTTACTCAGCACTGGGTTTCAATTACCACCTTCTGCCTTCTGCCTTCTGCCACCAGTAGCCTCTCACCGGCCAGTACGCTGCCATAGAGAGGGGCTCCTCAGGGTGCCGTCGGTCAAACAGTGTTGACTGGCGGCGCCCAGGGGGAGAGCCTTCTCTGTGGGGGCACCTGCCATTTGGATCGAGCTCCCCCCGGAGATATGGAGGATCCCGGATTTGCGCACTTTCCACCGTGCCCTCAAGACCTTTTTATTTCAACAGGCTGGCCTGGCCTAACTTCCTTTTAATTGTTAATTTTAAATTTGTTTTAAAACAATATGGGCCAAATTATTTAATGTGTTTTTATACTGTTTTTTAAATTTTGTATTATGTGTGTTTTATCTTTTGGCTGTTCACCGCCCTGAGTCCTTCGGGAGTAGGGCGGTATATAAATCCAATTTTTTTTTAAAAAATTAACATTCCCAGATAACAAATTTACAATTCTATTTTGGATTAAATTATCTTTCCAAACTCCACCTATGGTGGATTTCATTAATCACTGTCATGCTGGAAACAGTTATTTAAAGTCAACTTTGTGATGTTTTAATTATTATTTTGACTGCATTCAGCAAGTACCAGATGAAGCCTAAAATTGTTTTATGTAATTTCAACTTTGGGCCCCTTTGCAATGAATTATGTTTTATATTCCTATTAATGTTTTGCTAATGCCCTTTGGTGTTTATGAGTTTTTCATGCCATATTGGTTGTAATTATAATGACAACTTTTACACAGGAGCAGCATCAGCTGTTCTTTCTTCAGCATCTACCAGTCATTTTCTTTCTTTTTAAATGAGCTACGTTTACTCTGCAAATATGCCTCCTTCTATTTAACTCGTTCTCTCGAGTACAAACAAAGATTTGTTTCTAAGCCTAAAGGACACCTTAAACCATGTGTGTATGTGTATACCATGGGGAATGGGGGGAGCGATAGGGAGGGAGTAAAAGCAACATACAGGTAGTCCTTGACTTACAACTGTTCATTTAGTGACCATTCAGTTACAATTGCACTGAAAAATGTGACTTAGGACCGTTTTTCAGTTACAACCTTTGCAGCATTCCCATCATCACATGATCAAAATTCAGATGCTTGGCAACTGGTTCATACATATGACTGTTGCTGTGTCCCAGGATCATGTGATCACCTTTTGCGACCTTCTTACAAGCAAAGTCAATGGGGAAACCAGATTCACTTAACAACCGGGTGACTAACTTAAGTGTGGTTATTCCTTTAACAATTGGGGCAAGAAAGGTCGTAAAATGGGGCAAAACTCACTTAACAAATGTCTCACTTAGCAACAGAAAATTTGGGCTCAGTTGTGGTCATAAGTCGAGGACTACCTATATTGAGTTAAAAACCCATTGTGGGTTTATCCTAACATCCTGCTAACTGTAGTCCAAAGCTGTCCGATTAACTATTTTCAGCTGTCATGATATCATCTTCATGTTGTCATTTGTACTTATACATTCATCTTTAGTTGTTCCAAGGTACAACCAGTGATGGATCTGGATGCACGTGCATACATTGGATATGATAGATTGAGCCAGTCTGGCTCCCTTGAGGTACTCTCTTAATTCTTCAACCACAACACTGCTGCACCGTCCACACAAATCCTGGGATTGCCATCCTGGTAATATTGCAACCAGCCACCTTTTATCACTGGTTTCCTTGGGAGGAAGAAAATGGCAATTCTCCTTCCTCCAAGAACTGAACTAAATGGGAAGGAAATCTATTAAAGGCTTGTTCTTTTCCTCAGAACAAATATCAATCCACTATCAAAGACTTTATTATATATGTATGTATGTATGTATATATATATATATATATATATATATATATATATATATATATATAT
>WNWU01000003.1:28661723-28871381 GCA_012654045.1 Ptyas mucosa | reverse complement strand
TATATATATATATATATATATATATATATATATATATATATATATATAAAGGTCAAAGGAGTTGAAAGGTATAAAAGGAGGAAGGACAAAAACAGGGAGGAAAAATGAATTTCTGAAAAGGTTAGCTTCAACCAATTACTGCTTTTGGCTAGGATCTCTCATAAGACACAATATTCCACAATTCATATCACCATTCATACAAAATAATCAATATTGCATCTAGTTTCTCTGGATTTCAGCTTTGAGCTTCAATCTGGCTTTTTTTCCCTATTGGCTGGGCCTTTTTTTCCTTGTAAAAGCAAAATAGAGCTGGGAAAATAGGATGGCCTACCAAGAGGGAAAAATTCACATTTCTGTTTGGCTTCTAAGCATTTGATTGTCTCTGCCCATGTCTTCAGTTATCAGCCTTAATTCTTTTAAGTGTCAGAACCTCTTTGCAAGGGATTCTCAACTCCAGTAGAGTTTTCCATTTTCTCCTAACACATAATACTCGCATACAAATGATCTGCAATGGTTCCTCAATGATGCTGGTGATGATATTGTCAGGAGTTGGGATCTGACAAGTTCCTAGTGGCTACTATTGGCTGGTGTAGGTATGTCTGTCTGGTCACTGGGCATTGTTTTCCAAATTTCTCCTGTTATTTTCCCTAGACCTGTCAGGGATCCAAGTGATCTTGCTGTCACTTGGGCCCTGTCATATAATTGTGAAACTGCCAGGAAAAGGGAGAACAGTTTTTCTTGCCAATCAATCAATAGGCTACTTCTTCCAGTTTTTCAAACTGGAAGGAGTAGTAGAGAAAGATCCTTTGAAACATGCATTTTGCACTCTTTTATGGATCTTAAACTCTTTAGACTGATCTGTGGCATGGATGTGCATTTCCTACTAAACCTCTCCCAATTCATTAGAAAATACTCACCTGCCTCATACTTTGATTACGGCACCAATACATCCAATGATTATGAAACTCTAAAAATGCCCATTATTTCTCATAAACATATAAATCTTGTTTCCTGATGACTAAATAAACATTTCTGGGGAGTTTTTTGCAAATTTTTCAGAAGGAGTTTGCCTTTTTCCTACAGCAGAGAGAAAGCAATGGCCGAAAGATGAACTAATGCTGACTAGTCTCCTGGTTTCTAGCCTAGTACTTTTAACTGTTATACAAAACTGGGTCTGTAGATCTGCACAAAGACCTATTCAATGGCAATCATTCATACTCAGATGTCATACCTAAGGAATAATTGAGACACACAATTGAGATAAACAATCAACACAAAGCTAGCCATTACAAAGTTGCTATTGCATTTGCTTACTATATTAATGATTTCTCAAAAATGTATTAGAATTTTAATTTACGATAAATCCATATGTACTTTATGATGAAATTTAGTAACATAATTTTGCTTAATAAATAGAAAATAACACTGCAGAGCAGGACTAATGTGATAATGTGAAAACAACTGCACTACTACTAAGTTTTGACTGTTAAAGCCAATATGATACCACTTGCTGAAATTTAAGCTAGAACATAAACAAGTTAAGCCAGAGACATCATCAGGAATCAATCATTAAAAAATCAAGATGGCAGCCATCACCATACAATAGAAGTATCACTATCTTGACTTCTTATTTTATCATACTCTGTGGACTTTCCTACCACTGATGTAATCTTGGATATGAGAATTCTAAAGAATCCTGGGGCAGTAACCTATATTAAGTTAAAAAGAAAAAAGAAAGATTCCTGGAAATAGGCAGTGGCAAAGAACTTCTGAATTTCTGTAACTGCTGGAAAAGTCATCAGGAGTCATCTCAACTTGAAGGACAATTTATCTTATGCTACATTTAAAAATGAGATGTAAATATGCTGACATTCTTAAGGAATCCCAAATCTAGAACAGGAAACCATGCCCCATTTCTACTTCAAATCCCACTGAGTTCTGTCAGCTAATTCCCAAATAAATATGACGAGGCTGCAGCCTAAACATATTTTTTAAAGTCTTTGTCTTACCAGAGACAAGCAAGCAGCAGGATTAAGTTCCTATCCATTTAAAATACTGACACTTGAATGTTCTTTTGTGAGAGAATAAAATTGTAATTTTTAAAATTATATAAAAACTGGCTTTACAAGCTGTATTGCAAGGTTGACATGGAATTAGAGAAAACAATAAAGTTGCTTATTTAGATTTATATTCTGCCTTTTCTCTAAGGTTCAAGGTACCTGACATGGGAATCTCCCTTCATCTTGGTGTCATAACAATCCTGTAAGAAGACTGAGCTAATGAAAGTGACTGGCTCAAAGTTATTCCTTGAGTTTTCATATCTGAGGGTGACATGAACTTGTCCCAGTCCATTCTGTACTTTAATGATGACACCACACTTGCTTCTCAAAAACAAACTTTCAAAAATACCTCAGGTACAAAGAATAATTTCTACCTATAAAGGTAGAAAACAACTGATTTGTATGAAGCAGAAGTGTCAAACTCATATTGTCATGTCATCATCACGTGACGTATCGGGACTTTTTTCCCCTTCGCCAAACCGGGAGTGGGCGTGGCCAGCACATGAAGCATGTGGCCCGCGGGCCATGAGTTTGACACCCCTGGTATGAAAGAAATGAAGGAAAGAATCCATATTATGAAAACCTATTTAATGCCATAGACATTTTTATAATAATACCTGTGATGTTTTGAAGAGAAAATATATTCATATTCTCCAGGTGCCAGTCCCAAAATTGCAATGGTTGCTCTTCTTAATGAGTCAGCAAATTCCATCAAAAGTTTTTCTGTGGCTCTTGGCAGAATATTAGTTATAAACTGAAGGCCAAAATGAAAACCATATGTATGATTTTTTTAAATACTATTATTATGACCAATCATTTATGTGGTAGGCTTAAATACATGCTGTACGTCTTCAGAAAAGCTTAAGACACGTTCTTTTTAATTCAGGATTGCTGTGTTTGACAAATGCTTGCTGAATAGATTACAAAAGTAACAACAAGTTCATAATTTTAAAACAATTAGTATTCAAAAATGAGACAAATTATGTCTCACTTCTGCCCCTTGTTTCTTTGTCCTGTTCATGGTACAGGACAATATGGAAGGTGAGGGTTGAGAGCCTTCTCTCTCATGTGACATACTGGAAATGTAGCAAAGAAAAAGTAAAATCAAAGCAAATATCTATGGAGATTCTCAGTCATCCAGGTCATGACTGTCCCAAAGGTGCTTTTCTCACTCTCAAGAGGCAACTAGACTTTCTGGTTTTTCTTTGAAGACATTTTTATTATAATTGAACAGATTGGATATAATTGGATGAGAAGTGAAAGGTCTTCAAAGAAAAAACAGAAAGTCCAATTGCCTCTTGAGAGAAAGAAAAAAAAAGCACCTTTGGGATAAAAATAAAGCATCAACCACAAAAAGTAAATATTCTATTTATTACCAATACACTTTCAACAACAGCATTGGGGGGTGGGGGGCAGGAGAATAAAAAATTCATGCCTCTGCCATCTTAATTTTTTTGCCCTTCTGTAGATGCCATTCTGTCATATGCATTTTTGTCATTATTGTCCAATATATTTTTCTGAACCATTTTCTCGCCAGATTAGACGTATGAAAGGAAAAGATATAATTTCAAGAACCGGCTGCTTTTAAAATATATTTTGGAAGCTTTACTGAGTGTAAAATTCATTACTCCCATCTGTAAGAAGGAGAAAAGGATAGAGAACCTTTTTAAATAACTGACAGGTCACCTCTAGACTTTTCTACTCTGAAGTCTATTTTGATTATACAGAAAGGAATTGAGTTCCACGGTTCTAACCATTTCAGAAATATTTGAACTCACAATTTCCTGGTCCTAGACTGGTGCCTTAAGCACCAGTTCAAACTGGTATTAAAAAAAAAACAACCTACCATGTTTTGTCAGTTAACCATTTTGTTGTTTGCTGGTGTTTAATAAATAAACATAAAACTGTGTGTTTGCTAACTGAACTGAGCAGTATGTATGTTTGCTTTGATCTAGAAATAGGAATAAACTGGGGAGTGTGCCTGATGCCAACTAAATTGGAAGTTACCAACAGCAGTTTTCCAATGTGACCTCAGTGCTGCACTTTTTAAAAATGCAATTCACTTTTTAAAAAGGTGGAGCTTTGACTGTGTGCTCCCTGCTAGATCTTCGCACTAGAAAACAATCTGTAACAAATGATAAATGACAAATATGTAAAGATTTAAAGGATAGATTAAGTGTAAAAAGGCCATAATGCTGAAATGAACCCTAATTAAACCAAGCCGGTGTTTCTCAACCTTGACCAATTTAAAATACTGTATGTGGACTTCAACTCCTAGAAATCCTAGCCAGCATGAAGGGATTCATACAAGGAGAGGCAACCTCTGAATTATTCAGATACAGTATGTCAAATTACATCTGAACCCATCTCCTTTGTTCTTTTCTCTCAGCTGCCCCAGTTGCTTCCTATTCCTTCCATTCTGCTGTCTTTTTTTTCCTCTAAAGCTTTTTTAATGTCAGAAATTCTCTCCCACAGCAGTTTTGTGGAATCCTTTGAACCAAGAAACATCTTGGGAAAGTTATTTGAACAGGCAAAGTCAGGAAAGAGATGGAGAAAGTAGGATCACATATATTTTTACAGTGCCCAAAATCTAGCATTAAGAAATATATTCTAGATAGATTAAATTCCAATTTTCAAATGTGTGTGAAACTTAAAAGCATGGAAAACATATTATAACCTAATATACATGATTTGTACATTCAAATAATGTATAAAAACAGTTCTTCTACGCCTTCTTTTATATGAAGTCTATTGGTTAATTCCTTAGTCCTTTTTCTCCAGTAGATATATAAGCTGTGTATAAATGGATTTGTACACATTGATTTCCTGTTATCTTATTCCCCCCATTTCCTTTCTTTCTGTCCAACGTCTCCTTCTTTATCAAAGCTTATCCTATATAAACCTCAACGTAGAAAACTGTTGTGCTGCATAAGTTATGCAATGAAGATCTGTGAATAATAATGATGTTTGTAAATACATCAGAGAAAGAGTGAATGAGTGGGAAGACTCACAACCTAAAGGTTTGAATCAACATTTTTCAGCTGCCCAAAATTTAACTTAAAGAAACCACCTCTCAGTCCTGTTTATGTATTACATGGAGCCAGCTTTCTAGTTTAGCCAACTCCCAATGCAACTCTCACAAGTTTTCAAGTAATATGCCTTATGATGTTCACAGATCCAAAATCACCAAGGTTGGGACAGGCTAACTTTAAGCCATTTTGAAGAAGCAGGTTGCTTTCTCCTTTGTTTATAGTATAAAAATATAACATTGGGTTTTGAGACTGAAAATTAGTCCACTTTAAGAGCTTCCAAACAGATTTGGATTTTTACTGACAATCTATGACAGAATGAATGCTAAAAAGAATGAAACCTGACTAACAGTATATTCGTACTTTCCAAGAAAAAAATTCCATTACAGAATAAGATGAGGGTTGTGCATCTTATCTAAAATTTCTTCAGTGGACAAAGAATCTCTTTGATCCTGTTTTTTTAAATCATAGCATATTGAAATTGGTAAGTATAGGGGTTTTTTTCTGTGAGTTCCTGAACTGGCCACATTCAGTGCAATATTAAACATCAGTATTTCTCCATCTTTATTGAGTCTAGCAATAGCCAGTCAGCTGCCCTTGTTTAGGGTGACATGCTTCCTGATGATCAGGAATAGACTACTGGATTATCTATAGAGCTGCTGTGGAAAATATTCAGGCTATTTGGTGAATAAGATCACTCAAGTTGGACCCCAGAGGGCAGGTGCCAGAGACTCAGTCTTGTGGTGACCTGGGATAAGTTTGAGTCTGTGACACCTGAGGAATTGAAGAGAATCTCTATACTGTTAGTTCAGATACCTGTTTATTGTACCCAGAGAAATGACCTATAGTTGGCTCCATGCTGTAGTGTCAACTTTGTTGAGGGAGGTGGTAGTGTCTTCAACCTTGAAAGAGGCAATGGTACTCCCCTACTCTAGAGATTGGCCTTGGATGCAACAATTTTAGATAACTACCATCCTGTCTTTCTTTTTGAGGGAGGGTTATTGAGAAGATACTCAGTCTGCAGTTGCAGAGAATCTTGCAGGAAGTGGATTGCCTACATTCATTTCAATTCAGTTTCAGGTCAGATTTCAGTACTGATAGAGTTTACATGTTCCAGGTCCCTTAAATTAAATCTATCAGGATGCATGCCTGTTTTGTTGTGGTATCTGCTAGAGAATGAGAAAGCCTCCAATAGAATGAGAGACTGGGTTGAAATGCTACCGGTTCTCTCCAGTTTCGGGTGAACCAGTAGTGATAAAAACTACCGGTTCAGGTAAACCAGTAGTAAAAAAAAAAGCTACCAGTTCAGGCAAACCGGTAGTTAGCTACTGGTTGAACTGGTAGTTTAAAAAAGCTACTGGTTCCTCCGAACTGGTATTTCTGATGATCAGCTGTGCCGGCGCGGTTTAGCTTTGCTAAAAAGTAGGAAATCCTGCTTTCTAGTGAAGCTAAATCGTGTGGCACAGCTGATCCCCTCCCCTCGCTGTTCTACATACCTTCCCAAGCCTCCTTTGGCTCATACTGCACATGCACACATTTGGCATGCACTGTGCATGCAGTGCATGTTTGTGGGCACTGTACATGTGCGCATGCAGTGCACACTTGGCTTGCAGCGCTCATGCATGGCCAGCGAACCGGTAGCAAACTGGTTCAGATTTCACCACTGTCAGAGACCCTCTGCATCTCAGGCAAACAAATGTAACTCCTATGCTACTAGAACAGTATTGGTAGCAATAGCTGCAGCTAAGCTTAGACAGCAACAGGGCAACCACTGTTGACCCAGGGAGGCCTGTTATTGCCATCACATGCAGCAGCCAATTAAAATGTAGTGGTTTGCCTAGAAAAAAGTAAAACACATCAGCCGAGCCAGGTAGCAACACCATTAAAAGCCAGTAAAAGTTGAAAAACTACTTTCAGTGTGAAAACATGGGTGAAGGTTACATTTACAATGACCTGGGAAAGAGTAGAAGATGATGCCCCCATCCTGCCCCCTACAAGAAATGGAGACTGGGCCATATAGTACTTGCATTGTGGCAACCTGGCAGGGTGGATTAAACTCATTATTCTTAGACCATAGATGTATGACCTTGTATAATTCTCCTTCAGAAAACTCAGAAGAGAAAATGCGAAGCTAGGATTGTATAAAAGCATCTGCCTATAAATGGTGGCTCAGTGGTTAAGACACTGAATTTGTTGATCGAAAGGTCAGCAGTTCAGCGGATCAAATCCCTAGTGCCGCGTAACGGGGTGCGCTCCCATTACTTGTCCAAACTTCTGCCAACCTAGCAGTTCGAAAGCATGTAAAAAATGCAAGTAGAAAAATAGGGACCACCTTTGGTGGGAAGGTAACAGTGTTCTGTGCACCTTTGGCATTTAGTCATGCCAGTCATATGACCATGGAGACGTCTTCAGACAGTGCTAGCTCTTCGGCTTTGAAACAGAGATGAGCACCGCTCCCTAGAGTCAGGAACGACTAGCACATATGTGCGAGGGGAACCTTTACCTTATATGTTACATCCAACATGTAGTGGAAGGAAGGAATGATTTGGGTAAGGTAATGGAGGAGGAGTTTTTCATTTATACTTTTTTAACTGTATACTCTGTACCCCTACTTTGCTAATTAAAATGTAAAAGAGGTGCTGTGCTCTGCTCAAATAAATGGAAAGCCTATCTAGTCGTCTGTTCAGCTGCCTCTGGAAACTCTAAGCAAACCAAGTAAGACTCCTCTAGGAAGAAAAGAACTGTTGTCCATATCTCTAACTTATGTTAGCCATCTGTTTGGTGACAATTTCTTTTCACTCTTTGTCTGGATATATGCAGTGTATACAAGTAAGACATGCAAATTAGTAACAGTCTTCTAGTAAACGGTTCATTTAAGCAGGGGCTTTTTATGCCAAATGGGATAATTGCCTTACCATTTGTTTGTCACTTTTAATGTAAACAAGCCATCAAATCAACAAATAGTATACAGCTCATTTCTCAGTGTCAAATTGGTGGGTGATAATAAAACGCTTCAAAAGGTAGTTGTAATGTATATGAAGGAACACTCATATAAAGCAAACAATTGTCTAAATTCTGCTGAGTTTCACAGCCTTTTGTGAAACAGATTTCAGAGGGAAGGGGATCACTTTATCAGTGTCTGTTTTTAGAGACATTTTTAATTTCATTTTAGATTTAAGTCATGTTTTTTCCTCTTGTATTCACCATCGTTTTTACATTGTGCTGTAAAAATAAACTCTCTGCCAAACTTAAAAGTTTTTTTTAAGAATTAAAATTGAAAAAATTACTTCACACTATTATTTTCTATTTGGCCTGTATATCTTAAGACCAGAAATGTGAATATTGAACATATGATTAAAAAAGAAAAGGAGATAAATCCTTACCTAAGCCAACTAGTGTTTATAGCATTGTTGTTGTTGTTTTTTTGTTTGCTTGTTTTTTAATTTGATTTATATGCCGCCCTTCTCTGGAGACTCAGGGCGGCTTACAATGCGCTAAGCAATAGCCTTCATATTTTTGTATATTTATACAAAGTCAGCTTATTGCCCCCACAAACTGGGTCCTCAATTTACCTACCTTAGAAAGGATGGAAGGCTGAGTCAACCTTGAGCCTTGGTGAGATTCGAACCTGCAATAATTGCAGGCAGCTGATGTTAATAACAGGGCTTTAGACCACTGTACTATCCAAGGCTCATCATTGGAATGAAGCTTTCACATTGTATAGGATATAGTGGCCATTATTCAGTTCAAAATACTACTATATAAATATACCAACAATGTGAATGAGTTCTACTGTTTTTCTCACAGATCATTCATAATAGTTAAATTCCATTCATCAGAGGAAAGAAGTAAAGTATAAGACCCCATCAATGGCTAGGTTCACACATGCTCAGTAATAATATGATTTGTTGGATTGTAGCTTAGTGCAATGGGTGAGCCCATCCATTACATTTTGTGAACTATACTTTATAGCTTAGTGTCATGCATTAATTAAACCATGGCTAAAAGAAACAAGTTAGTGGAATGTATCAATGCACTAATGGATTTTGGCTCCAGTTTTTCTTAATCTTTACTAGGGAAAACAACTTGACTTGAACTTCTTTTGGGCAGCTTTCTCATCAAATCTTATCCATTTTGATGTGGAAATTTAAACTAGAAGTTAGTATTAAATATGTTTTTAATTCCAAATATATTCTACAAATTGGCAGGCAGAAAGTACTGCAGTCTTTTTTTATTCCAATTTATTCCAGAACACTATGTTCCTGATATAGCACTTCTGAAGGTAGCAAGCTACTGTGTACACCCCCACAATTTCACAGGTGAGATCTATTAAACAATGCAGGTGAGGAGTTAGGAATGTCAGAGCTATTAGTGGCTGTATATGGCAGCCATGAATCAAAGGTAGAAGATTTTCACTGTATTTCCTTAAGCGTGTTTTTTTAAAAAATTGACAGGGAAAGTGCCAAAAATTGCACATCTGTGTAGTTGTCAAAGTGAGGAGGATGTCTTAAAATTTAATTATTCAGAAAATAAGTCTGGATTTATGCCATCTCAGAATCCATATAAGGATGTCTTTTTAAATGTTTGCCTACATCATAAACTCCCAACCCACAGAACACCCTAAAATCTTTGAAACGTTTCATATTTTCCTTATACATTGTGTTTCTTCTATGTAACAACATTTAAACATGCAAATTCCACCCACATTCCAAAATAATAGGATTCCAGAATAACAATATAATATTAGAATAACAATATATTAGACTCACATTCATCAAATTTTCTGGAATATAATCAACTATATGCATATATGAAAATTCTAATAACTTATCCCAATTGCAAAACAGTGTATCATCAGGATGCTTCCCATATTAAATCCTAGACCTTATTTTAAACTAAGAATGGGACTCATTTCAGAAATGAAATTAAGTTTGCCCACATGAGTTTTCTTTTGTTGTTGTTGGGCATTAGGGAACAAACTGATAGGGGAAAAAGCAGTTTGTGTCCTAGGGCACATTTTAAAGCATGATCTCATGCCTTAAAATTATACATACAACAGCATCTTTAAAAGTCAATATACTAAATACAGTTTATAGATAATTATATTTTGGGTAATGTTTTAACTCTGTTCAGGTCTGCATGCTGGTCATAATTCTAGCAGAGATAGAAATATTTCCTAAGTGTAACCCAATTATGTACAATATAATTGATATATGAAAAATACCATTTATAAAGGGTTTTGTTAACGTGAAGAATGTGGTGATTCTATACTGAACATTCCAATAACTTGGAGTAGAATCACGATAACGTACAGAATTTGTCCATGAAACCTCAAACAACTGGATTTGCAACACTGCATTTTATTGGGCCTTGACTTGTCTGAGGCTGATGTAGAAACAGCCACGAACCCAAGTGCAACAAATGTGCAACAGATGTGCTACTGGCTTGCTGCTCAAATTCATTCAAAAAATTCATCCTTCTCCTCCAGGGAATGGAACAAGTTGCTTCTTTGAAGAAAATGGAAAAACTTCAGTTGAATAACCATATACTTTCAATAATATTTCCTTTAAAAATGAACATTTCAAGGGTTAAGCAAATAGTTTCAATATCAAACCCTGCATTATGACTTCGACTTATATCATCTCTTAACTTGGCTTAAAATCTAAGAAAATGATCCAAAAACGATAACCATCTGCTGAGGTCATTTTTATAATTCTGTAGTGTTACAGATCTATCCAATGCGGTGGGGCATGCATGGGACATATTCCGTTTACTTAGCAAGTCCTGCTGAGCTTTGTGAATTTGTTGCAAAGAGTGGCATCTAGTGGTGCCTATCAGCAGGTGGGTTTCATGCATCGACTCAAACTTGTAGCAACATGAAGAGCTATACAGAAAAAATACAAAGGTGCCTACAACAAAAGTTTTTTAAGATGTAAACTGGAATTATGAAGCAACAGGGTAAAGCCAGCAGGAAATCATTCTTTGAGAAAATTCTTGGGTTTGTACTTTGGTTCATCTCCGCATTATGTATCAGAACAGCTTTGCTGAAATAAAACAAAAAACAAAACAAAACAAAACAAAACCCTTCAGAAAAAATGGTGAGGATATCCTTGTGAATTAACCTGTTTGGCTAGTTATGAAGCAGAAATGAGATGTGATAAGTCAAAAATCACAAGAGGAAAATAATTGCCATATTCAGGGGTGTTTTTTTTTTAAAAAAATCATTTAAAACGATAGGCAATTCCAGAATCAGAATTCAAAAAGCAATTTTGGCTTCTAATTAACTAGCACCCCAAAGATTTGATCAATATGCAATGATGTATATGATTCACTTTAAAAAAAGCGCTGAATGGCCCCCTTTCAGATCAGAAGGCTAAAGGTGTTTGCAATATCTAGAACCTATTTGTCTGTGAAGGACAGCATAATTAAGAATGTTCCTCAAGAGGCAGAATTCCAAGGATATCTTACAGGAAAAGATTTGAGAATTTTCTTGAGTTAGCTTACTCTATAAAATAAATTGATTAAATAAATAAACCTAAATGAAAGAACAACCAGTTACAGGAAATCTGAATAACTAACAAATCATCCTAAGAAATAGAAACTTCTACCCCAACACACCTCCCCATTTCCTAGCTGGGCAATCTAACTTGTCTGCATTTTCTGGATGAAAGCCATCTACATCTTTTGTATGCTGTTGTATGCTGTCTCTATTTTCTATGCCATTACTTTTCATTAATAATTTTTGTTTTCATTATTTATTTTCCAAAAATGAACCAGGAAAATGGACTTTGGATTAAGCGGAAGTCTATGTCACAAGCCAGAATGAGTTGTAGCCAGGGTGGAACAGAAAAACCACAATTGCTCTCCTTCAATTCAGATTCTCAGCTTCCGTGAAGCTCCTTCCCTCATCTATTTGTTTGAGTTCCATTATACTGGAAAACCATTATGAAAAACAGCATTTTTGTAACATTCCATTCTGGGCAGGAAGAGGAAGGTGTGAGAGTATTGCATTGATGCAGGGGCAGGTTTCAAAACCTGTCGCTACCGGTTTGCTTTTGGGCATGCGCGCACTTGAGTGTACAATGCTTCTGCGCAGAAGTATCCAAGTGAAGCCTCCCGCCACCGCTGCTACCAGTTCGCCTAATCCAGGGCAAACTGGTAGCAACCCACTATTGCATTGATGTTATCAACAGGACTGAAATGATGTTGGAAACATCCTAGTGACTAGTAATTGAATCCTTTGTACTTCCTTCTCTGACAATGAACTCCACCACATTCAGAAAAGAGCACTATCATTTCTTATTTCTCTCACCCTTCTTTTGCATATCTCACTCCATGTTCTAACCAAAAACTGGCCAATCCCCATTGCAGGGATTGTTATTGCTGGAATTTTCATTAACTTCCATTTCAGAAAGTTAAATAGTTCAAAAACAATCTCTTTGATTAGTATAAATTGGGTTTACTGCATCCCCCTTTTAAATTCAATCTGGTTCAATGAAACTGGATTGCATTAAGCTATCTCTAGCCTAGATCAAATAGCTTCTGAAGGTCCAAATTGGAGTCTAAGTGGTCTCTACATCAAATCCATGAACTAAATTTGAATAACCTACTGTAGTCTCCTGGCATAAGAGAACATGTAATGCCAGTGGAAGAATTCCATATTTCTTATATGCTCCTCCATCTATTTCCTACAGCTTTGTGTTGTTAGCATGAGCCCAGTAACCAAACTTCACAAACAAAACTCCAGTGTTTTTTATTATTAATACTGGATCATTATTTGGGGGGACTTTATTATTTTACTTATATAAATTTTAAAAGTACTGTATAAATAAATGTAACTAATAAACATATTCATTAGATGAATCTCATAATTCAGAAATATTACATACAAATAATCTTTTAAATGAATTTGTGCATTATAGACTAGAAAGTGATTCAGCAACTCTTACTCAGGTTTTATTAATAAAAATAAAACTGGACTAGAAAGTGGGACAGTGTGAATGCTAGTTCTCCCTGAAAAATGAAAGATGGCTAGGGATTTGGGCCCAACCATATTACCTCAGCCCAACCTGGTTTCACAGATTTGGCACCAGCTGAGACCCCAGGAAAGGGAGGTGAGATGGCAGCGATTACAGTGGTGAAATCCAAATTTTTTTACTACCGGTTCTGTGGGCATGGCTTGGTGGGCGTGGTGTGGCTTGGTGGGCATGGCAGGAGAAGGATACTGCAAAATCCCCATTCCCTCCCCACTCCTGTGTGAAGGATATTGCAAAATCTCCATTCCCACCCCACTCTGGGGCCAGTCGGAGGTGGTATTTGCCAGTTCTCCGAACTACTCAAAATTTCTGCTACCAGTTCTCCAGAACCTGTCAATACCTGCCGGATTTCACCCCTGAGCAATTACCTGAAATAATTAGAAGGCATCCAAACACCTTACTTCACAAATTGTTGGTTGTGAGATGCTGTTTGTTAAATTGGGCACCAGCAAAGGATGCCTGGAATTATTGCTATTGTACCAGCCTCCCTTCTGTGTGGCAACTTCCCTGCCTGAACTCCTTGACTCAGGCAGGAGAGGCAGGAGACTTTCCTGGACTCATGGCTCATGGTTAATCTGCCTTCACTGGGCATGGGTCAGAGGTAGCTCAGGAGTTTATATCTACTACGGCAGCCATGGACCTGACCCAAATTGTTCAGGGGCCAACTCATAACAGTGGTAATACATCTGATCTGGTTTTTCTGTTGGGGTAATGCTGGAACATTCTGGATTTGAGGGAAATACGAATGTCTCCCTTGCCATGATCCATCCAGTAGAGCCAGTTCTCTACTGCCATCCCTCTTTACAGGAAGGCTGGGCCTATTGGATTGGCCTTCTCCAGATGACTAATGGACCCAGTTAGGTTCTAGAGGGAGCTTAACAGTGGTGGGTTGCCCCCAGTTCAGAGTGGTTCATAGTAAAACTGGTGGGAGGCCCCGGTGTCATCATCAGCGATCTGTGCATGCGCAGAAGCAAGGGGTGCGTGTGAGCAAAGAGAGCACGTGCACGTGATCCCATTGCGAACCAATAGTAAAGGTAAGTAGAACCCACCCCTGGAGCTTAAGGTTATTCTACAAAACCTGGTAGGCCTGATTGAAGCTTTAGCAGCTGCATAAATAACAAAGCAACAGCACCTTTAGATCAGATTGTGCCTAAGTGGACTCTCCTTGCCCAGCATTCCGAATGCTCATCATGGTATATGATGGAATTCAGGAACTTAAATGGGCTAAGAGATGCCTACAGCACTGCTGGTGAAAAACATGAAGATCGCTGGACATGAGCTAGAGCCACTATTAGAGCCACTATCTCCCTGTCAGAGAATAATGTTCTGAGGTTATATGATCAGCCTTAAAATTAAAAACACCTAGACTACAAACTTGTTTCCCCTGACTTAATTTGTTTGCCTTTGGTTATTATCCAATTTCAAAAGAGTTCTAATGTTGGCAAATGCTGTTCATATGTGGACCCAATTTTTTTTTAAAATTTCTTCTTTGGGTTGGTCAATATTTTTCTTATTTGCTCTATGATAGATCACTAGGTGCAATGGGCCTCTAGAATGGGGTACTATTAAATAAACTAAGAAAATCACAGGTTCGTCTGGTTAAAGTAAGGAAAATAGAAATGAGTAAATGGTGAATGTATTGAAGTGCTGAGAAATAAAACAGGATGTCTGTGACTTGCTAGAGTTGCATGACTAAGGGAGAAAAAAGGACCTTTGGACCTGAGTAATTTATACAGTTAGGGATGTGGTGGCTCAGTGGCTAAGATGCTGAGCTTGTCAATCAGGTCAGCGGTTCAGCGGTTCGAATCCCTAGTGCCATGTAATGGGGTGAGCTCCCATTACTTGTCCCAGGTTCTGCCAACCTAGCAGTTCGAAAGCATGTAAAAAATGCAAGTAGAAAAATAGGAACCACATTTCATGGGAAGGTAATAGTGTTCGGTGCGCCTTTGGTGTTTAGTCATGCCGACCACATGATCATGGAGACGTCTTCAAACAGTGCTGGCTCTTTGCCTTTGTAATGGAGATGAGCACCACCCCCTAGAGTTGGGAATGGCTAGCACATATGTGCGAGGGGAACCTTTACCTTTAATTTATACAGGTAAGAGTCATGGGTCACTGCAGTGGTTGCAGTTCAGAAGAGCAGAATATATACTGTAGCAGAATATATTGTATGATTAAAGAAAACTGATTTCAACGACAGTGGATTCAGAAATTTCACTGAATATCAATTTAATTGTGATCTTCAACAAAAGACATTGCTCCAAAGCCATTACTCTATACATTTTGCCTAATATACATGTTGTATACACTTTTAAACACAGTAAGTTAAATCACAAAAATCAGAAGTGCATTTTGGCATACAGTATAACTATATTCCGAGTCACATAGAGATTCAGGAATAGAAATGGGTAAAGTCTTATTAAACTATGAACTAATGCAAATACATGACCTAATATAAAGCCTTTAGAACTGAATGAGCCTATTGTATTCTAATTCTTTTTATCCAACCATAGTGAGAGGAAAGTACAATTTTCTCTTCATACATTGCAGAAGTAGATAATAATCTGTAATATAATTACTAAGTATAATTTAAAAAGTAGCTTTTAGATCATTAATCTAATTGTCTAATAAATAACTTTGATTATATTAACTTTTTGAGAACTTTATGGAAAAAATCCTCTATTCAATTAAAAACCTTTTTGAAAGTACATGTGGAATATTTTTAGATTTTGTTCTTGTATAATCTTCCAGTGTTTTGGCAGAGATTTTAAGAACCATGAAATTAGTTCTTCATATACTAAGCAACCTTGGAGCAAGGATTTTTCAAATTATCCCTCTTCCAGATAATTTTAAGGATAATTCCTACAATAAATAGTGAGTTTGGATATTAGGCAGGGTTTTTTTAATAACAAGTAAAATATCTTCACAAATATGTCAGAAGAAATGATTAGTTGATTTTGTGCCATCAGATCAGTGTTTAACTCTTAGTGACCTTGTAGACGGATCTTTTCTAGGTTGTTTTGTCCCCAAAATGGCCTTCAGTCCTTTCAATGTTGCACCTATTGTTGCTGTAATCTAACTTGCTACTAATCATCCTCTTCTCTTTCCTTCTACTTTTCCTCCCACTTTTCAAGGGAGTTGGATTTTCATATATGTCCAAAATATGATAATTTGACATTTGTGTCTCAGAACTCTATGTTAATTTGATACATTTGTTTGCTTTCCTAAATGGCCCACCATCGTATACTCAGGACTCTTTCTTGGCTAGTCTTTGTATTCTTACAAAGTTAAACTACTTTATTCTATGATCCAATTATTTGTGTTCTTGGCTATCCAAAGTTCAAAATTGTCTTTATGTCTTGCTTTTCAGCTTTCACTTCCATGTTATAAAAAGTCAACTTCCAGTTAATGCTTGATCATTCGTTTCAGTGTTGGATCAATTATTTTACCAATTATTTTTTCATCATTACTATGTCAAAAACATAATATAAAGAATGTCAGTTTATGTCAAAAATATTAGATCTTGTACAATTTTTTTGCTATAAGATGACATTGGCTAGCATCCTCTACATGAGTTTGCTATGTTAATACATTTATCACACTAGCTATGATTAATCCAAGTACTATTTACTTTCACAATATGTATGCATGTATGTATAAAATTGTTTTATGATGATCTAGCAATACGTTTTTTAAAAAAAAACAATTTGCAGTATTTAGGGAAAGTATTTCAGTAAGCATTTAAGTAAGAAAGATTACAGATTTTTCTTCCCTAAACCAACATGGTGATACTCTTTTGCTCCATTCTTTCCCAAATCCATCTTGGACTGTTTTCCAATGTTCTTCATATATATGGTGACATATTATAGCAATGCTGATTTTCTGAAATTTTATATCAGTGATACATAACATTTTAAGCTGAGAATATATTTAGTGTCCAAAGGCTTCTGAAGACCATATTAAAAATATGATAGACCAAAACAAAAATGTAATGACAATTTAGTTTAAATAAAAAGAAATGTATACAGCATATATGATTACTTCCCTGTGTTTAATTAGTTTCTTCTCTATCATATTAAAGCATTACAATTTTTTGATACACCAAGTAGTCTTCATCAAACACTTTTAGAAGCTTTATACAGTCATAGTATAATCTTTCAGCTCAAAATAACAACAAACCTTGGCTCTCCAGATTTCAAAGCTTTTTTTTTCCACATTAGTTTAGTCTGTGATAGAATCTTGGGAAAAGTATAATGAAGATACTTTATTGAAGGCAAAAATTAAGCCAACTATTATATAAAATCTGCCTCCTGCAGTATATAGGAATCAGAGCCTATGTATCTCAATAATCCAAGAAAAAAATCTATATTTTTCCTCCTGCCATTTGGGTTAAGTTTATATATATATATATATATATATATATATATATATATATATATATGTATATGTATATGTATATGTATATGTATATGTATATGTATATGTATATGTATATGTGTGGATTATAATATGTCCTATTTTAGATTCAGATGCAAACAGCTATGTGATTAACATACACTATGAATTTTTTTTTAATTATTCATTCATTTGTTGTAAAACAGTCACAATGGGAATTGGGCATGAACAATATATCGTAATTTGAGCTAAAGAAGCCCTATAATTTAAGAACTTCAAATATAAACAAGTTATATATTTCTTTCATTCATTATGAAAAATGTTAAATCTATCATCACTACCACCAAAAAAATAATACAATAATATTTGATGATTAATTCAATCTTCATTTGGATTATTTCCTACTCCAAAAGCTCATCATCTGAGTGAGGTTGGTGTGATGCTTTCTGGGATCCCAGTTTTTTTTCTAGTTGGAAGGATATCAGATCTTTCCTAGTGATTATGCCAACAACTTCATTCTGCAAATCAACTACTGTTAAGTGACGAAGACCCAAAGATCGAAATATGATGTATGTGCGTTGCAGTGAGAAATGAGCTTGAAGTGATACTGCTGATTTGTTTATATATGGATCCTGAAAGATAAAGTAAAGAACAGATTAAGAGAAAAAAATTGAAACTTTTTAAAAAACATCTCTGGTAGTTTAAAATGATTTTTTAAAAAACCAATTACAACAACAATTGGGACCAGAATTTCAGTTGCTAAACAAGGTGGTTATTAAATGAGTCATACCCAATTTTATAACCTTTTTTGGCCACAGTTGTTAAGTGAATCACTGAGGTTGTTAAGAAAATCACATGGTCATATAGTGTCTCTTGCTTCTCCAACTGACTGCTTGTCAAAAGCAGGCTGGGAAAATTGCAAATGGCAATCATTTGATCCGAGGATGTGGCAACCATTTACATGCCAATTGGAAGATTATTGCTTAGCGCATTGTAAGCCGCCCTGAGTCTCCAGAGAAGGGCGGCATATAAATCAAATAAAAAAAAAAGATGGGAAAAAATGAAGTTGTTCAATTAGCAGTGTTTCTCAACCTTGGCAACTTGAAAATGAATGGACTTCAGTTCCCAGAATTCCCCAGCCAGCATAGCTGGCTGGGGAATTTTGGGAGTTGAAGTCCATTCATCTTCAAGTTGCCAAGGTTGAGAAACACTGGATTAGAGAAAGATCAGTGGTGGGATTCAGCCAGTTCGCACCCCTTCGGGAGAACCAGTTGTTAAATTATTTGAATCCCACCACTGAGAAAGATCAATAACTACATTTATCAGTAAGTGGAACCTTATAGACTTTTTGCTGAAAAAAAAGAGAAAAATGAACTTGTGATTTATGGATTTGAGGATTGAAAAGAATACTTTGTGGAAAGAAGGAAATTATGATGTAACTTTAGATGGTGAGGGTAAAATATAAATGTATTTACAATCACAATTTTTTTTAATTTATTCACCATTTTTTCTTATTGCCTTTCTTTCTTTTCTAATATTTGTACTGTTTTTGTCTCATTAGAAATTTCTTCAAAAAAATTACATTTTTTAAAATGGCACATTTTGCAGAGGGGTGGACAGACTGGTATGATTTTTTTTACTTATTTATCAGCCCCCTGGTTTTCATTGCTATATTATTAGAGGTATGGCTAGAGAAACTGAAAAAAAAAGAATGCAGAATCCTGCATCTTTGTGATTGCATAGAAATCAAATATTGACTTTTAAAGGATATGTTCTATTAACATTGCAACTTTTTGATAATCTGGAACATTTTAATTGCTGTCCCACATGCAATGGTTGTTTTCTTCTTTCCTTTTTTCTCCCTTTGTTGGCTCATTGTATCAACATCTGTTATGTTTATATAATATGAATTAAAACTCAGGAATGCTGTTTGTACTCAGTTACTTTTGTTGAGAGTATATCGTCCCAGGATTGGCAGTGTTTATGTAAATCAGTGTAACTGACACAGCCGTCATAAACAGAAGAGAAAATATAACTAACACGTTGTAGGCAAAGGAAATGTGTGCTTTTAGAATTGCTTTCACTCTTACCAGATTGATGAAGAGTTGCTGATATTGAGGGTCTGTAGTATAGCAAGCCAACATAGCAGTCATCCACTGCTGATTGGGCAATTTCTCAGTTCTGATCTGGAATATACAGTATAATTACTGGAATAATACAGTGTAATTATATAGTACACAAACACTCCAACTGTGTAGAACAATTCAACCAGGTTGGCTTTATAGCAAGAAAAATAAAACTCTGGCGCACTGCAGAATGCATGCCTTTTTTCATTCTATGATGCAAAATCCTTGTACAAAATTCAATATTTGCTTGCAATTTTTCTCTCTGAAAATAATTTTCCTACCATGTTTCCCCAAAAATAAGACCCTGTCTTATATTTTTTTGAACCCTGAAATAAGTGCTTGGCCTTATTTTCAGGGATGTCTTATTATTTTGGGCCGCGTGGAACAAGACGGGGCTCTACTTGCCGTTTTACCTGATTTCCAGCTCTGTCACCCTAACCAGAGGAAATGGTGGGGACCAGCTGCGCATACGTTTAAATATTTTGGGGAAGGGCTTATTTTCAGGGAGGGCTTATTTGGGGGGGCTTATTTTAGCACATGTGCTCAAAAGCTCGATTGGGCTTATTATCAGGGGATGTCTTATTTTAGGGGAAACAGAGTATGTAGTTATTTTTTTTAAAGCAACAAGTGCTTTTTTTAAAGACCAAGATATATTAGAAATTTTATAAAATTAATAAAATTGCGAAGTCCAGTAAATCAACAGCTGCTTAAGTTCGATACCAGCCAATAATTATTTATATATACTTCATTTTGCAATTGTTGTAATTTATAAGGCTTCACAAATGCAGCAATATTCTGAAACAAGTTTATTATAGCAATACATAATAAATAGAAGTAGAAAACTCATGGAATAAACCATTTCATTTTTGGTGAATAAATCAATTCATTATTGATGAATACGTGCCAGTCATCAAATAATTTAGTATACACATGTAATATTTTTGGAGCAAGTGTTTGGTAATCAATCAATCATATACTAAAGAAAGAAATAAGGAAGCTTGCTTCAAGAAGAATACCATTTTTGCAAGTTGGGGAGCTATTTAATCTTTGTTAAAGCAATTGTGGTAGAATAGGAAATGTACTTCATTCAACAAAAAGCCATTTTTAAGAAATAAAAAGAAAGAAATAAAATAAAAAGTGTGTAGAAAGATAAGTAAACTGGTCGGTTTCTTGTTTATATTTTTCAAGCATTGGAAAGTTTTTTGAGGACAGATCAGTGGTGGGTTGCCCCTGGTTTGCACGGGTTCTATAGAACCAGTAGTAAAACCGGCGGGAGGCTCCGCCCACCAACCCTGACATCATCCGAATGCTTCTGCACATGTGCAGAAGCTTCTGCGCATGCATGTGGCCCCGTTTCGAACTGGTAGTAAACTTAAGTAGAACCCACCCCTTGGACAGATGTCAGTATGGCTTTAGTGATGTCAGTGGTAGTAGTAGATAATTACTATAATAGAACTGCACAGATCTATATAAAATCTTTAAACTTCTTGTGAGATCAGGAACTAAATTTTCCTATGTAGAACTTGAGGCATACTGAAGCTCTATCCTATTATTTTATTAATTAAAAATGGCTTTGATAAAACAGCTGCAGGTTCCTGTTGTAGAAATATCACTGTGTGCCAAACCAGGACTTTCAAAATGTAATGTATAATGTCTCACTGGAGTAGAATAATGAGGGAGGGAGGAAGCAAGCAAGCAAGCAAGCAAGCAAGCAAGATACATCAGCTCACAGGGTTCTATACTATTTATTTTAAATCCTAAAATACTGTATTGTTTCCATAGTGAATAACCTATCCGTAACTAAATTTCATATGAGAGACAATTAAACAAGAAAGCAAACATTACCTTCTGATAGGGCAGAAGAGGTGGATGGGATTCAGTGTCTTCCATTTCAAAAATGGTCTCATTTTCCAGTAGCACATAGAGCTCAGGCCTAGTTTCACAGAAAGCACATTTATCACCAGATGAAAGACCATGTACAAATCTTCTATGAGACTGGGTTTTTTTGGTTTTCTTTTTAACTGGCAAAATTCTGAATTTGTGGATTTAGTTTTTTGAATTTAGGATTGATGTTCTTATCACATTTGGTCATGCTAGCTATGGATTATGGGAGCCATATTCCAAGTCACTTGTGGACCCAGGATAAATAATAATCTTTGCATCAAGATAATAGCAGTGACAGAGTTTTGCACCTGTACACTTTTTTAATTTCCCTGAAAGATAGGAAGCTTAAGGAAAGATATTTTCATATTTATCTCAATGTTCATTTTTAACAGACTTGCTAGTACTGATACACACAGAGAGACATATATATTCTGATAATTAGCTTAACATAATAAAGCATATTTAAAAAAGAGAATATTGAAAACTATTTTCAATTTATTTCTTATATTAATAAGTATAAGATATGGGTAGGTGATCATTCATATAGAATAGATTGCATTAGATTAAACTTTGATCTGTTCTAGATGTCTATAAGATCTTTGATGTTTATTTTATGTCCATAACACTTATATGTCAAAACAGACACCTCTTCAATTTTCAATCTATTGATATATAAGGATACATGATATTATCCCAACTTAGTTCCCTTCAGATATGTTTGCTGGAAAATATTGCTAGTATTAATTAAAAACCTAACATGACACCAGTTGGGGGATGGACAATATAGGCCATCCACCAAACAATTGAGATATTTCTGTTGGAAAGTAGTCTTACCGTTTCACTAATTTAGATCCTCACTAGTGACTTCAGGCAATTGCTGTCATAATCCAACCATGCTTGAGAAGATATCTATTGTAATTATTATTCTGATCATTCCACATAGCAATGGCTGGATAATTCTAGATACCACAAAAAATTATGGGTCTTTGTTATTTGTTTTGAAATCTGTTAATTGCACTTGACTCATGGGAATAATGTTGTGATATTATACATTGATATTAATTTTACATGCAGAAAGAGAGTTGAACCTTCCTCTTATACATTATCTGCATTTATCCTGTTATTTATCTGTAGAAATAAAATTTGCTGGGATAAAAATTGAAGTATTTTATCTTTACAAGTATCTTTTATAATATTTTGTATTAAACAACAGTATTATTGTTTAAACAGTAGCTATGCAAAATCATGTATCCCTGTGGTCTGATCCAACTTTCAATAGCTATTACATTGAATTGGCTTGAAATAAATTCCCTCACTGGGAAACATGAGTGAGTTAACGGTTATATATGTGTTTTTCAAAATAGACAAATGATCTAAGCACAAAGTGAGCAAGGTTGTATTCAGTTACCTTCTGCCGTAGTTCACTCAGAGTTTTACTAAGTAGATCCATTCATTTAGCTAAACAAAACATTTATTTACTCATAAATGTAGAAAAACTCATTACAATATTTATTCTCATGGTAATCCCATAAAATAGTTCATTGTAATGCAGTTTTACAATTCAGCTAAACATTTAATATTGGAATTCTTTTCATTTGGCCAAGTAAGGTCTTGTTAATAAGTTACTTTCCATTTAATTAATTTTTTTCAAAACATTGTCCAATATACTGTACTTAGAAACTTCAATATCACTTGTATTCACACAAAACAGTTGACCTGGAATCTCATTTTATTCATTCACAAGGTGTAGTTGTACATGTAAAGGCATAAATTGCAAGTGCATAAGGAAAGGAAAAAATCCACCAGATCAAGAACTTTAATCAAAATAAGGAAAGCAACATTGTACCACTACTCAAGCTTTCAGTTATATGTTAATATAGCTGCTCTTTTTGTCATCTGCCCCTCCCTTCATCCTCCCTCCCCCACAGATGCCTTGGGTACATGAGCAACTTCATTTCATTTCACTACTTGTTTCAAACAAGAATGATAAATAAAAAACAAATTGATAGCTTGGAATTATAATAAAATTTAGGGTTATAATTTATTGTATCTGAGCAAGTAAATATTTTTAAACTGTAGTAGTTGTTTATTATACCAACAGTGGTATTTTTGTAGAGTTAAAATGTATGATCCATTGAGTACAATGGTAAAGAACACAACTATTGGTTTCGCATAAGAGTTTGCCTAGCAGATTCAAAATTATTCAGCATTGGTCTGCAGGGCATTACAGAGCAGGGCATTACAGAGGAGTTGGACTTTGGGGGAAAAATCTCTGTAATGAAAAAGACATATGTACACATATTGAAAGAAAGATTTAGAATACAAGAAAAAAAATAAGTGTCCATTGTTTGACTTAGACTCACTGAAGTCACATTTCAGAAATATAACAAGCTTATTCTTTGATGTTACATATATCCTTCCTATCACATCTTCAGGATTTTAAAATAACAGCCTGAGCATGTTTCACTATATTTTCGTGTTACAGGAAGTTCTAGAGATCAGATATTGAACTGGTAATTGTTCCTCTGTTCTTTATTTATTTAGAAAGGAAGAAATCTCTTTAGAAAAAAGTATATTTTACAAAATAGCCTGGCAATGTGTTTTAGCATTTCCATTTTATGGTATAGCCTTTACAAAACAAACATCCTATATGCAATTGAATAGCACACTATTACTTCCAACTCTTGCATTAGATGCTAACTTTCCCATTGCTTATGCTGAAATCTATAAGCTTGGGGGGAAAATATTTTGCATCAACCCTTGCGAAAAAGTCTATTTATCTGTTACACACTACAATGATAGAAAATTTAAGAAATTGTTTCAAACCAGTTACAAAATATATACACAGTCAGAGTCTTTCTGCACAACAACATTATGGCACAATAAAGTCTGTATGTCTAATAAAAAATGTCCAATTCGCACCAATTTTCTGGTCAGCCAGATGATAACAATACTGTAATAACCAGTAGCTAGTTCAATTATGGTCCCTTATTTCTTTTCAAATTCAATCTCTTCAACTGCAATCTTTCTTCATGATTCAGTCTGTCATTGAAATATATGGCAGTTTCACAATGCTTCCTTTTTCTAGTGGGAACGTGCCAAAATTTCATTCACTCAAATTTTCATTGTTATGTCCCACTCTCCTTGCCTTCCCCAGCTAGTTTCCAAATATCTCATCTTATATTTATAGGAGATAAACTGATGGATTGTAAAAATAGAAGAAAAAAGCAAACTGCTAGCCAGTTACTCTACTATTTTTTGGGCAAGGAAGGATGATGGAGTGTTATCTTCCAGTCTCACACATACTCAGCAGAAAAAGCAGAGCAACCTGGAAACAGATAGGTAGATCATATTTTCAAGCCTATAAATGAGGTATAGCCAATCTGATTCCCTCCAAATATTTTATGATTCAGTCTCAGACTTCAATCCCAACTACCATAGCCAATTACAGAGATAATGGTCTAAAACATCTGAAAGGTATTAGTTACCAATAAGAATAACAAATCCTTAAAAGTCTTCTCATAGTCATTAATTGCACTTCATATTACATTTCCATTCTAGTCCCCAAGTGAAATCTTGTGACCTGTTGCTCACTATCAAGTACACCCAAGATTTTGTCCCTTCCTCAGCTTTCGGTAACTATTCAGAGTTGCCCCCGGAGATACGGCGGATCCCGGATCTTCACCCCTTCCGCGGTGCCCTAAAGACATTTCTGTTTCATCAAGCCGGACTGACCTGACCTACTCTTTTAAATTGTTTTAACTTAAATTGTTAAATTATGGGTTTTAATAGAGGGGTTTTAATTGTGGGCCAAATTGATTTAAATTCGATTTTAATACTGTTTTAAATTTTGTATTTTTTGTATTTTATTAGCTGGCTGTTCACCGCCCCGAGTCCTTTGGGAGAGGGGCGGTATACAAATATAATAAATAATAATAATAATAATAATAATAATAATAATAATAATAATAATAATTCAAAACCAGACAGGGTTTTGATCGACAGACAGACACCGATCGTCTGACTGATATTCTGTATTGATTGATTATATTTGTATGTTAAGAGCTACTTTCTTCAAATGCAACTTTGAGAGGTCATACAAATTGAATAAGGTAATTGTGTGGGTGATAAAATATAAAAATAACAACAGTAACAATGGTTGTATATGTTTAAAAGCAAAATTGCAGTTGAGAAATATTGTATCCAACTTTAATGATGATATTCATCTGAAGACAGGACAAGAAGGGATAGAAAATAATCAAGGAGAGAATCAACCTGGAATGAAGGAGAAATTTCATGAATGTTAGAACAATTACTCAATGGAACAACTTGCCTCCAGAAGTTCTGAATGCTCCAACACAGGAAGTTTTTAAGAAGATATTGGAAAATTGTTTGTCTGAAATGGTATAGGGTTTCCAGGCTTATTTATATTTCATGGCAAAATATATGAGGAAAGGCCATTGGCAGAAAATCCACAGAGTTAAGGATAGGTCTCCATCAATTTGGAGAAGAAAATGGACATTGCAAATGGATTCAGAGGGCATCGGTATGGTTAGGAGGAGGCATAATTTTCAAGCCTTATCTACAATTTTGTTAAAATACATGAGAAAATTGAATCCGCGGAAAATCCCACTTAGGGTTAGGGTTAGGTCTCCATGAATTTGTACAGCAAAATGGACATTGCCAATGGGTTCAGAGTCCATGGGTATGGTTTGGAACAGACATTCCTTTTGAGCCTGCTTTATCTATGCTTTCTGGGAAAATTCATGGGAAAATACCATTTGCCAAAAATCCTCTCAGGGTTAGGCTTTGGTCTCCATGAATTCAGTGAGCATTACGGACATCGCATATGGATTTGGAGCACATACATATGGTTAGGAGGATGCACAGTTTTCGAACCTGCCTTATCTATGTTTCCTTGCAAAATACATAAGAAAATCCCATTTGCAGAAAATCATCTTAAGGTTAGGCTTAGGTCTACATGGATTCAGAGAGCAAAATGGACATTGACAATGCATTTACTGTCCATGGGTATGCTTTGGAATGGACATTCTTTTCCAGGCTTCTATCTACGCTTTTTGAAAAACATCCCATATGCAGATAATCCACTTAGGGTTAGAGTTAGGTTTCCATGAATTTGGAGAGCAAAATGGACATTGACAATGCATTTACTGTCCATGGGTATGGCCAATAGATTCGTGGTGCACGGGGATGGTTAGGAGGATGCACAACTTTTGAACCTGCCTTATCTACATTTTGTGGAAACATACAGGGGAAAATCCCCTTTGTGGATAATCAACTTAGAGTTAAGATTAGGTGTTCATGTATTCAGACAGCATAATGGATATAACCAATGGATTCAAAACCCATGGGTAGGTTTAGGAACATGCATGCCTTTCCAGCTTACTTCATCTATGCATGCAAGCGAAGCGAGCATGCGCGCGGCGATCGCACACAAAGCACGTGCACGAAGAGAACCGGTTGTAACGCCGGTTGGAACCCACCACTGGCTATAAGACAAATATAGGATCAATATTTCTATGCATGCAATTTTTTTTCACATAACCCGACAACAAAAACACTTACAAATTGCAATTCAGCTACATCTGTTTTTAACTGACCTTTCAGAAATTTAATTCACATTCTACATTATTTTTATTTGTTCTGAGGAATGTGCATCTGCATAGCTGCTCATATAAAAAGTGAACTCTTGATGCTTAAAATAATTTTAAAAATCATCCTTAAGATCTTATATAAAATCTTTACCCAAGCACTTCTCTCAATGAGCAGTTTAAAAAAAAAACCTGCATAAAATAAAACTTGTGCATGTGTGTTAAAACTGTGTGTGTGTTTGTAGCTCTCAGATTATTTTTATTTAGAATACTACATAAGAAAATCTGTTCAGAATTAAGAAAAAAATACTTTTTTACTGCATCAGTTTTATAGGCAGATGTTCAAATGCACATCAAATGTAGGAATCCAGGCTGTAGTATAAGACTGGGAATTGTTGTTCATAGGTAAAAAATGTTACTGTTGTTATTTTAATAAGGTGTGTAGTAAAGTGTGTACCCTATGCTTTCTGTTCACTGCCCTGAGTCCTTCAGGAGTAGGGCGGTATATAAATTTAATTAATTAATAAATAATAATAATAATAGTAGTAGTAGTAGTTAGCGTTGCTTCATCAAGTCATATTCACAAGAGAGACATGTTTTTATATCACCAATCTAATTTCTCTTCCTCTGCCTGCCTTCCCCATTCTCAATGCCTCAGACCCTTCCTAGTTTTCAAAAATATTTTTCTATCTTTGCATGGCATTAATCATGCAAATCTGATTAATGTGATTTAATTCCATGCATGGCAAAGACACAACATTTGTTGATGGAACAGTTTTCTAAATGAAGGACTCAGTGATGGTACACTTACAATTTTATCACAATTATTGTACCATTGCTTTCTAAAACAGGGCAGTTGGAAAATATTGCAGATTGAGTTTTATCTTGGGAAAATATATAAGCAATGTAAGAACTCCTCTATGAGATTGTGCTACAGAGGACAGCATATATTCCAAAGCATTGCTTTAAATACAAAGTCTTAGTACTGTTCATTATGACCCAAACCTATTCATAATATACTTATAGCATTGATGCAATAAATTATATGTAGAAATAAGAATACAATAAATTTGAAAGTTTTTACCAGATCCTTTGTACTTCTGTACTCAGCAATTGAAACAATTCAGAGAGGAGGTTGTGAGATTGCATGCAACAAATGAAAAATTCATGCATAATTATTTATTTGGTTTTGGTTTGTTCATCTGTTTTTCTTTAGAAGAGATATTATGCAGAAAGCAGTTGAATCACTTTAATGCACTATCACAATTCCATCAATATTTATGGGATCTTCGTTATTTATATAAGAGGTTCAGAATGGTCAGACATCTTTTCCTTATTAACATTAGTTAATTGCAAAATTATTGTACTACTTAAATTACTAAACACGAGCATCTCTCTTTTTCCTAAAAAATTGTGAAGTTCAATAACTGTTTTTGAAGGAAGAAAAAAAATGGGATTATCCAACATTAGATGTTGTAACAAGAACTGTGACCTACATATCAACTCTTATTTTTTTGCTCAAGCAGCACATATCCAAAACATACCTTTACGCTTCTGAAACAAATTGGCCCCATATCATTTTGGCTTAGTAAATTTGTCAATGAAAAGAAATCACTAAAAATCAGCCAGTAAATATATAGACATAAATAAGTTATTTCTGTCTCGAAGGATAATGCAGCTTTAAGTTTTCAACTTTGTCATATTTTCTAAACTATAATGTCTTCAATTTACTTTCAATTATGCAACATGCACTTTACTGGAGGGAAAGCATGTTTTAGCTAAACAATGTAGCTTGGTTTTAGTATTCCCATGGATCATTGTAAAAATGTTTCTCTCAGCAATAGTGTCGTTATTGTTACTAAATACAGCTGCTCAGCCATCACTAATACGGATGATTTTTTTTAACTGGTTTGTCTACTGAGGAATTCGTTCAAGACTATGGCTACAATCAAGTAATCTTTAAACCATCAAGTTCTCTCTGTGTCATATTTCTTGCCCTGCTCTCACACCTCCTTCCTATTTTTAATACTCTGTTCCAACAGAGTAAGTAGGGGTAGAACAATTCCTCCAAACAAGAAAAGCAAATTGTGATCAAATTTTACTATTTTGGTATTACATAGAAGACGTTGATGTGGTTATGACTTAAATGCTAACTATTAGCACCAGTTCAGGTAAAGATTAATTCTAGGGTCATATTAAATATTGTTTATATAGCTTCAAGAAACTTCACAGTCTTTTTCCTCATGGCTCATGTGTTCTTTTCCTGCTGGGTAGGTTCTCTGGATAGATACTCCATTTTTTCATTGTCAAATCTGTAGTGTAGAAACTCCAAGAGAGTTGCTGGAATTCACACATTAGAAATTTGATACCGAGATTCATATTAAATTTGTGAGAAGGGAACTGAGAGATGAGATATTGAGAAAACAAAGACTGGGGGCGCTGGTGTACAGGGGCAAGGAGATCACCATCCTGAAGCAGATTCCCAGACAGGTACGAGAATTAAGAAGAAAATATTATTTTTTATCAAATAAGCTGTACCTCAAGGGAGTAGGTTTTAGGTGGTTGATTCCGGAGGGTTTGATGATTTTTTGGGAGGACAGTAAGAAGAAAATTAATAATGTAACGGAAGCTAAGGCTTTTTTTGACCAACATAGATCCTTCCTAAGTGGAGAAGATACAGGAGCCGAAGAGGGGGAAGTATTAGATGATCAAGGAGCGGAGGCGGACGGAGCTGTTGCGGTCCGGGAGGGGGAGGGAAGCCAGACCATGGTTTTAAGAGCCAGAACTAGGAAATGAAGAAAGGAGGGGAATCTATTGTTTAAGGTTTTTTTAATTGACATTTTTCTTTTCTCTCTCTTCTTTTATTGTATTTTGTATAACACTCCTTTTTTTTTTGTTTATATAATTTTTATATAACCTGGTTGTTTGTTTTGATTTAAGATAATAATGTCTGTTGTGTGAGAAATTTAAAAAAAGAAAATAATAATTGAAATATCTTTTCATAAAGATATTGAAAATTCAACATATTGTAAACTATAATATTGTATATTCTTAACCAATAAAAACTTTTTATTAAAAAAAAAAAAGAAATTTGATACCATATATTTTGGGGGGTTATATTTTGGTAAAGCAACGCTCATTCTGCAAAGAAAGCTAAGCCTGCAAGTATTTTTTATAATAATGAACCATGAAAAATATCTGGAAATAAGGGATGAATGAATCCTCTAATTATTATAATAACACTTCAATATTTATGACCTAAGGTGTGATTTTTTTAAAAAAAATATCCAGGAGAAGAGAAGAATTCTAAAATGCTTCTTTATTTTATTTTTAAAAGAATAAACAACGTCACTTGGGATAAATGTCGTTTTACTAGTATAAAGCCATCCCAAAATTGGAAATAGAAATGCCTGGTATTTATGCAAATGCTACTGTCTAGATTTTTTTTCTGTTTTGCAAAATGTTTTTTGCAAAAACAGGGAAAATGAGAATTTGCTTAAATAATAAAAATTATAATATTGTGACCAAAATTACATTCATATTTCATAGCCAGCTATTTAATATGGTTTCCAATGAATTTTATTTTGCTTTGTAAGTGTAAAGTTGTTCTTACTAAAAATTACTAAATAAATGTAAAATGTTTTCTTCTATTGAAAGGCAATCACAAACATTATTTCCTAATCATAGGTTGGAAGAATACTGCATACAGTTCAATATAATCATGATAAGTAATATAATCATGATAAACAAATGAGTTATATGATTCCAAGGAAACTTTTTCAGATCTAAGAATATAGGCAGTAATCATATACATCTGGCTAGAATTGTTAGTAGACCAAGCAAAGGTGGCTAAATAAGATTATTTCTAAGCAACTAGGATGCTATGAGTATTGGAAAATGTCAGAGAATTACTAAGGCAGAGATGCTACTAAGTCTGATCCTATATGCTGCTAAATTGCATCTTATTTTTGCAATTATGTTAGGATGATGATGATGATGATGATGATGATTACTTGATACCTAGGACGCTGGCAGCATCCTAGGATGCCCATATCAACCATTAGCACCAGTCAATGGTATTTGTGATGCATTTTTGAATGTTCAGTTGACTGAGTTTCATATTTAATGAATAAAGATAATAATAATAACAATAACAACAACAACAACAACTTTTTTGTCATTGTACGTGTATAAACACTATACCCATACAACGAAATTCACTTAACAACCAAAGCCCAGGTCCAACAAACATAACAATCCCCAAACACACTCCCACCCACTACAAATTCCCCACCCCTAAACCACCCAAATATCCGCACAACAGACAAGTAATGCTCTCCAACAGCTCACTGATAGTGGCCCTTTAGTTCATTGTTGAGCACAATTATAGCTCTGGGATAAAAAACTATTCAGAAAATTCTCTCTCATCTTTCAACATTCTTGCTAAAGATCTTTATCTGGGGGTAACAGTGCTTTAGAGCAGAATAATAATTACTTTTGTGGTTTCTGTCTCTTTCCTAATACTCCTGTATGGAACTCCTCAGGCTTTTGTCCAGGACAATTAAGAACAGATACACCAGACCCAATCAGAAAAAGTAAAAAGGTGGTTTAGTGGTAGCTGTTTGAAAAACAAATCTCTTTGGGATGGAAATTTCTGTCTAAATAAGAAAGTTCTCATTCTGCTTGTAGCAGTTGTCCCTATTGATCTTACACAGTCCAGAAAAGAGTGACAGGGCTTCAGACAGAAGTCTGAATCTAGGTCAACCTCAGGTTTAACTTGACTCTTGAGATTTCACCACTGAATGCAGTAAGGATTCTTAGGCAAGCTCTAGGAGTAAACTTACAAAATCTGGCTCATGGAACAAAGTAAGTATCCATTCCATAGAAAGCAGAACATTAAAAATTGCTTGAATGGGTTAGACAAAACTAAAGGAACACCTAGTTGTGCAATGGGATTTGGGAGACAGGTGAGAGAAAGAAGGAAGCTCAATAAATCTAAAAGATCCTAATAGAAATATATTACCTTTCTGAAATGACTAACAAATTCAGGAAGTTCAAGTATGATTGCATTTTCCTTGCCCTGCTTGTACCTGTGCTCTTGGGGTATATTTGCCAAAGATAAAGTAATTAGCCAAACATGCTGTTTAAACAATGTTTTCCCAGTACAAAGAAACAATTTATCATCTGACCAAATGAGACTCTAAAAACAATAAACTGGGAAACTTTGATAATTCCTTAGGCAATAGTAAGTTCTTTTTCAACAACTGCTTATTTCCTTTCCACAACTAAAATATAATTTGTTTTGGAATTTAAAAAGGTCTTAAGAATTAGGCCAAGGATAGGTAAAGGTAAAGGTTCCCCTCGCACATATGTGCTAGCCATTCCCGACTCTAGGGGGCGGTGCTCATCTCTGTTTCAAAGCCAAAGAGCCAGCGCTGTCCAAAGATATCTCTGTGGTCATGTAGTTGGCATGACTCAACACCAAAGGCTCACGGAACGCTATTACCTTCCCACTAAAGGTGATTCCTATTTTTCTACTTGCATTTTTTACATGCTTTTGAACTGCTAGGTTGGTAGAAGCTGGGACAAGTAACGGGAGCTCATCCTGTTATGCGGCACTAGGGATTCAAACCGCTGAACTGACGACCAGAAAATTACAGGTTCTATAGAAAAGAAATAATTATAACAGATATAGATATATTAAGGTCTCTACTTTTTAATCTTTTACTATTTCACATGTGAGACTTACAGTAACTTTAGCTTTTTATTCTAGTTGTTTTAAAATGTATCATATAGGGTGTATAAATATAAAATCCAAATATCTGAACTCTACCATTATAGAATTCAGAATGCTATGGACAATTTAACAGGGAAAGAATGAGACAATCGTTTTGGCTCAATTATTTATTAGCATCAGTTCTTGTTTTATTGCAGCAGACAGCTGGAAAATAAATGAGTGAGTTAAGCTTATTTAATGTAACAAATTCAACCTGGTGCAGACTCCATAGTTTACAAACTATAGAAGTGTAGCTCTGTGATTTTTCAGACACTTCTTAATAAGATTTAATGAATGCTACAATAAGACAAAAGTCAAAGCATTTTAAGAATGTCAGCTGGCCTCTTCAGACATTGGGTTGGATCCAAACTAAGTTTGCTGAACTTGTCTCATTCAAATCAATAGGCTACGTCAATAGGCTACGTAAAAAGAGCCTGAGTGGCGTAGCAGGCTAATGCCTCCTACTAAGACAGTATTTAACATCCAGCTGCCTGCAATTACTGCGAGTTCTAATCTCACCAGGCTCAAGGTTGACTCAGCTTTCCATCCTTTCTAAGGTGGGTAAAATGAGGACCCAGTTTGTGGGGGCAATAACCTGACTTTGTATAAAATATACAAAAAGTATGAAGGCTATTGCTTAACGCATTGTAAGCCGCCCCGAGTCTCCAGAGAAGGGCGGCATATAAATAATTTTTTTAAAAAATTGTGATTTAAGTCTAATAATTTCAGTAGGAATTAAGTTCACGTCAGCCCATGTCTATGCAGAAGTAATAATGTGGTTTTATAAAATATGAAAGCAAAAAATTGATATAGATATGTTCAAGATGGTATATAATGTGCAGATAAAAATTTGATAGCTTGAATTTAAATCAAATAGTTCTAAGTTTAATGAATAATTTTGTATTTGCTTAAAACACTCAAATGATATAAATAATTTGATCTTTTTATCCACCACATTCAAGTTGGAATACCCTGTTTCCCCCAAAATAAGACATCCCTTGATAAAAAGCTCAATTGGGCTTTTGAGTGCATGGCAATAAGGCCAAGCTTATTTCAGGGTTCAAAAAAATATAAGACATAGTCTTATTTTCGAGAAAACACGGTATAAAAGACATATCTAATTGTAATAATATCTAATTGTTTTAAACATTTGTATTCCCCAATACTATGGATCTGTATAATTCCAATCCATTCCAATCCATGTATTTTCTGTTTTACAAGGTACATTCCCTCTGTCACAGATTTATGGCTATATAAATTCATTGCTCTGCTTTGGGGCAGCCCATATTCCCCACACATCCACAGCAATGCAAAACTTTCCTCAAAAGCTGCTACTCCCTCAACTTCCTAAAGGACCATGCATGATAATTTGATCTGTCACATCTGAAAAAGTACCTGTGCAACTCTGAGCATGTAAAGAAAGTATGTGCAACTTCCATTGGCCTAAGGAGCATGATAGACCATGTGTATGTCTAAAAGTGGGTAATGTTTAAAGGAACTTAAGCAATTGATTTTATTCTTTAAAATCCTCCAATTAAAAAATGCAAATGGGAAGGGCTAAAATGTCTGGACCCACCTACGCTAGTGGGTTAAAGGCAGCCCTGGGACACATTTTTGGCAGCTTTGATGTAAAGCGTTTTTATTTTGAAAGGGGAAAAAGAGAAGAAGAAAACCCAATGATGTGGCTATGATGACGTCACACATTTTCAGAAGGGAAACTAATTTTTTTCCCTGGGGACTTAGCTTGAGTTTCATCTTACTAGGTTTAATATATGCTTCATCTTACTTAACTTAATCTTGCCATGGATGTGCTGGGGACAAAAAACAACAACAACAACAATGCCTAAAAATCAGGAGTGAAATGCTCCCGGTTTGGACTGGATCGCCCGATCCAGTAGCAATGGAGGTGGGTGGTTCGGAGAACCGGTAGCGAAAATCCCTGCCCAGCTGGGATTTTAAAAGCATTTTTCTACAACCTCTTCAGCTGAAAAAATGCTTTTAAAAGTAAAAAAAAAAACCTCTGATGATCGCGCAGCTCAGCTGGGATCGTCAAAGGCTTTTAAAAACATTTTTTCTACAACTTTCCCCATGTTCTTTTGTAACTATATTTGTATTTTGGTCTGTGACCACAAATAAAAGTTATTATTATTATACTTTTAAAAGCCTCTGACGATCCCAGCTGAGTTGCCTGATCGGCAGAGGCTTTTAAAAGAAACTCAGCTGGGATCATCAGAGCCTTTTGAAAGCATTTTTTTACAACCTCTTTGCCAAAGAGGTTGTAGAAAAAATGGTTTTAAAAGTTTTTTTTAAAAAATGGCCATGCCCACATTACCCCCCCAAGCCACGCCCACAGAACCAGTAGTAACAAATTTTAGATTTCACCACTGCTAAAAAAGTTAAATTATTTTAAATTCCTACTCCTCTGCAAGCAATTGTAGTATTTACCAGTAGTTCTTACATTAACTTCCATCCATATAGTAATCATAGAACCAGCATTGTTCTACCAACATCAAATACTCCATTGGGGGACACTTCCGGTTCCGGTCCCAGAGGCGACGGACACTGATCGGGCTAGCTCTGGCCCCAGTGTCCGATCCCCCCCATCTGGAGGGCCTATGGGCCAAACGCCCTAATATTGGGGCGTTTGCCGTTTGAGGGCGGCTCGCCAGGGGTCCCCTGCCTCACATCCAGGGGCCGGGAGGCCGATGCTGGCGCGCCCGAGGCTCCAGCGGGGGAGGGAGGCGATCGGCGGCCTTTTCTGGGACCGCTGAGGCGCCACAGTGCCTAAGGGGACCGGCGCTTACCTGCAAGACACAGCAGACTGGGAGCTGATCGACCGGAGAGTTGAGGTGGCGTGATGGAGTTTTAACTGCAAGGAGCAGAGAGCTGACAAGGCATCCTGGAGGTGAGAGGGGGGGGTTGGAGTTTCCCCCCCCCCCTTGTAGCTGGAAAGGTGCCTTGGCTGAGAAGTAGGAGGAAAGAAATGGAAAAATACCCCTTCCTTTGCTGACTTTTTCTTGAGGATGGCTGAATCAGAATTTGTTAAAGAGGTCTGGTGGCCTCTCTTCCCGGTGGAGAGCTATGGCGGCGGTCCGACTTCCTGCTTCTTTATTTACGACTGAAGACATTACCCACCTCGAGCTTCCTGTTTGACCTACTCTGCACTCCGGACTCGTTGCTCCTGTGAGCGCCCACTGGTGGATACTGGAAAAATTACACCGACTGTCAATCCCTCTTTCTCTTTCTTTCCTGGAGGCTTGTTTTTTGGGATTTTTCATCTTCTATCATTGTAAGATGGCCAAGGGCCACAAAACAACAGCAGCTGACATGGAAAAAATTTTGGAAAGACTGGCAAAATTGGATCAGAAATTGGATAAGTTGGATGATTTGCAAAAAGGATTATCTGAAATTAAATCTGAAATGACACTTACGAAAAAAGATTTAAATGATGTTCAACAGCTGGCAGAGCAAAACAAGAAGAAGATGGGGGGTCTGGAGGGGCAGGTACGGGCACTCCAGTGGGTGGAAGAAGGGAGAGGAAATGCAATGCTAACTTTACAATTAGATAAGATGTCTTATTTTCTCAGGTTTCAAAACGTGGAACAACTCGACCAGGAAAATTTGAGAGGAGTGATGGTCAAAATGTTGGGTGAATTTCTTGAAAGAGATTTGGAGTCTACTGGAAGGGATGTGGATCTGGTGTATAGAGTAAACTCACAATTTGCAATTTTACATAGTGTCCCAAGAGAGGTCCATATTAAATTTGTAAGAAGGGAACTGAGAGATGAGTTATTGAGAAAACAAAGACTGGGGGCGCTGGTGTACAGGGGCAAGGAGGTCACCATCCTAAAGCAGATTCCCAGACAGGTACGAGAATTAAGGAGAAAATATTATTTTTTATCAAACAAGCTGTACCTTAAGGGAGTAGGCTTTAGGTGGTTGACTCCGGAGGGTTTGATGATTTTCTGGAAGGACAGTAGGAAGAAAATTAATAACGTAGCAGAGGCTAAGGCCTTTTTTGAGCAGCATAAGTCCTTCCTAGAGGGAGAAGATACAGGAGCTGAAGAGGGGGAAGTATTAGATGAACAAGGAGCGGGGGTGGGCGGGGCTGTGGCGGCCCGGGAGGCCAGGCCATGGTTTTAAGAGCTAGAACTAGGAAATGAAGAAAGGAGGGGAATCTATTATCTAATGGGGTTTTTTTTTTGATATCTCTTTTTACTCTTTCTTTTCACTGTACTTTGTATAATATTTTGGCTATTGGCTTTCTTTGCTTACATAACTTTTATATATTCCGGTTGTTTGTTTTGATTTAACATAATAACGTCTGTTGTGTGAGAATTTAAAAAAGAGAAAATAATAATTTAAATATCTTTTCTATAAAGATATTGAAAATTCAACATATTGTAAACTATAATATTGTATATTTTTAACCAATAAAAACTTTTTTTTAAAAAAATACTCCATTGGGGGAGGGGGAGAGAGACAAAATCCCACTTCCCTGATTGGTTTAAAGGTGACCTGAATCAAAAGTGTTATAGCTATTTTGTATTTCTACAAGTGGAGGTGGGCAGAATCAGGATGCTATGATACATTTCTAAATGATTTTCAATAGACAAGATTACAGCACATCTCCCAGTTACAATAACCCCAGATCAGAACTGGGCTACAGCTAGTCAAGGCTTCAGATACAGAAGAGGAGCTGTAGTGTGCAAGATTATGTAAAGTTATTTCCCCCCCCCCGAGGAAAGATGGATATTTTGGGCATAAAAGTAAGATGATAAGACGCCTTAAATACTTTGCAGGCCAATAAGTAGCAAGGGTATGTCAAGTCAATACTAATTTTCTGGCAGAGAAAGACGTGCTAATTTGGCTGTTTGATTCTTTGCAGAGGTAGATGTCCCACATGTAGTTATCTTTGATAACTATAATTCATCTGACTACCCTCTTCAAGGTGTGCATGAGATTTCACTGTGAAATCAGTAGACTCTCCTAATAAGAAAGCTGCTTATGTAGAAGTGCCCTAAAATTATCAGTTTTGATATGAATTCCTGATAACCATGAGCATTGGGGAGGAGGTGATAATAAAAATATCTGTCATCAATTTCCATAATTTATGTACTTGACTGATAAATTGGATCATTAGGCACAACTATGTAATGGTGGAATTTGTGTAATGACATCAACAGACGTGTCTTTTTTTTTTTTAATGTCACTACCACTGGTGAACAATGAAAATCAACTATAGCACAAAACCCTTTTAGTGATCCTTCCCTACAACAAAATCCACAAGTATTGCCATTTTTCTTCCTTAAAGCAGGGGTGAAATCCAGCAGGTTCTGACAGGTTCTGGAGAACCGGTAGCGGAAATTTTGAGTAGTTCGGAGAATACCGCCTCTGGGTGGTCCCAGAATGGAGTGAGAATGGAAATTTTGCAATATCCTTCCCCCAGGAGTGGGGTGAAAATGAAGATTTTGCAGTATCCTTCCCTTGCCATGCCCACTAAGCCACGCTCACCAAGCCACGCCCACAGAACCGGTAGTTTTAAAAAAATTGAATTTCACCACTGCCTTAAAGTATATCTGTTTAATTCCTGGAGCCATACTGGAGCAAGCCATCCTAAGTATTAGGGCTTTTCTTTGCTGTTTGAATGTTGATATACTTTATCTTTTAAAAAATGGACTTGGATAAAAACAAGAGGAAGGTGGATACCTACAGTATTTCCCCTCTTTCTAGTTTTATTTCAGTTGAATGAGAAGTTTGACTTCAGAAATGTTTCTGTGTCTTTTTTTAGAATGCCTTCAAGTCCCTAAGATTTTATTCTGTTTCTAATGTCATATTGCACAGTAATTCAGAGTAACCCACAAAGAACCCCACGTGTCTAATATTGGATAAAATTATATACACTGTTGTTTCAAGAGCAAACAGTTGTAGATTGCAAGGCATCTACTCATAATATACTATGTTAAATTCTAAACACTGACCCGAGGGGCTACTCTAAGGAGGAATGTAGTGTCTTACCTTGTAATTGTTCCCAGAAACACCTTGGACTGGTCTGGTTTAGATTTGCAGACCACTGGGAATCCACTATGGTTGGTGCTGGCAAGGACCTGAGCCAAGAAAGCAATGTTTTCCTTTAAATTGAGGACTCTGACGTGAAGCTTCATGACATCTTTGGCAGCAAACAGTTCCAGATTTAACCTGAAAAATACAAAGCAGACAGGCATAATTTATTTAGTAAACAAGAAACTAGGCATGCAATACCATTTTAGCATATGATGGTTTCATAGTGTGCTAGTGAAGTACTTCAAGCTAAAATTAGGTTTATTTATGAATATTTTGTTTAAAGCATAATTACCCAATAAAGTAGTGATCAAGCATAGCCTTCTTACCTATGAGTAAAATCCATGATAAATTCAACCAGATCCAAGCCATGTTTTTTTACTAGAGGTTAAGCAACTTTCATCAATTTATTTTTTTAGCTTTTTGTTTTAACATCCTAACTGAAAATGAAACGCTTAGAAAATCACATTCAGTTAACAAAATGTTCTTGGAGTGAAGAAAAATATGACAAAAAGATAAATAAATCTTAATTTTATAATTAAGTATGGGTGAGACCAATTGTCCAGTTCAATATCCTGCTTATGTCAGTAACCTATGAGAATGGTTGGTGATCTTAAAAACCACAAACAACTGCTTACACCAGTGATTCCCAAAGTGTGAGCCGCGGCTCCCTGGGGAGCCGCGCTATCGTCATAAGGGCGCCGCGAAATATTCCGCCCGCTGGGTCTAACGCTGATGCGCCATTTCTGAAACGTCTAGTGCACATGCGCAGTTGCAAGTCGGATTGCTATGGGAGCCGCGAACCGAAAAAGATTGGGAACCTCTGGCTTACACAATGAATAACAAGAGAACATTTGTGCCATGCTGGTTTTGTTTAGAATATTTTAACAACATAATAAAATCCAATCATCCCACAGTTTTCATAGAGTTTTCATGGACTAAGAAGATATAAAATTTGAAATAAAATCTACTGGCCCTAGAAGGGAGTCAATTATTACAATGAAGCAAGGCAATTAAGTCACAATTAAGATATTTGGGTATGGAATTGGGTATGTCTAGTTTGGAATTGGGTATGTCTAGTTTAATGAAAAGAAGGATTAGGGGTGACATGATAGCACTGTTCCAATATCAAAGGAGTTGCCACAAAGAAGAGGGAGTCAAGCTATTCTCCAAAGCACCTGAAGGCAGGACAAAAAGTAATGGATGTAAACTAATCAAGGAGAGAAGCAACCTAGAGCTAAGGAGGAGTTAGAACAATTAATAAGTGGAACAATTTGCCTCCTGAAGTGGATGTTTTTAAGAAAAGATTGGACAACCATTTATCTGAAATAGTATAGGGCCATGATGGCAAACCTTTGTTGCCATCACGTACCAGGAGGGAGGGATTGCATGCATGCGTGCCCACACCCATAATTCTATGCGCCCCGCACATGTGAGCATGAGCCCCCCGCTCCCCCACTCCTGGCATGCGATGACTCAGTAGACCCATTTTTCTCTCTCACCTGGCTCCAGTGCCTTCCTAGGAGTTTGGGGAGGGCAAAAACAGCCTCCCCCCCCCCCCGGAGGTCCTCCAGAGGCCAGAAATGACCCGTTTGCCAACTTCCGGCTGAGCTGGTGTGCCCACTGATATGGCTACGTATGCCACCTGTGGCATCCGTGTCATAGGTTCGCCATCACGGGTATAGGGTGTCCTGCCTGAGCAGGGGATTGGACTAGAAGACCTTTAAGGTCCCTTACAACTCTGTTATTCTGTATTCTCTATTCTGTATTTTTTTATTTCAAAGACAATCCTTTATTTTAAAGAAAGAAATATTTTGTCCAGATTTGATCTATAATGAAATATCTTAAACTAGAATTATCATAACTAGTTACAAGGATCCTGGCATCAGAGTAATACATCACAATTTTCTGTATCATTTTGCTGCCATCTCATGGATATCCAGATGCTTGCAGCCCACATACTGTATGTAACCCTGCTATAAACCTATGAGAACATTCCTCCGGAATAACTTTTTTTAATAAAACACATAGCCATAAGGATCAGTGCAAAGGAACAGACAGTTTTATTCATTCATAAGTTTTACCGTAGTTTGTGTTCTAACTCAAAATATTCACTTCATTTGGTGGGAATGTTTATCTGTTATTTAGCTAGAGATTTTCATCAGAACAACATTGGATTTTAGTTTACTTTCTTGTAAACCATTTTTTTATTATGCTGAGTAACTATTAAACCTTATATAAATATATTTCATGAGTTTATTTTGAAGATGACTTTATTTTCATGGTAATTGCCAGTTTCATTTGGTTAGCTCAGCAGTGTTTGGATTCTGAATTATATACAACACTGTAGGTTTGCCTGTTATTATTAACTGGATCCATGACTAAATCTCATTGGTTGTTTACCATTTATGACTTTTTTGCAGTTATTCAGTGCATCTAGTTTTGGTTGGAAAAAAAGTAATTAATATCCCTACTTATAAGGTTTCATATTCACATTTTGATTCTTTACATTGTTGAATGTTTATATTTTATTTTGGTGCACCATTTAATAAGTAAATAAAAAACTAGAAAAGGCTCAGTTCCCCTTTATATCTGATTTTTTTTCTTTCAAAATGAGGGAAAGGTTCAGGTGATAATTCTCTCAGGTTATATAAAAAGAAAGATGATTTGAATGTTCAGTTACGTAAGTGGGTGAGAACTTAAATTTGAAATATATTTCAGATAATTTAATACCTGTGCCACTTGTTCCTCCACAGAGGATTTTAAAAGTTAGTTGTTTTTCAACCAGCAGTAGAACAGATGGGACGTAACCTTCTATATGTATTCTGAGGAGAATGCAAGTCACAAATGCAATCAGAACAAAATCAGTTTGAGTTCTTTTGAAGGCATATATCTTACTTGACTCCATCTTTGGGCATTTCTATTGAATTTTATTTATTTATTTTTAATTTGATTTATATGCCGCCCTTCTCCGGAGACTCAGGGTGCCTTACAGTGTGTTAAGCAATAGCCTTCATACTTTTGTATATTTATACAAAGTCACCTTATTCCCCCCACAATCTAGGTCCTCATTTCACCTATCTTAGAAAGGATGGAAGGCTGAGTCAACCTTGAGCCTGGTGGGATTTGAACTTGCAGTAATTGCAAGCAGCTGATCTTAATAACAGTGAATTAGTCCACTGCGCCACCAGGACTCCTTATAAAATAAGCTAGCAAAGAATTTTGCAAATATCCAGTAAAACCATTTTGCTTCCGTCTTTTTAATCTTTCTTTATGCTAAAAGCAATTTTGATAGTAAGAAATTCACTACTGTGAATTCTATTATAGCACTAGACTTATATACCGCTTTACAGTGCTTTACAGCCCTCTCTAAGCGGTTTAGAGAGTCAGCATATTGCCCCCAACAATTTGGGTCCTCATTTTACCCACCTTGGAAGGATGGAAGGTTGAGTCAACCTTGAGCCTGGTGATATTCAAACTGCCAAATTGTAGGCAGCTGACTGTCAGCAGAAGTAGCCTGCAGTACTGCGTTGTAACCATTGTACCACCACTGCTTTAAGCTTGATCAGTGCTGCACTGTAACCACTGTGCCACCATGGCTCTTTATCAGTTGTTATATTCAATATTATCTTAATAACATACACAGTATTAAATTATAGCTGTAAAAATATGATTTTCTGATTTCCAACAATTTTCTGAAGCTAGCATTTCATCAATAGGAGGCTGAAACATTTCTGTAATGTTTCTAGCATTTCTCTGCCAACCATATGGCATCATCATGATTGAATAAATATTCATGTCCCCAGCTAATATGCCTCCAATGTTAACAAAATTTATTTTTACTTTTATCTATAAAGCATTGAATGTTGGTTTTAATAATATTTAGATTCATACTTTTCATTACATCATGCAATCTAGCTATTATTTACTGCAAATAATTTTGCTCCTCAGTCAACAACACAGCATCATCACAAAAGGTACACATATATTCATATCCCAAACCATTAAGTATTTAACTTCATATAGATTTATCCATAAGTATATTTTATAACTAAAGGGACATCATAGATTTACTAATCTCTACTCACTGTTGAGCCAGTCATTAAATATTTTATATATTTGCATACATGCTTCACTTCTATTACATATTCCTCTTCCATTAACCAACCAACATTAAACTCAATATTGGCACAAAATAATCCACAAGTTAGGTCTATTCACTTTGTCATACGCTTTCTCTAAATTAAAATGCAATAAATTTTATTTTTTGCAATTCTATTTTTCAATGACTTGAAGAAATTTATGGTTAAAACACATTCAGAACTGAACTTTTTCTAGCAGATAGTCACTAAATAATTACCGTTTTCATTTATTCCTGGATGCCCAATAACTTCTTTTCAGCTCATTAGCTAATATATTCTCTTATCCTGTTCTCATCCATCCAATCATGCTCTCTAACAGAATTATTTTTCCATGGATCCCATTCATCCAGAATGTTGCATAATTTCCATAAATTCACCCAGAATAAGGCTGAATAAATCATAACTGGGCAAGACAGACATGTCTAGTGACATTGTAAATAATGAATTAAGAAAGGCTCCAACAGTCAACCAGAAACCAGAAAAAAGAAACATGATTTAATCAAACACATGTTAAAGCACCATAACAAATATAAAAGCTATCTCAATTATTCATAAGCAATTAAAATATAGCAGCTAGACAGTTGTGATCAGAGGTTAAATGAAGAGGCTTTAAGTATATATTGGAAAGCAAGTTTAGCACTTGGGGAGGTCATTCTACAATCTAGGCCTCCGAGAAATGGTATTATCTGAACCTCTCCAGCTTTCCCATTATACCAGTAGATATGGAATAGGATTCTGACTGCTAATATTAAAGATCAGAAAGAAAAGAGAAAGAAGAGGAATCACATTGTTAATATTCCTAAAATACAACAGATCTTTGCATTTATAAATAGACCTGTTGTTGTTTTTTAAAATAAGCCAGCTGCATCAGTGTCTGCCTCATCACAGTGGGATGATCTGGTTGTAGAAAACCTCAGTAATTTCTTTTGTCTGCCAGCTGGTGACTAGATATTGGAACAGCCTTAACTAATTAGTAGAGTGTCCCATCCAATAACTAGATTCACTGTGTCTACCACCTGCAAACTACTGCATCTGAGATCAATGAACCTTGTTTCTGGCACATAGAAACTATTCAACCTCTGTTTTTCTCCCTCAGCAGGAAGTCAGTTGCTCTCTGCACATTATCTATAATAGCCCGAAAAAGAACGGAGGATACATAAGCACTCCATAAGCCTGAAACAAAATATATGAACTCCATATGTTGCTCTCTTGAGCTTTGTTCTGCAAAGTGCGTGGATGTGGAAGAGATTTTATTTCATGAAGCTTATCAGAAATGGGAAACTTAAAAGTCAGTACAGTAGGAGGGAGTGTTTTAATACAATGCAAATACCCATAAAGAATAGCAGTTTTTGCTACAGTATCTGCTGAGGTTTTGCTGGTGTATTGTTCAAATACTAAGAAGAAATGTTCTTGGTCCTACATTACTGGATTGGATAAAAAGTAGACATGAAACCCCACCGGCAGAAGAAAAGAGGATATAGGGCTTAATGTATTATGTGAAGGATGGTATAGATAGGCAGATCTCAAACCAAAGATAGTCAGGGCTTCAGCAAGAGGGCTGTGGAAATTAATTAATGAATTAATTAGTTAAATAAGTTGTATCATGACCAACCTAAAGTATAATATGAAATAGTGATGCTCAGCTTCGTTCAGTTTCTTTTATCATTCATTTCAATTATATGTACATATGCATGTGTACTGCTATATGCTCCTGATATATTCCATGATGGAAAAGTAGAGAAAATTGCCATTATGCTAGTGATATTAAATTGCCTTCTAAAATGTATTGTAAAATGTTCTCTCGTATCTGGAGAATGTAGCTATTAATAACTTTAAGAAATAAGATGTGGAATTTTAAAAAAATGTTGTTAACCTGAGTTGTACTCTGCTCTTCAATAAGAGTCATAGGGCAATTCATCATCATATTAGAATCCCCAAAATTTAAAAGTGAGCAATATGATTGTTCGACAAGCAACTTCTGGGATTTACTATATCAGAACTAAAATATGGGTATTCTGACAGCCATTTCTTTTGTCTTATTTTTTATTTTTGATCTCATGAGATTGCCAAAATGTACAACCTCATACCTCAGATCTACGCACTTCTCTCAAACTCATTGGGGGAAAAAAATACCCATGTCACCCTAGAAAAATTGGAATTATTTCAGATATAATTTACATTTCTATACACTAATTCCATCAATTAAAAATATACATACATTCCAATTTTCAAAGTCCATATTAGCATTGTGGAAAAGGAAATTTGAAAAGCTCAAGTATGCAATAAAAATCAACTATTCAATATAATGCCATCCTGTTTTTAACTTAAAACAATGTGCAATGGCTACAGCATGCTCAGAATTCTTGGCTTCAACTTTATCAGCTCATCAGCTTTATGTGGTATGGCAGGCAGAAATCTTCAGTGAAAGCTTTGACAGAAGTAATGTTAAACTAGAAGAGACTAAGCATCAGACTTACTCAAGTCTTTAACTGACCTTATCGCATTAAAGGGCTAGATGTAAGATATTTTCTCTTGAAGTGTACAGGGGTTTATAAAAGCAAGAAGCTCTGCCAAGTTGGGGATATGTTCAAGAACTCTTGCCCTTATTAAAAAGCACTTCCTGGCACCTAGTAACTCTGAGCATTCCCGCCTGCTAGTTTATATCTAGAAATGTAACATAAGTAGAAGTCAAAGAGCACCCTTTTTACTTACATTCATCTCAATCAGCCAAAATCTAAAACACAAAAGCCCATATGATCCGAAATAAATATTTGCACACAAAAATGAATAACTACACTATGCAATAAGAAAAACAGTCTTTCTTGTTCATTGTTTATTAATGGAAAGCATACTCAACATTTGAGATTTTCAATCTGGGGAATCAGTCAAACTTGGCTGAAAACAAACCATGATGAATACATTGCCTTTTTCTCATCTCAGAGTACAAAGAGACAGCAGTTCAATGTATAGCTATTCCACAAAAGAGCAGAGAGACAGAAGAATGTATATGTTCCCATTCCTCCTCAAAGAAAAAGTTACAGTGCCATCATTCATTACATTCTAAGTCACTTTTAATTATAACACTGCAGCCATTATGGATATGTGATTACAAAAAACATGGGAATAGAAGGACAAGATACTATTCACGGCCAATAAAGTCTTGGCCACTCAGTTATAGCCTTCTAACTGGCAGCTGCAACCCATTGGAATTTGTTACAGGGGACCTGAAAATAGGACTTGAGTGAATGGTCTTAAATTGGGGCAGGCAATAGACCTAAATGAACTTGAACAGCTTGCTGTTTGGTAGAGCAGATTGCCATTGATGAAAGATAAGAAAAGGTCTATGAATTTGCAGTCACTTGAAATTGGGCACCAAGAGTGAGATTGGGGGCATATTCTTCCCTTTCCTCCCAATGTATCATCTTGGCCCTAATCTTCTGCCACAGGCTTACCTAGAAATGTCTCCAGTGGGAGATGGAATAGCAGCCAGATTGTCCCCAACTGTAGTGGGAGAGAGAGTTGTTGCCATCTAGATTTGAAAAAGTAGGGGTAAATGGCTTGCAATATTATGTTGTAGGAATAATTCTTAATATTGTATCTTTGAGTGAATGGTACTATTGTATGCTGAGGGGAGACCCAGTGAAAGGTATTTCCAACAGCACGGCCTGTGTGCATTCTGGTTGGGTTGGAGATTCCCATTTAGTTATATGGGCATGGAGGTATCAGGTAGCTTCAGCAAGATGTAGGCATAGATAGTTATATCTTTGAGGCTATGGCAAAGAACATTGATGGGCCACTGCAGGAGAAGAAAAACCTCCAATATCCTACAGATCTTGATTTCTGACCCACCCTGAGGCGCCATCCTAAGAGGAACACCACCCATTGTATGGTGATTTGATCCACCACTTTCTCATATTTCATTTAAAATTTATGGGGAAAAAAACCACTCACCCATTTTTATTCTGGTAGACAAATGGTTCAACATCTAGATATGGTATGCTTTTTAATTTCAGTAAAGAACTGTACAAAGACATGTTAAACCAGTCGCCAACCATTTTTGCTAACATGACAGCCAGCATGATGAGTAACAAGGATTGTACATCATTTGTGATTTCTACCTAAATGTGGAGGGAAAAGAAAGAATATATTACTAGAAAATAAATGTATCAATGATATGAATAGCCTTTAAAACTGAGTTATAATTACAATGCATTTTTTAAATAATTACCATTAAATAAACTTTAGCACATAGTATTTTTTTACACCAGATTTCTTTTCTAATGATTTTCTGCCTGACAAAATATTGTTTTATTTAATTCTATAGAGAAGCCTGCAAATTGTACCTTTGACCTTTCACTTGAAAAGCATGGACTCTACACTGAGCATGGCTGGCAAAGTAGGAAGATATCACTTAAAAGTTCAACTCCAGCAACCACTCTAGATAGTGTCTCCAATGATTTGTTTCTACCTGTAAAAGTGATAGATACTTTTCAAGCTTTGTGTTAAGATTAGTCAATTACAGCTACAAAGCTGGTTCCCTTCTTTATTATTTCAATGTACATGAATCAATTCATTGGCAGTAGCATCACCAACTATCAGAGATAATGACAGCTGCTATCAAATAGGAGCTCTTAAACGAATATAGACTTCTTTAGGAAAGAGCTGTGAGCAATATCATCTAAGTTTCAACATCTTAATAGTAAATAGAAGATAGAAGGCAGGAAGGCAAAAAAGCAATAATTAGAAATGGAGAGATAATTTTCCCCCATGCTATTGTCTCAGATAAAATCATTATCTCATAAACTGAAGTTTTATCCATGGGCAAAAAAACATATAATTATTTCTCTTGTGTAACATTCTTCTACAAAACAAAGAGCAGCTTCAGATGATCCAAATAAAGTCAATCTTCCCCCACCATTGCCATCCTAATCCAAATCAGGAAGAGCTATTGCTGCCTTTAATTGTTCATCAAAAGAAAAATAAACAATGAGAGATCCTACTCTGATGCTCCCATCAGTTTTGCCTTCTGACATGCATGACTTTGTCGCTTAACACCATATTTAGGTGAAAATCTAACATTTCTATTAATAGCTTTAGATGTTATTCAATAAAATAATCATGGACCTTTATGATACTAGGTGTATAACAATGTATTAGGCTCAAGGAACCAAGAACAACATGATGAATAATTGCTCAGAGAAGTTTATTACTGTTAACCCATAGACAGGAATCTTGCCAAACTAAAGCACACTTCACATAATTATCACACATATCCTGTGAAGATTTAGGGAGGATCTTTCCTAGGCCTCTTTCTGCATGCCAAGGACTGATATGCCTCTTAGCTGTTTGGGACGCCCTCCCTCCTGCAACTCAGAACCAGATTCTGCAACAACATGCAACTGTTACAATTCTGGGATTATATCTTGATTCACAGCAACCTTATTAAATAGAAAATATAGAGCTAGTATGATGGTTTGACATTGGTTTAACCTTTTCCCCGCACCCCTTGACATCTACCCAGAATCTCAAAACAATTCTCTACAAAACCCTTCCTCCGATATAGTATTCTACTATGGATTTTAGTCATCCAGAGGAAATATCAGAAAATAGTGCGTTCAAATAAATGTGCTTAAAAACTTATACATAATCAGGAATTGTGCCTTCTCAAGCTTCCTGATAAACTAATGATTCAAAATATATTTAATATGTATTCCAAAAAAAAATCAGACTTAGTAGTGAATGCATGTAAAAAAAAATAAATTAAAATAACCTACAATTGAAAATGCCATAGAGAATCCCTGCATAGTATTTTCTGACCTTCTCTACAGTCTTACTTCTTGAATATGCATTTCTATGCACGTTCAGTAGACAAAGGCTGATTGTACATGAGGTTAAGTCCTATTTGACATAGTCATGTGGATTTTTTAAAAATAAGGATGGGACAACTTGATCAGGAATTTTATTGCACAGGGAAAGGGATTTATGCTTTTCTTCCTGTACTGCAATCTTAATCAGTCAAGTTCCTTTTGGAAATGAAAGGTTAATTTCTTTGCACTAAATAACAACTTCTGGGGGGATTTCAACCAAGTCTACAGGGCCAATAGAATAATCTAATTATCCCTTCTCTCAGGGCCTATCATAATTCCAATTCTATATGCATCTTCCCAATCTTAGTCTCAGGTTTCAAGTGCCTATACCAAATGCTTAATTGGGATTCTGATTGTTTTAAAATTATGTCCTAGTGCTTCTTTTTCTTTTTTTCCTCTGCAAGCATACCATCTTTTTTTAAAATACAAACATTCTTTTTGGACAGGAATCCCAAACCTAGCAAAGTTTGAAGAAACTTTTGGAAGCACATTAGTGGTGCAGGCATTGCAGTCGTCAGGAAGAAGTGGGGGTGGGGGTGTGCCAGTGCCTTCTTCCTTCAGTAGCTGAGAAAGGTATCTTGCCCTTCCTGCCCTCTGATAAGCAGAAATGAGGCAAGAGGAAGTGGCCAACAAACATGCAGACAGCATTTAGGGGCTTGAGTGTGACTGAGATTGCTACAGAGATTTTATTCTTGCCTGAACAAAGAGAAATTTTATTTTCTTTACCAAAACATAATATATAAAAGCTAAATTGATTGAACAAACCCTGATTTATCAAAGAAAGAGCTGATCTGAAAAGCTGTTCCAAATCCATTTATTTACCGTATATACTCGAATATAAGCCGAGTTTTTCAGCACGTTTTTCAGGCTGAAAAAGCCCCCCTCGGCTTAAATTCGAGTCACGAAAAAAAATGCCTTTTTAAAAGAAAACAAATGAGTAGACCCGTGTCTGCAAAAATAGAAAAAACAGCCCCTTTCAGCTTCAGCATAGGTTAATTACCATAAGTTGATTTGAACAGTCTCCCGACTGTCAGCTGATTTGCTCTCAGCTGTTTTGTGCAGGGTCTTTTTCTAGCTGCAGAGTGCTGCTGGAGCACATTTTTTTTTCTCCTTGTGCAATTCAAGCTGAAAATGAAACCAAAACTAAAGCAGGTTGTTGGCTTTGCTGTTTGCTTGCAATGTTGGAAAGGCAGATTTCTTTTCTTTTCCCTCATAAAAAAGGTAGGTGCAAACAATGGGAAATTTATGGCAAATGGCAAAAGAGGAGAGTTCAAGATTTTAAAACACAAAAGAAAAAAAAGCTCTATTTAACTAGGGAATTTTAATAATTGAGATACTATTAATTGTATATTGTATTGAAAGCAGAAATGGTTAAGTTGTGGTTTGGAAGAATATATGGGGGAAATTATTTGGTTTATTATTATTGGTAAATATAATTACCGGTAATTGATTTGTAAGAAATTGGATTGCATGGAAATAATTGGAATATTCATGTTCATATTGATTAATATACAAAAAAGATAGTTATATAACTAATTGATTTATATTAAAATGTTGAATTTGTACTGAACAACTGTAATTAACCAATTACATAATTAACCAATGTGAGGATGACAATGGGAAGAGGTATAATATAGAATAGAAGTGAAAAATTGAATTTGATTAAGATTAGAGATGAGGATGAAGGGTAATATTGGTTTTTTTAAAAAATAGATGAGGAATAAATATGGCAAAAAGGAAATATAGAAATTGTAAATTTAAGTGAAATGACTGTTTAAATTTGTGAACTGGCCAAATACTCTGTTCAAAGAAAATACATTGTATGTTTGTATGTGTGTTTCTAATTATTGCTATTTATTCATATTTGTTTTCTTTTATTCTTTAAAGTTTAACAATTCATTCTTTATCTTGATATCTTTATATTTGTTTGGGGTTGGTTTTCTTCCCTTTCATGTTTTTTATTGTACAGCAATCTTTCTCCTCAAACCTACCACCTCTCTCTTTGAGAAAGGGGGGAGAAAGAGAATGAGAGAGAGAGTGGGGGAGGGGGAGAGAGAAAGAATGAGAAAGGGGGGGAGAGAGAAATGGTGATAAGATAGGGCAAAAACGTAAAATGTGAGGAGAGTCGTAAGTTTGAGGACTGGTCACAAGTGCGAGGACCAGTCAAAAATTACTTTTTCAGCCCTCTGAATAGTCCATATGCACAAAAGGACTACCCAGAGGGCTGAAAAAAGTGATTTCTGACAGGTCCTTGCACTTTTGATCAGTCTTTTTTTATTTTGAAATTTACCAGTAGCTGCTGCATTTCCCACCCCCAGCTTATACTCGAGTCAATAAGTTTTCCCAGTTTTTTGTGGTAAAATTGGGGGCCTCAGCTTATATTCGGGCCAGCTTATACTCGAGTATATATGGTATGTTGCATTTCCCCAATTGTTGTGATGCATTTCCATGCCAGTTGATTTTTCATTATTTGGAATATATTGTCAGTTAAGAGAAAATAATACAATAAATATATATTCCTCTGGATATCCCTCACTCAATTGAATATGTTTTTTTCCTTTGGGGCTTAGAAGATTGCTCCCATAACGGTGAGCGCTGTTTCATCCCCATTTATTCTATTGTGGACCTATTACTTTGGAGTCTGACAGACAAAATGTGTTCTAGGAAGAAGAGCACACATTTTTCTCTGCACCATATTGAATTTTTAAAGTACCTTCTTTTTTTCCCTAAACTTCAAATGTGGTTACCGTATTATGACTGTTGGATATAATTATAGCTTTAGTTGAGGTAACAATTTAATTAAAAATGAATAAAACACGTTTGATTTTAATCTATGTTTTCTTAACATTGGGAGTGGTAAATCTAATCCACAAACCCATGATTCTGGAAAAATGTTACATAAAATTACTAAACTGTTTTAGGTAGATATGCTTTCCTATGAAATTATACCTTTTTTGTTTTCTTGTTCATTTCCATTTTGAAGTTGTGCTGGTTTGTGCTGAACACAGCCAGAAAAGCACTTAATGTCACCAACAGATGTTTTGCTTTGCTTTTTTTGCAGCAGATGGAAGCTTTTTCTTTTTTCTTTCCCAGGGGGAAATGCCAACAGGGTTGTGATCCAGCCATGACATCAAACTGCGACAGTTTACTCCTGAGTATCAAACTTTTATCACTGCTATGCGATCTTGCCATAGACTGCAGATATTTATGACACCAGCTGTACTACTGTTATACAGACACGAGTATTGATATCCTGCTTCTGTCAATCCTAGGTTTTATTCTATATATATTCATGTTTAGTAAAAGAGTAAAGTCTTCTGTACTTTACCACAATAACAATGCCAGAGAAAGGTTTATCACTTTCTGAGTTAGTTTTTGTCATTGCTTGTCACTATTTGGAGATAAATAATATGCATCCATCTGGAATATCTATGGAAGTTGAAAATTGTAGCAGGTGAAAATATAAATCAAGATTTTTTACCTGTAGAAATGACTTCCCTATTATTAAACTCTCTCTTGTTGAATCTCTCTTTTCAGAAACTCAGAATCCTCCAAAATCCTAGAGCAGTGTTTCTCAACTTTCACCACTTGAAGAGGGGTGGACTTCAACAAAAGCTTGCTGGAGAATTCTGGGAGTTGAAGTCCATCCCTCTTAAAGTGGCCAAGGTTGAAACACTGCCTTAAAGCAATGCCAGTCAGAGCTCCTGATACGATCTCACTTGTTAATTTCAAAGGTGGAGGGAAACTAGGAAATCCATAGCATGAGGGCAGGTGAAATCCTGCAGGTATAGAACAATCCACCCAGAAGTAGTACCGTATATACTCATGTATAAGCCGACCCGCATATAAGCCGACCGCCCCCCCAATTTTACCCCCAAAAACTGGAAAAACTTGTTGACTCGCGTATAAGCCGGGGGTGGAAAATGCAGCAGCTACTGGTAAATTTCAAAATAAAAAAAGACTGGTCAAAAGTGCGAGGACCTGTCAGAAATCACTTTTTTCAGCCCTCTGGGTAGTCCTTTTGTGCACATGGACTACTCAGAGGGCTGGAAAAGTAATTTTTGACTGGTCCTCGCACTTGTGACCAGTCCTCAAACTTACGACTGCCCTCACATTTTAGGTTTTTGCCCTATCTTGTCACCATGGTGAAGAGAAGCAGTTGTGAAATGAATGACATGGTTTTAAGAATGCTGCACGGGCATAAATGTGAGGATGGTCATAAGTGTGAGGACCAGTCAGAAGTGCGAGGACTGGTCACAAGTGTGAGGACCAGTCAAAAATAACTTTTTCAGCCCTCTGAGTAGTCCATGTGCACAAAAGGACTACTCAAAGGGCTGAAAAAAGTGATTTCTGACAGGTCCTCGCACTTTTGACCGGTCTTTGCACTTATGACTGGTCATCATTTATGCCCATTGTAGCATTCTTAAAAACGGTGTCACTCATTTCACAACTGCTTCTCTTCACCATGGTGACAAGATAGGGCCAAAACGTAAAATGTGAGGACAGTCGTAAGTTCGAGGACTGGTCACAAGTGCGAGGACCAGTCAAAAATAACTTTTTCAGCCCTCTGAGTAGTCCATGTGCATAAAAGGAGTCCATGTGCATAAAAGGAGAGAGAGGAAGAGAGGAGGACAAGAAGAAAGGAAGAGGAAGTAGGGAGAAGAAGAAGGGGGGGAAGAGAAAGTAAGAAGGAAAGAAAAGAGGTGGTAGGTTTGAGGAGAAAGATTGCTGTACAATAAAAAAGATGAAAGGGAAGAAAACCAACCCCAAACACATATAAAGATATTAAGATAAAGAATGAATTGTTAAACTTTAAAGAATAAAAGAGAACAAATATGAATAAATAGCAATAATTAGAAACACACATACAAACATACAATGTATTTTCTTTGAACAGAATATTTGGCCGGTTCACAAATTTAAACAGTGTTTAGTCATTTCACTTAAATTTACAATTTCTATATTTCTTTTTTGCCATATTTGTTCCTCATCTATTTTTTTAAAAAACCAATATTACCCTTCATCCTCATCTCTAATCTTAATCAAATTCAATTTTTCACTTCTATTCTATATTATACCCCTTCCCATTGTCATCTATTTTTATATCAATCCTCACATTGCTTAATTATGTAATATTACAGTTGTTTAATACAAATTCAACATTTTAATATAAATCAATTAGTTATATAACTATCTTTTTTGTATATTAATCAATATGAAAATGAATATTCCAATTATTTCCATGCAATCCAATTGCTTACAAATCAATTAATTATATTTACCAATAATAATAAACCAAATAATTTCCCCCAATATTCTTCCAAACCACAACTTAACCATTTCTGCTTTCAACACAATATACAATTAATAATATCTCAATTATTACAATTCCCTATTTAAATAGAGTTTTTTTTTCTTTTGTGTTTTAAAATCTTGAACTCCCCTCTTTTGCCATTTGCCATAAATTTCCCATTGTTTGCACCAACCTTTTTTGATGAGGAAAAAGAAAAGAAATGTGCCTTAGCAAACAGCAAAGCCAACAAGCTGTTTTAGTTTCGCTTTTGGTTTCAGCAGAAGGAGGAAAAAAAATGTGCTCTTTGCAGCAGGCACCTTTTTGCAGCCGGCACCAATCTTCTCATTTGTTTTCTTTTAACCCTGATCAGCTGTAGGGGGGGGTCTTTGAAGCTTGGGGCAAGAATTTAAAGTTTTTTTTTTCCTCTAGCCATCAGCTGGAACTCAGGAGGCAGTCCCAATAGATTGGGAGTGGGCGGGGTAAGCAAACCCCATTCTCCCGCTGTTTCCTAGCTTGCAGGGGAAAAGTCATTTTTTTCGTGACCCACGTATAAGCCTAGGGGGCGTTTTTCAGGCTGAAAAACAGGCTGAAAAACTCGGCTTATACGCGAGTATATATGGTAACTTCAAAATTATACCATGACAATCCACTTTTATGTTGTTGTCAAAAAGCCCACATAAACATAACTGAAATGTTTAAATCAGCCTGGGTGCCAAATAAAAAGACACCCAAAGTGGATAGACACTGCTGAATTATTGGGAAAGAAAGTGAAACTTTCATAAGCAGATGTGGAGAGTGTGGCATAGAAAAATAAAGGTAACAAGAACATCTGGTTTCAAAGAAGGAAGAAGAGTTTCACCTAGATATTTAAAAAATGGAATGTGAAAAATATGAATCAAATAAAACTTGAAATTCTAAATTAGTTGTTTCAGAAATAAATGAATATAAATGAATGAAAACAGACCTGATACATGATTACCTAATAATAGAAATAGATAATGGAATGAAGAAATGGATTGGCAATTGTGTTTAAAAATAGTATCGCTATATATGTCTGGGCTATAACCCAACATACAAGAGGATCATATCAATTAGAATTAGTGGATATCCAATAAACATCAATTTTATACACACACACAAACAATTGTAATATGTGCTCAATCAAGAAAAGAGGAGTACTATTAATCAGTGATTGGATAGCAAAAGTTAGAAAATTGAGATAACTGGAATCACTGGAACATTTGGACTGAGTATTGAAATAAGGGAGGAGAAAGACTTAAGGGGATTTCTGAAGAGATTATTTGTTTATTGCCAAAGCCTGCTTCAAGCAAAATAAACTCAGATTCTACAAAGGCACACCAGCAGATGCAAACACTGGAATCAAATCAAATACATAATGGACAACAGAAGATGAGTAAATGCAATTTTATCAGACAAAGCACTTCCAAGTACAAATTATAGAACAGACAATAAATTGTGTTAAATATATCAAGTTACACTTAGAAAAATAATGAAAGGAGCAGGAAGACTGGAATAATGTAAGTCAGGATATAGGATGAATATAAAGAAGAGATTAAGTATACTTACCTAACATGCAAAAGACCATGACAAGAGCTAAGATATACTATTATGAAAGCTGAAGCAAGAATATTATCAAAATTTCAAAGCGAATCCAAATGGCTTTTGGAATAGGTTATTGTGATAACCAAAAAAAGATAGAAGAGTAAAAAGATAAGCAATATAGAATTTTAAAATTAAGCTAATTGAAGTAATAAACAAACAAGCACAACTAAGCTATACAAACAAAGATCAATAAACAGTACCTCAATCAAGAATATCAACAAATGAAGGATAATAACAAGAAAAGAAAAATGAGAACTATTTTTAAGATCAGAGAAATATTCATATAGCCACAGTGGAATTACTTGGAGTAATCATGAAAGAGACCCAAAAGAGGCAAATTAGATTAAAGGAAGATGGAAATACCATAATTAAAAGCATTATAAAATAAGAGAAACATCAAGTTCAAGAAGCTATTCCTTTAGAGTGACTATATAACTTCATTTTCTCCTGCAGCTTTAAAGTGCTAACAGTTACATGTCAACATAGAACAAGAATGTGACAAATTGTAAGAGGTGTTCAATAAAGGAAGAACAGAGTACTACTTTACCTGTGATTGGAATGTAAAAGTTGGAAAATGGAGACATCTGGAATCATTGGATAAAATCAATTACAGTGTATACCTACAGTGAAGAAGCAAGATGCAAAAGAATATGTGTAATTTACCAAAGGATCACACTAATTCTTTGTGAAAGCAAAGTTTTGTTTAAGATCAAAGAAGAAAGAGCCATACATGGTAAAAGACAATAGCAAATTAACCAACAGACATGAAATCAGATAGCTAACATTAAAACAAGATTGTGGAGACACCATGAGTTCATGAAGAATAGACTTGCATGTGTTTTGTTGACTTTGTCAAAGATTTAGGTTGTTTAGATCATGTTAGAATGTGACATATATTAACACTAATGGAAATGCTTGAACATCTGCTTATTCCTCTGAGGAATCTTCAACATCAACAAAAACTGCAATAAGAACTACGCTTCATGAAATTAGAAAGTTTGAATTGGTTTAGAATAGGGAAAGGAATAAGACAAGAATTACTATGGTCCCCATAATTGTCAAATTGATGTATTATAAAAATGGAATTAGTGACAACTGAAATGAAAACAAGAGAGTAAAGCATGAACTACAATATTTCAGATAAGCAGATGGCACCATTTAGTTACCTAAAAATAAAGAAAACTTAGAAAAGTTCATTATTAAGAGCCTGAGTGGTGCAGCAGACTAATGCTATGGTTAAAGGTAGTATTTAGCTTCCAGCTCTCTGCAATTACTGCAAGTTCAATTCTCACCAGGCTCAAGGTTGACTTAGCCTTCCATCCTTTCTAAGGTAGGTAAAATGAGGGGTTTGTGGGGGCAATAAGCTGACTTTGTATGAAATATACAAAAGTATGAAGGCTATTGCTTAACGCATTGTAAGCCGCCCTGAGTCTCCAGAGAAGGGCGACATATAAATCAAAATAAAATTAAATAAATAAAATAAAAATAAATATGGAAATACATCTGGGTTAATAGTAAGAAAATTAAGATCCGCCACCATGTGGATGGTGAAAAAGATAAATATGTAGATGGTTTTCTTGGGTTCAAGAATAGATAAAGATAGAAAATATACTGGCGAAGAAAAGGGAAGATTAATCCTAGGGAGGAAAGCCAATGTAGATAAGATGATGAAGAATAAGGGTATTCTCAACTCATGATTTAATTAGGGCATCCGTCGGAACCCTGACAGATATTTTTATGATTAGAAATATTAGAATATATAAAGCAAAGATGTTCTATTGGTAATATATGACTATAAATGTTAAATAACAGGCAGATCAAGAAAAAACACATAGTTGCTATGAACTATGCTACAGATTGGAAACAGTAACATGGGCTGCAAAATTAGCCAGTTTCTGTCTTGTACCAAATAAAACCGACTGCTCTTTTGAAGCTAAGATCAGGCAGCAGGTCATATGAAACAAGACAGAATAGAAACATATATTGGTAAGATTGAGGGAAATAGAAGATATGATGATAGATAACGTGGACTGATAAGACCAGGAGAAGACTACCACCAGATACAGCTGAGATGGTAGATATTGGTCCATGCTGTCCAAAAGAATAAGGCATGCTAGGTTTATATCCCTGTTCCCACAAATGTCTTTTTGTGCTTCTCATTCTTTGTCTCTATATTATTGAGTCTGATTCTTTTTAAATGCTTCCTGGCACACCTATATCTTCCTATATTTTCTGCTTATGTCCTCTTTTTGTTTTGCTACTTCTGCACAAGTTCATAGGTTGCTAGTTCTCTTTAGCTTCTTCACAGAAGAATATAATAAGTTTCATAAACCATTCACACTGCACTTCTGACAAAGCTCAAGGGAAATAGTAAACTGCTGCTACATTTTTAGTAGTAATTTAAGCAGCAATCCATACAGCTGCAGGACTACATCCCACAGGAAAGTGGTGATAATCTACTAGTACAGATGGCAGTAACTGGATTTAGATGATAAAATAGAATGAGGAGCAAATGAGCTGGAGAAAAACATTGTAAATCTCAAGAGCCAAATATATATGTAGCCAAAAATAACAGCTGGGAAATTGGCCTTCTTTGCACAAGAGAAAATCAAGTGTCAGTTGGCAAGTAATCTTCACTTTCTCTTGTAATAGTTCTGCTGTTGTATTCAGACAGATTGAGAATAAAATATTATACTTTTAAAAAGACATCATAAAGCCAATGGGACTGGTTTCTGAGCAGAAATGTAGCATTCTCCTAAATTCTCTCTATAGAAAGAGTTACTTATTTTAAAAGTCTCACAATGAGTAAGCTTAAAACTGTGATTAAAGAACTGGGCACGATAAAGAAGGGTAATGGATTGCACACATTTTGTAAATCTTTTGGCTTTATATATCATGCAAGCACAGCTCTACACTACTTAGTGTTATAATATACCAGAGATTTAAACATCTCATCAAATTAAATTGAAAGGAAATATCTTTTTGTTGAATTTTGGGGCACAGAAGCTAAAGTATGATAAAGCTTAGAAGTGGTAAGCATTATAGAACTGCAGGCACTAGATGTTTTAATTTACCATCTTTAATTCAATATGCATCTGAACAAATAATGAAGATAAGCTGTATTCTTGCCAAGGAAATCTTCCAGACTAGCCTCACAAAGTCACTGCTATGGCAATATAAGGCCTGTCTGCAATAGTGATTTAGTGCTGTAGCAAGACCTGAGTTATGCTATAAATTACTACTCTGGAAGGTTTCTGGAAAAGCCCTGAGTGATCACAGGTTTTTTTCCCTTCATATGTTTGTTTTCACACAAAGGGAGAAAAGTGAGTCGGGATGATTTCAAGGACATTGGCAGGGAATAACCTACACTTCCTGCATTATAATTAAGGTACCTTTGTAATGGATTAGATAATGGGAATAAACAAGATCTAACTAAACGGGCCGCATGACTTAACCAAAAGCTAAATCTCCCTTTAAAAAGCAATTCCTATAAAATCAGATTTATGGAAAGTATATGAAACAGTAAATATTTTTTTTCTTTCATGTTATTGTACTAATAACAGAAGAAGGTGTTTCTATTTTGTAGATAAAGATAAAACACCATCAGTCCAGTGGTGAAATCCAATTTTTTTTTACTACCGGTTCTGTGGACGTGGCTTGGTGGGCATGGCAGGGGAAGGATACTGCAAAATCCCCATTCCCTCCCCATTCCTGGGGGAAGGGTATTGCAAAATCTCCATTCCCACCCCACTCTGGAGCCAGCCAGAGGTGGTATTTGCTGGTTCTCCAAACTACTCAAAATTTCCACTACCGTTTCTCCAGAACCTGTCAAAACCTGCTGGATTTCACCCTTGCATCAGTCTCTGAAATGTAGCTGAGCAATTTTTATACATTCTAACCAGTGGTGGGTTTCAAATTTTTTTACTACCGGTTCTGTGGGTGTGGCTTGGTGGGCACATGGCATTGCTTGGTGGGTGTGGCTGGTGGGTGTGTCTTGGTGGGCGTGGCAGGGAAGGATACTGTAAAATCTCCATTCCCACCCTACTCCAGGGGAAGGTTGCTGCAAAATCCCCATTTCCTCCCAATCAGCTGAGACTTGGGAGGCAGAGAATAGATGGGGGCAGGGCCAGTCAGAATTTTTACTACTGGTTCTCTGAACTACTCAAAATTTCCACTACAGGTTCTCCAGAACTGGTCAGAATCTGCTGAAGCCCACCTCTGATTCTAACAAACAAACAAGTCTGACACTGTTATCCATGGTATAATAAATAGAGGTGAATCTCCTCTAGAACACTGGGGCTTAAATCCTTAGACAGTCAATTCATATGACCTGTTAGGTCAAGGAATGTCCATTTATTCCAGAATATAGTGGCTGATAATTTTCAGAATTACCAGCACATCCACTTCCTCGTCTGAAGCATATGGTCTTCTAGTCCAACTCCCTGCTTAAGCAGGGAATCCTATACCATTTCAGACAAATAGCTGTCCAATCTCTTCTTAAAAACCTCCAGCTTAGGAGCAGTTGCAACTTCTGGAGGCAAGTCTTTCCATGATTAATTGTTTTAACTGTCAGGAAATTTCTCCTTAGTTCTAGGTTGCTTCTCTCCTTGATCAGTTTCCATCCATTGCTTCTTGTCCTGCTTTCAGATGCTTTGGAGAATAGGTTGACCCCATCTTCTTTGTGGCAACACCTTAGATATTGGAACACTGCTATCATGTCACCCCTAGTCCTTCTTTAAATTAAACCCAGTTTAATGGGTTTCATTAATACCCAGTTCCTGCAACCATTCTTCATATGTTTTAGCCTTCAGCCACCTAATCATCTTTGTTACTCTTCTCTGTACTCTTACATGTGAGACGGGTGATATTAAAAGATTTAAGGCTATCTTAAGGTTTAAACAAATCCAATGAATTTTTAACAAAATATACTTGCAAAATGATAAGGGATTTGTAATTTGCCTTACACGTAACCTGCATAACTACCCTCTGCCCCCCCATCTTGCTTCATTTTTAATTAAATCTTACATCAGTTATAAGTCATAAGTTTTATTTGTCAAGCATATATAAGATAACAGTTAAAAGTATAAACATAATTTGAATACATGAAAAGAGAAAATAAAAAGGAATACATTAGGATAGGGATGGTAGGCATGCTGGTGCACTTATGCACGCCCCTTACAGACCTCTTAGGAATGGGGTGAGGTCAACAGTAGACAGTTTAAGGTTAAAGTTTTGGGGGTTTGGGGAAGAAACTACAGAGTCAAGTAGTATATTCCAGGCATTGATCACTCTGTTACTTAAGTCATATTTTCTGCAATCGAGTTTGGAAAGGTTTACCTTGAGTTTGTATCTCTTATTTGCTCATGTATTGTTGTGGTTGAAGCTGAAGTAGTCATTGACAGGAAGGACATTGTGGTTAACCAAAAAGTTATTACACCAAACATCTGATGAAGTAAACTATACTTCATGAAAGCTTCTGTCTTTTAATAAAATTTGTTAATTTGAAGACTTCTTCTGATTCAGAGTTCCTACAGTTATTATCTGACTTATCTCACTGCACAAAATTTTGACATAGTCTGTCTGGTTATACTTCAGTATACTAAGCAAAAACAGCCAATTGTAGCTTATTTAACAAAAATTAGGTAAATATCCATGGCGGATATCATCATGAAGCAGGTATCCAAACAATGAAATGATGCAGAGATGGAACCCATTTCATTGAATAGAGAAAAGAGAGAAAATAGAGAAAAATTTGGATTAATTTACTAACAATAGATGAGGGAAGAGAACAAAAAAAATATGGATAAATATATAGTATATTTTAAAGTTAAGTCTATTATCAGAATACTTTAAAGTTGCTATCTACTGATATCTATCCTTCCTTTCATTTAGGAGGTTGAGGCTGGGTATATCATTAGAAACATGTTTATTTGTTATTTATTATTTCTTTGTTTACTTATTTATTTACTTATTTATTTGATTCTTTCTCTTTTTTACTTTATAAGCAAATATAAGTAAGAGCCAAGGTGGCGCAGTGGTTAGAGTGCAGTACTGCAGCTACTTCAGCTGGCTGCTAGTTCAGCAGATCAGCGGATCAAATCTCACCGGCTCAAGGTTGACTCAGCCTTCCATCCTTCCAAGGTGGATAAAATGAGGACCCAGATTGTTGGGGGCAATATGCTATTTAGTATACTGTCTTTGGTGTAAGAGTCCTCGGAGAGTGGGCGGCATAGAAAGATGACTAATAATAATAATAATAAAAATAAAAATCAAGCAGTGACCATACATAATGCCCCTCTTCTATTTTTCACAACAACCCCGTGTGGTGAGTTGGTCTGAGAAAGCATGACTGGCCCAAAGTTACCCAGATGGGTTTCATGCCTAAGGCAAGACTAGAATTCAATCTTCCGGTTTCTAGGCCAGCACCCCAACCAATACATCAAACTCATTGAATACTGTGGAAATAGGTAATATAAGTGCGTATTAGAAGAGACAAAGCAAGAATTAATACGTACTAAATTAATATGGACTAAATATAAAAATAAGTGACCAGTGCAAAAGAGCTACATTGAGATAGTTTGGTTGCATAGAAAGAATAAATGTGAAAACAGAACATGAAGGGAGAATGAATGGATCAAGAGAAAAAAGATTGAGAAAATTGTAGCTGGATTCTCAAAAGAGTTTTTTTTTTTAAAGTATGAACTGTTTTTTAGTCAAGATGGAAAGAAAGTTTCTAAGAATAGGAAAATATGGAGGTAAAATAACAAACGAAACTGATGTAAACTAGGTTTAGCTATATCTATTTCTTACCTCATGCTTTAATTCTTTGGCTTTTCTGAACTTTGCACATGTTTACCCCAAAACAGCAATAACATAAAAGTTATGTATTTATATAAGAAACAAAGTCCATAAGAGTTATCAACAACTGAGCCTTTAAGAAGCGTACAAGCAACATTTTTTATTCCAAGGGTTCCACAAATAGAATGAAAAGATATATTCCCACACACATTCATACAGTATATAGTACATGCACACCTCTTCCTATACATCCATCCATGCATTGCTTATTCGTACCTCATATTTCTCCACCTCGCATAGTCTCTGAGAGACTATGCAAAAAACCAAAAAAAAAAAATTTCAAAATTATTTTGGAATCTATCAGACAAAGAAATGTCTGCATTTAAAGTTTAGGTTTTCAGCTATTTTATTGTGCTGTTCAAGTCCTTTTACTCTTGTCAAAAATATATTATGCCTGTATTTACTTTGGAGGGACATGAACTGAACTTCTACTTCCCAGCCTAAAGAAAAAGACTCACAAGTGTTATAATCGCCATCTAGAGGGACTATATGTGCAATGCTAGGGTGCCAGAGTGAATACTACCAGTTTCTTTATGCTGCTGCTGTCCTTTTCTAATTCTAGGGATATTGAGTTTTTGCAATCTTTTTGTAGGAATTCAGTTGCACTGAACATAACATTCCACAAAGCTTCTGAACAATGATCAGATAAAGGGTTTCGTTTTGCTCTTCAGATATTTTATTTCCAGAAAAATGATATTAAGACTAGGGTTTTGATTGTCCTAAAGTCAAAATAGATCCTTTGGTAGGATATAAGTAGTCCAGGATGAATAATATTTATATTCTATTACAAAAGAACATTGATAACATAATTGCTGTATAAAAAGCATTTTATTATTGGGAAGTCAATGCCTTCTAGGTTTAGATTTTTTCAAAGGAGAGGAATACATCTTGGAGACTTATTTGTTTGAATTTAGATCTGGTGTCAAAATCAGGGACTGAAAAAAATTGATCTATTGGCTCTTCAGACCCAAGAAGCAGCTTTCTTAAGAACTAAATCTATAAAGATGATGAATCTGATAACCAAGAATTTGGTTCCCATCCCCTCATGTCTAAAATGCCACATGTCATCTAAGTCTCATGCCTTCTCCCCAAATTTCCTATAATATCTCTATTTATAATGCCTGGTCAAAAGTATAGAAACATTTATCTGGTAACTAATTATCAGTTTCTTTAAGTAATATGATATTCCTCAAATCCTAGCATTTGGTCAGAATTTAGGGCAGTTCTAAACATCATCAGCCAGATTAGAAAAATCTGAATGCCAGTGGTATTGAAGCCTCACCTTAAAAGATATGCTTATTCTAAAGTGATATTGTATTGTTTTGTGTGTGTTTTTATATTTTATACTATACTTAATGTAATTTTCAATTATTGCACTGCCTAGGGAGGCAATTTGTGAAAGGCAATATTGTATATAAACATAAGAAAAAAAGAACGATTACAGACCTGTGGGCATAACTTTCTCTTTACATCAAACAGTTATATTTCACCCAATTAGCAACATCTGGATGAATCCAGTAAGTCTCTCATTATTCCTTCCCATCATAGCAAAATCTTCCAAACTTTCTTATGAAAAAAACCTTCTTCAGGGCAAAAATCTAATGATTCCAGCCACTCATTCCCATACTGTTAGTCTCCCAGTCAGGCAACACCTCATCAAATGCTCTTTTGATCTAAGGCTTTTGATCAAACATCTCTTCCTACAAGTTATCTTAAACATACCATGATGACTGTAAGGGATATTGTTAGTCTTGAAACACCACTGAAAAAGGAAGCTGCTCCAATTGCAGCAAACAATCCAGGATCAATCCATGCATGACTTTCATCAGTCTGAATTCCAAAAATGGAAACTAATACCAAACCAACAATTCTCCCATATAAAGCTCCAGTGTATCTGCAAAAGAAAAAGAGAGAGAGAATTCTGCACTGAAAATGCTTCACATTGTGCCTATTTGATGACAACTTATTATTTTTTTATAATGAGAAAATTTGGGTTATAGTCTCATGGATGGGAATACAAGATTCTCATGTTTAATTTAGCAACAAAGCAATTGAAGGGTGGCTCTTGACTAACTTTGGCTGAAGTAATTAGAGCACCAGGAATGCTACGGGTTAAATTGGGACATTAAAAAAATATTAAACAGTCTGTGGCTAACCATTTCTTTATTGTTGCCAAGAAAATTATATGAATAAATCCAGTAGTAACTAGGAGTCATGCTTAAATCAATGAATTAATATTGGTAAATATTTTATATTTTATTGCACAGTAATTCCCCTAAAAGTGTTATGGATATTCACAGCCCAGGCTGCTTTTTTTTTTCAAAATTATGAAAGTGGCATTGTGCTGTAAATTCTGCTTCTTTAGGACATATATGTGATGTCTCAAAGCACATATCAAACAGCTGGGGCTTTGGAGTTCAACAATGTTGACATTGCTTTCATCATACTAACTGATTTGGCCATGTCTGCAAATGCCACTGAAAAGTGTCCTGATCATTCCATAACTACAGTTAAGTTACAAAGGAACTTCTCCCACAGGGTTGTTCAGGAAGCAGAAGCAATGAATGACATTATGGAAAGGTGTGTGTAACAAAACATGTGTGCAGCTCAAAAACAGCCTCAAAAGAAATATTTGAAATGTTGAAATGTTGAAAATAAGATGGGGAAAATCTTTTTTGTAATAGGAGAAAACTTTGGGGAAGTTAAAGGACAGGTGTTGGCACCATATAAATCTTGAGCAGAAATTAGGTGTCTCTTTAATCTTTGTGCCATATCCCCAATTTGCTTTTTAGGCAAAGATGACAGCATCCCACAGCAGTAGAAAATGAATAGCATACTTACAGCATAGGTATAACCAAGCCACTTGCAACAGCAGAGCCTGCAGTCAAGCAGGACAACAAGAAATAGAGAAGAAGTGCCATAAAAAGAGAGGGATATCCAAATTCCTCATGAGTCCCACGTCTGAATAAGTACATGATTCCTTTCATACCATTTTCTGCCAGGAGGGCAGCAGCTTTAAATTCGAATGGAGAGAGACAGAAGAGAGAAGAGTTCATAATCTAGATTTGTAAAACACAGAGACACAAAGATATGCACCACATTCATCATGGTTCCCCCTCTTTTCTCTTTAGTTCATTGTGCTCAGTAAAATGCCATGGACACAGATTGCTGTACATTGTTGTTGCTATTGTTACTATTATTGCAATGATCTATGTTTTCTCTCAAAAGGATGCTAATAGAATAACAGAATAACAGAGTTGGAAGGGAGCTTGGAGGTCTTCTAGTCCAAACTGCTGCTTAAGCAGGAAATCCTATACTATTTCAGACAAATGATTGTCCAATCTCTTCTTAAAAACTTCCAGTGTTGGAGCACCCACAACTTCTGGAAGCAAGTCATTCAAGTCTTTGTGACTTGGCTACTTAGCTTAATGTCTTACATAAACAGTAAATTCTCATATCCTAAATGAGAGTTGCAAGCAACTTTATTTGGTCAGGACTGCTATTATTATTGATTCTAATAAGCAGAGGAGATGTCTGATGATGTCTGATGATGAGATGATCTTATCAAAGGGTTTAGCCAACTTCTTCGGTCTTTCTCCTTTTACTTTTAATTCTTTTTTTGACTGTATGGGGGAGTCTAATCCAAATTCTTATATTCAAATTTTAAAAGCTGAGAGTTTTAGGTACATCATGGCATCAACTACATATTTCATGCAGTTGGATGTTCCAATACATAAAAGGGCTTTCATGCTAGCCCAATGAAATGCCCTGCCTTCATTCCTGCTGTAGATACATACTGTAAAAGAAAATACCACAGCCATTATCCCCCTGTGGAAAAGGTAGATTCTACTGAGCTCTTTTACTCCCAGTTTTATAGAGAACCCCATAGAGTCCTAATTATTCCATTTCTGAATAATGTCACAGAATTTACCATCCAACAAATATGCATGGTTCCTGCTATCTGACACCAGTTGTAACATATTCAGATTATGTGTGGCTGAATACGAGCCACTTGGTAAATAAGAGCAGCTGAACGTGTTTGATTATGATCTGCTAGATATGAAACTACTTCCAGCATTACATTTAGGACTACCTGTTGTTTGTATTAGCCAAAACCACTTGTATTAAGTGGTAAAGCCTTTTCTTTTAGTTAAAATTTCTATTTTTAACTTACCCCATCATTTATTTTAATCCCTTTAGCTTTATTCTTGGATCAACTATTAACGGAAACATTTTGTCTTTAAATTTCTTTCAGTTGAAATTACACCTTTACCTTCTGTGTTGGTTAATAACTACAGTAAAGATTTGATTTAGCCTCCTTTTAGACTAAAGGAGGAAATTGACAGCACTGGAAATTATCAGTTTTGCTAGCAATTTTGGTGGTACACGCTGGGATTACAAAATAGGGCAAAGACTGCAGGATTGTCCATCCCTGTTTTGGGAGAAAATATTGAAAGAGTATAGTATGGCTAGCATGTTTTAGGTACAGAAAGTCAACAAATAATTCCCAAAGTGGCATAATTTGAATCCATATATTGCTGAAAACCAAGTTTAACAATAACATACTGTATGACTTCTTGTAAAACTAATAGATTTGCATTACAATCAGGGACCAGTCTTCAAAACATTTGTATGTGAATCTTGTAGAAGAATATTTAAGCAAAGTTGTTCTTAAACAGAGAGGGGAAGAGATTTTTTTTTCTCTTACCTTCATTGAAGGTTTGGTTGAAAAATTCTGTTTCATTTGATCTACCTTGTAAAGTGGCTGGTTTACAATTATATTCAGATATTTGCCAGTTAAGATGATGTATGCTTGTAACCAAAATGAAAAGAAATCATAATCAGTTCATGATAAGAATATATAATGCAGGTGCTAAGGCAATTATTATCCCTGTTCTCCTTTTCCAACGGTATATGAAGCTCTTAATGTGCTTGCAAAATTCCTTCACATGCAAGATTTCATCTGAGCTAAATCTCTTCAACAAAAAAAATGCAATATAGTCAAAAAAAACCTGCTTTCAATATCAGTCAAACATTTGGCCGGTGGTTGGGGTAGAATACATTTTTCACCTATGTGGTTATTTTTCAATGCATTGTGAAGTCACTCATCCACCTATTCAAAAAAGTTGTTTTCCAGTGAATCATTCTAAAATTGGAGATTATTTGTAATGTTCTACTATATGTATACTATCTCTTAAATTTTTAATTACCTTTTGGGGAATGGGAGGCTTAGCTAGATATATGATATAACCTTCCTATTTTTATGTATGTGGCAATTAGCCTCCTCGCCTCCTAATCCAGAAGACAGGGCTCTTTAGGAAACTTGTGTTGTGATGTCAACAATTCAAACATCAAAGATTCTGCAGTTATTTAAGGAACCTGCATATGAAAACAGGTTTTTTTTTTTCTGTGATTCCTGCCTTGTCTTAAAAGTGACTGATTCCATACCTTTTGACATCACTCTGAAAGGATGCTGGTACTGTCATAAATCATTACAAAATGTCTAATTGAGAGAAGTACAGTATTGCATATCTGAAGTGAGCATACTTCCTGTGGATCCACTATGAAATATGTTTATGGACTAGCCCTCCAAGTATTCCACCAGATCATATGACATGCCTTGAAGCTACATAATTGAATCAGTTCCCAAACTGAAGTAGCCAAGAGCCATTTTAATATATATGTGCTTCCATCCCTTTCAATACTTACCTCTGTGACTTACTAGTTGGATCAGATGCTGGCAGCCTCCTGACAGGAGTACAGTGAAAAAAATATGGCAAGTAGACCGTAGCAGTAATAGTCAAAACCTGCATATAGTATTTTAAAATATAGAAAGAAATGTTTAACGATAGCCTAAAATCAGCCAGTTCTACACCAAAGGAATATCTACAGTTATATTCACTTGATCTAGATCAAGCAATTTTAACTATCAGATTCACAAAATATTTCAGAGAGGGACATTTAAGGGGGTTTTTTATTTTTATTTTTATTTATTTATTTATATGCCGCCCTTCTCCGGAGACTCAGGGCGGCTTACAATGCATTAAGCAATAGCCTTCATACTTTTGTATATTTATACAAAGTCAGCTTATTGCCCCCACAATCTGGGTCCTCATTTTACGCACCTTAGAAAGGATGGAAGGCTGAGTCAACCTTGAGCCTGGTGAGATTAGAATTTGCAGTAATTGCAGGCAGCTGGATGTTAAATGCTGTCTTAGTAGGAGGCATTAGCCTCCTACGCCACTCAGGCGTAGTTCATGAAAGAGCAAAAATCAAAGCCAACAATCCAATAAAAAATTATCTTCATAGTACTAGAACTGTCAAAAACTATTTTTACCCATAGTTTGCTGGTCTCCAGACTATAGTTTGCTCATTGTTTGCTACTCTCCAGTTCTGCAAACTGTTGCCCTCTAGAGATACTGAAATTTAATTGTTGAATGCCATTGTCTAATGAATTCTAGGAATTTTGGGCTATGTGAGTTACATAATGGAAGGCATTGAATTAGGAGAGAAAATAATTTTGCACTTCATTAAAGGAAAAAGATCTGTTTCTGAAAATGGTCTGGAAATTTCAGTTCCTCTAAAATAAACTGCAACACAATTAACAGACAAATCGGGTCATGTTACAGCTTAATGTTTGATGATAATAATCTAATTCAAAACACCACTTTGTATTTGGCCTGAATTCAATCAACAAGTTTGGGAGCATGTTAGAATTCTTCTTCGACTTATCTGATAACATCAGTTTGCAGAAAAGAAGGTATTTTGTGCTTTAAGTATGCTTTATGTACTGTACTATATGTATACTTGGCCAAATAAAGCTCAATTCAATGCTTATGTAATGAACTGAATTTCTGTATGATACATTTACATATTCCTATATTTATAAGCAGTGTTTATTTATTATATTTGCTTGGCTTCATTCTTAAACATAATTCAGTTGGAAGCATTATGTTATACTTGAATTTAAAGTAATATTTCCAATTCTTTCAACTGTTCACCAGTAACATGGAAACCTTGTTTTGTTAAAAACTGAATAATAAATTCCCTTGTAATAAAAACAGGCAAGACATTTTGCAAGGAAAGAACATTCTGATTTTATTTTTTATTAATAGTTTTTCTATTTTATAATATGAAGATTAGAAAATGAATGTTATTTTTAAAAGAACATATTTGCAGTTAATTTTTGTTATCTCTATTATATTGGCATATTTTATATCCCATCCCACCTTTGTTATTTTTATACATAACTCAAGGTGGCAAAACTACCTAACTCCTCCTGTTTCCTCCACAACAACACTGTGAGGTGGGTTGGACAGCCCAAAGTCATCTGGCCAGCAGGACTATAACTCACCATCTTTTGATTTCTAGTCTAGTGCCTTGACCACTAAACCAAACTGACATTTTTGTGCCTTTTTAGTCCAAACTACTTTTAATTTCTATGCATATAGTAAAGTAAAATAAGTTAAAAATACATTGATTATGAATGCCTATATTAATGGTATTTTCTATTGCTTAAGGAACTATTACTGTACTGTTCAAAGGTTGCAATTTTCAGTCCAAATGCAACTGAGAGTTACCAAGCCTTTGAGAAAATTCAGAAAGAGTGTAAAACATTGGAAGAAGATAACAATAGCACTTAGACTTATATATTGCTTCACAGTGCCTTACAGCCCTCTCTAAGCAGTTTACAGAGTCAGCATATTTCCCACAACAAGCTGGGTCCTCATTTTACCAACCTTGGAAGGATGGAAAGCTGAGTCAACCTTGAGCTGGTGAGAATTGAAGTGCCAAAGTGCTGGCAGCCAGCAGTCAGCAGAAGTAGCCTGCAGTACTGCATTCTAACCACTGTGCCACCATGGCTCATGGTGCAATGCAATGATGATGAAGAGATAGTTTTCCTAGAAAAGCGAACTCCAGGGAAATCCCTTCTTATAGTCTAACAAGTAGGGACTGAAACACTGCCAGTTTCAAATGTTTAAAAATTGAGGAATGTTGGACTTCAGGATTTAGTTACCATGGTCTCAAAAATAGATTTCCTGATGTTTGCCAGAAACTATGATTGGTATCTTCAGAAGAAATCTTCTGTATAGCAGACCACAGCTGCTGGCAAAATGTCAAGGTATCTGTTGTTTAGACCATGGTCACTAAACCTGGAAGCCCAATGCTACCCAACAGTTAAAGTCTACATCAGTAAATTGAAAAAGTGTCTAAATATCTACGTCTTACCATTCTGAATCTGGTATAAATATATCTTTGGAATGCTCAAGAAAATCACATTCGATACTTACAAAGATCAGAATACATTCAAAAAGTTTGATTGATTTTCTGAGGGATGGTTTTTGAATTGTGCTGAAGAACCACAGACGTATTTTATTAATCCTTATGTTCAGGGAAACAAAAAAAGCTCCTAAAAGACCCCCAAGTATTCCAAGAAAGATGGCCGGAAGAAAGGCCAACACACTCATATCCAGTAAGTTCTTAACCTAAACAGAAAGGAAACAAAATAAAATGTTCTGTAATTTTTGCCAATTATTTGATATATAGCAGCCTCCAGGATAAAAGGTACATGATGCAACCATTCTACATATAAAATGAAATTACAGGTAGGTGCATAAAAACAGATTGTTCTTGTAATAGTTTATAGCTCATCATCAAAGTCTTTTTTCCAGAACTTGTATTGTCTCCAGTGGTCCTTATCTTGAAGGTTAAAATACAAATGCTTATTATGGGATTGTATAATTGATAATATTAGAACTGACTGAAATAACCTACTGGATAAACTCATACATGCTGTTTCAGGGCTTTATATAGTTATGAGTGTCTCTCTGCATCCCTAAGCAGACCTAAGAAGTTTAGATAAATACATTTATTGTGGAGCAATGGAAAGCCATAAATAAAAATTATTTTCCATTTAAAGCAGGGGTCTCAACCCCTGGGCTGAGGCCCACTACCGGGCTACTACTACGGCCTATTCAGAATTGGGCCATGCGAGTGGCTGGCTGGGGCATGCACAGCCCAACCTGCGCAAGCGGTGGCCTAGTGGGTACTCATGCACATGTATGCCAGTCCATTGCTTGCGCACATCGAACTGCATGTGTGTCCACCAGCCTGCTCACATAAGGGCTGAGTGCATGTGCACACATGCCAACCTGTTACTTGTGCAGCCCAGTTCCCCTCTCCCACCCCCTCCCCATCTCAGACAGGCCACCAAGCCACAAAGGTTGGGGACTGCTGATTTAAGGCACCCCAGAACCTTCCTTTCTAGATTTGTGGTTTAAATTCTGGGTTGCTTCATTCTATCTTTTGAGTAACTGCTCATTTCCCAGTTTTAAATATTCCTACTATGTGTCACTTGTTTACAAAATGTCTTTCTCTAGCCTGAAAATTAGAGATATCCACCTCACTGACTTCCATTCTATTAGGTTCTTTATCTGCTGGCTAAACTGATGATTCTTTTCCAAGCACAATTATTGTAAAATTTTCTTTACTGAGATTTCTGAAATGGCTTTACAAGTTACAAAGCTATCTTAGTTTAAAGAAAGGCAATAAATATTCCAACAGGTTTTTTTCTTTCATTTTGTTTTGTTCTTTCGGTGAATGAAGAAAACATGCGAAAGAAGTAAATGAATTAACTGCTGCTTTTCTGTTAGAAATTACTACTTTTGTCATGTGCTTAGAATATTTATTAAATTTCACTTAAAAACACTCTATAACTGCCCAATAGAAAATGGGGTGTCATCTACAGCCTATTCTCCAATGGTTGAGTTGGCTACCCTGCCAAAATTCAATATGCACACATACATTCTTCATTCGTTTGCTACATGGTATTTCCAATTCATTCATTCATTCATTCATTTATTCTCATTTGTGTATGACCACCATCTCATAAAACATGACTCTGGGTCGCGTACAATAAAAGAAACTCCTATAAAACAGTGATATAAAAACAAGTAAAAATATTAAAGTTATAATTAAAGGCAAGGAGAAAGCAACAGGTATTAACAGTGAAGCCACTTTAACATCTCACAATTCTCTTTAGACTCCCAGACCTGATGACATAACCAAATTTTGAGGGACTTATGGAAAATTAACAAGGATGTAGCCAATCTCATTTCAAAGGGGATGAAGTTCCATAAGGTGGGTACTATGGCAGAAAAGGCTCATCTCCTGGATCCTGCCAGATTAGCTCCTTGGCAGGTGAGACCCACAACATACCTTTTATGCCAGATATGATGGGATGAGCAGATCTAATTGGTAACAGGTACTATATCAAATAACTTAGCCCCATGTCATGAAGGGATTTAAAACCAGCACCTTGAATTGGATCTGGAAGCAAACTAGTAGTCAATGCAGCTCATAGAGCAGAGTTGTAAAGTATTCTGTTTTAGGGGCACAAATAACTGCCCACACTGCCACATTCTGCACAGCTGAAGTTTCTGGATACACTTCAAGGGTGGCCCCATGTAGAGCACATTAGAGTAGTTCACTCAGAAGATGAATAGAGTATGAGGATCCAGGAATGGGTGCAATGGGCACATAACACAAAACTATGCAAAGTCCTCATTCCCAAGCCACCTGCTCTTTAAATAGGAGTTGCAAGTCCAGAACAACACTCCCCCACCCCAAATTTGTGCCTGTCTGTTTGTGGCAGTGCAATCCCATCCATTACCAATGATGTCATAGTTCCAGAAATGGCAGGCCCCCAAACTCAGAATCTCTTATTCTTGCCAGAATGCAGTTGAAGCCTCTTGTTCCCTGTCCAGAGCCTCACAGCTTCCAGGCAGTGGGATAAGATATCAAAAGCACACTTAGTTGCTTAGACAGAAGTGTATAATTAGGTATCATCAGTGTACTAATGATACTTCAGCCTATGGCAATGGATGAGCTCACCCAGTGGTTTCATGTAAACATTGAATAGGAGCAGAAAAAGCACTGAATCCTGCAGCACCTCACATACTAGAGATCTCTCCCTTTCTCAGTCACCACTGACTGATATCAAACCTTGAGATAGAAGGGGAACCCAGCACAATACATTGCCAATCACCCTCAATCCCCAAAGTTGATCCAGAAGGACACCATGATCAATGATAGTGTAGGCTGCTAAGAGATCCCACCAAATAAGGCTGAATGTACAACTTTCATCCTACTCTCACCTGAGATTATCTAAAAGTGTGACTAAGACAATTTCCATTCCATAATCAGGCTTGAATGCATATTGAAAGCAATTAAATAATCCAGAGTTCCCAATCAACTAGTCAAGTTAGGTCCAGGATATGCATATTGGTGATGGTTCCCAAAATAAATTCAGCAAAGCCTATCTCAACTTGGTAGCATTCAGAACCTAACTGAACTCCCCTGTACTCTGGGATGCAAATTTGCAATTACTTGCTACCTGTTGACAATTTTAATTTTATGTTTTAACTATAGTCCTAAACAACCCCAAATAAAAGAGGATGTTATCGATAAAAGAGTTTGTTTTTAACTGTCCCCCAGAAATATGGGAGTTGACATTATTTGATTTGGTATCAACTTAATACATACCCAAAATAAAATCCTCTTCTCAGCTTTGAAAAATCCAAATTGACCCCTGTATACAAACCCATAGAGAGAAGAGGATAGTAAATCTGAAGTGAAAGCAGCCATCAAGCAACAGAAGAATGTTTGCCAGGCCAATTTGATATCCCAGAAAGAGGCCACCTCCTCTAGTGTAAATAAAAGTCCACCCACAGGAGCATGGAACACAGAGGCGAGTGCTGCTCCTGCACCAGCTGTAACAAAATTCCTTCTGTAACAAAGGTGAGAAAGGATTTCTTTTTTAAAAAAATTACTCTATAGGATTATATTACATGATAAAACAATTGTGCACTTCATAAAACTGGACATCTCAGTCCAAATATTAACCATGGATTTGTGAGATAAGAAGGGAAAGGAAAAAGAAAAATGTAACTCTAAACCATCTACTTTATGTAGGTACATATTGCAGTTAGGTTGAGTCCCAATATTTAAGTAGGTTACAGCTAACCCAAAAACAATTTTGTTTAGAATTGGTTTGTCAAATTTAATCAGATCAAGGTTTTTTGTGAATAAAGGTTCAGAACCCAGTGTGTTGGCTGTAATGCAGATCAGGTAGAATTAAGTTTCCATGGTCTTAAGTGAATGTACAAAGATATTTCTGAAGTCTACATTACTGGTCATGGGCCAAATGTTTTCCATAAGTAACAACTTAAGAAACACATCCCATATTCCTTTCACAAATTGCTGAAGCCAGTTAAAAGACAAAATATATTTTGTTTATTTGGGCTGTCAAGTTGTCCTTGGGCCACAGATAACTTGTAATAGCTTTTTGTTTGGACATACAACAAACAGTATGGTCAAGGGTTTGGATGTTATTTACATATTTTCATAATCACTGTTTTAAAGCAATAGAATTTGATCCTTCAACCCTTTCCAAAATCTGAGCTTGACGTGAACAATAACACTAGCATTTTGTTTAAAATAAAAACTTTCTGGGTATACCATGGATTTGCAAATGCCATCATTTTACAAATAAAAGATAGGGTTTGAACTCATATTCATACTGCAAGAACTGCTGATTTATCACATACAAATATCTTGAAAGTTTGTTACTTCATATAAATTTAGCATGTTATGCAAGTTATATCCATGTAAAATTCTGTATGAATAGAAAATTTTCACCTGTGGTATGATAAGCCAGCCACTATATCAGTTCATGACAGAAGACAATCAAAAATCAACTCCAGAAAATTACATTCTGATATTCTTTTATGCATTTGGCTTGGCAATGTCATCATATTTTTGTGCTATCTATGTTCCAGAAATACTGTGCCCAAAAGTATAACATTAATTGATCTCTCTAATCTCTCTAATTTTCTTTTCCCAATTAAAAAAAATCACCCTAAGTTGATGTGTTCAGATATAATATACAATCTTTCTCCATCTTGGTGTCTCATAGACTATTCTGGTTGTAAATTGAGGCTACAGCTTTGGAGAAGCTCAGACTGAAGAGTGGTAGTGCAACCCAGTCTTCCAATGTATGCTTACTTGTAATAGATATAAGCATATGGTAACAAAAACTTAAGATGGTGGTCATAACCACACAACTGAAGAGCTGACCCTTTTTTGTGTTCAACACTCATAGGTGTATGGCTATGATTAGACAGTTGTGGCCATTATCTTGACTTCTTTCTCAATCCACTCCCCCTGCAGAGACCACTGGAAAACTGATGTTGCTCATGTATTGCATAAACGGCTCACTGCTCTTTTCTGCAGTGGAAATGTAAAGATATTGAAGAAAGATGGGTTCCAAATGTTCACAGCACATCCTTTGAGATTCATAATCATTACAACCACTGCAACCAACCTCCAAAGACAATATGTCCAACTTTCACTTCTGGAATTTTTTATGTTAAGAAATAAAGAGAAGTAAAGATGGGATTAGAAATAGAAGATAGTATCCGGATGCCACCATTGAATTTTTGTGGTGAAGATAGGATAGTTGTACTGTGTATTTTCACTTGCAAGTCGTGGAACCTTATTTATCCCCAAATGAAGTGTTTGTGCATTCTGTTACAAATATGTCATACAAACATTGTCTAGGCATGGAAGGAACTGTAGTGGTCTTCTAATCACTAAGTCTTTGCCCAGTTCAAGAATTTTCCAGACAAAATGAATATCTAATTTTTTTTTTTTAAAGAGTGATAGAGCACCTACTTCAGAAGGCAGGCTACTTAACAGCTCTCATAGTCATATAAGAGCTATTACCGTATATCATATATTTCCCTAAGTGCAGAACCTTATATTTATAATTGAAGAACATTTTGTTGACTGGAGCCAAATGTTCAAGTGTATCAAGTGCCTTTTGAACATTAAGCCAATCTTTTGGGGTGTTAGCAATCCCCCCAGCTTTATGTCAGCTGCAAATTGAGTTCTATTCCCCTCATTTACATTATTTTTTAAGATAGGGAAGAATATTGGACCCACCCAGGAGAAAATCCTGAGGTATCTCATTGTATATCATCCTTTGCATGGGCATAAAAACCCCAGACTGGCTCCAGTTCTTTAGTCAACTGCCAATCAATTTGGTAATGGAATCCTCCATCCTCAATTATTGCAATTTGTCAAAAAGGAGGTTATGGCCAACTTTATCAAATGTATTATTAAAGTCTAAGTATACTTGCAAATGCTAAATCCACAGCATTTCCTTGGTCCACTACTCGCTTGATATTTTCATTCTTATACATTCCATTATGTACACTGAGGTAGTCCTTATTTTATTTCAGGAACAATTTAGAAGCACACCGTTAATAAATTCCCATACCTGTCAGCTGTATTCCAAAATCTGATGATGGAAGGAAAATAAATTCTAAAAATCTTTGGTCTAAAATGGCTCAATCCATATCCTATGTTTGCCCTAGAAAAAAACATTTGCAAACATGAGTCTCCTTATAAATTTTCATGACATTAAAAAACAATATACCGCTGATCAAGTTACAGAGTTATTTATATTTTTCAGATTAATGATTATATATTCATTCAGTATTTAGAAGTTGAATTTATGGTAAAAACTACAGCATAACATACTTTTTTTAGCCATCTGGATTCTTTCCATTCTATTTCTTCCTCATCCAAGTTTTTCTTTTACCCCCCACTTATTTCTGAATTTGTATCCATTAAATATGATAAATATTTATTACATTATACCACATTCTGTTGGTGTTTGTCAGAAAATTTATAGAACTTTACTTAGATTAGTAAAACCTAGTTGATTTTCATTACTATGACCTGCACTTTGTTAGAATGTGTATCTTGCCTTATTCAACATGCTGAATGAGAAAATTAGGTCCCTGATATTCTACCCTTTGTGTAGATTCATGCAATAGAATCTGTTTAATTAATGCAGCAATGCTTTATTTTTCTACCAGTATGTAGTTTTAAAAACATAAATTATTTACCCCAAATGAATCATAGGTCCTTCTGGTCCACAGAAGAGTCCAGATGCTACAGCTAGAACACAAGAACCAAATGTTCCTGCAAAAGTCCTAATATTAAAAATTTGCTGAATAGAAGCTCCATTCAGAAAACCAATGACTTCGGGTAATCCACTTGGGGCACCTGTTGGACAAAAGAACTACAAAAAGAAAAGAAGAATATTACTGTAGTTACCATATTCATAGTTAAATCTAAGTTTTTGTTACTCTAATCAGAAGTTTACTTGTTTATTTAAATCATAATGCTTGGTCCCAAAGAATACTAGAAGTTATAATATCTTAACAATGCTCTGTCAGAAATAAAATAACTAGTGGATTGCATAGGTTTGGGAAGCAGAGAACAAGTCTACCAAACCTCCTTCCCTACCCAACCTCTGTGTGTGTGTGTGAAAAGTAGAATTTTGGTAAAATCAGAGGAACTTTAGAAATTGGCCGACTTGTAGAAACAGGTAACTTCCCAAATCAAGTATTCATATAAAATGATACTATTATGATCTCATGATCATGCAGATTTTTGCAGCCCAAATATGATAGCTCTAGTGATAAGTTAGTTTAAGAATAGGGGATTGTCCATCATAATGTTAATGTTTAAAATGTGCTTTCTAAAGTATGGTAGCATAAATAGTGAGTTCTCCGTCATTTGTACTGGGGTCTCATTTTTTTTTCACTATAAGGAAACATTTCCCATCTTTCAGAAATTGTTTCAGATTGCTAAGTAAGATATTTAACACTTACCACAACTAATCCTGATGATAAAATGATCATTGCAAGTCCAATTCCCAACATGTAAATCCAGGTCATGTGAAAGTTGCCTTTCTGTCCATTTTACAAATATATGGTAAGTGAAAGAGGAATGTTATAGCTCTTATCACATTCATTTGCTCTACATATTCTGTTAAAACATTGTATGACCTCCCAAGATTTATTTAATCTACATACTGTCTCTGATCTACATACTGTCTTTATCATATGAAAAAAAAATTCACAATAGAGGAATGGAAACTGGGTATATTTTAGCTTGAGGAAAATATATGTTAGAGATCTGAATTCAGCATGAATTCTTGTTAAAGGATTCTGCTCCTGTACAAAAAGCAGAAGAATCCTGAGTAATTAAGTAACAGGACATCCCATTAAAAATGCTCATCTTCAAAATGAATATTGTTTAATTTGGCACAGAGTGTAAGCTTACCCCAGCTATCAATTAATAGCAACAGACATGCACTGAAACTTTGATTTATTAAGAAGTATATGAACACAGAAAGCTTTCACTTCTGTGTAAACTATATTTTATCCAGAGTTGTGGATGGGCAGATTTAATAAATAAATACATTTTAAAGTGTGATGTAGTCTGAAGAAAGGGAGGAAAGGATAGAGAAAGAAAATTGCCTTATTGCTTAAAAGATTCATTAACTAACAAAAGAACAGGAGAGAATTGAACATAGGAATACAGTATGAACACCCTTATTAGTGGCTTGTCATTGGCTCTAGTGGTTAAATAGGCTTATAAGTGCAAAGAGATAGTCTAATTTCCAGTAATATGAATACAGAGGAATATAAAAGCATTCTTCATGTATCCTAAGGAATAGCACGCAAAAGAAACCATAATCTGTGTTTTATCATCTCAGAATACAAAAATAAGGAATGGTCTTAATTTTCAGAAAAAATAATAATAATGAAGCAAATCAATAGTATTACCAATCACTCTTCCTTTTGCTGAAAGATAAAAGAGTTTTTAATTTGTAGTCCTGCACTGAGCAGACTTTGGAGTTGACTACTTAAATTATCTTTCCAACTCTGCTTGAAGGGTGCAACCAGTCTACAGAAACATCATTGTCCAACTGGTATCAGCAAATAGTAGTATCATGGTCATGAACATCTATAATAATGTTTACCCTTCGTGCTGAACTCTTGACTCTCACCCTCACTTTCAGATGTATTTCTGTTCACAATCAAATCCAAATGACAATAATGAATTGCTAGCTCAAAACAGAAGTACAATTGCTGATGTCAACAGCTTATGTGTTGAGGCTAAGCATATGTTTATTTGTACAACATTCATTGCATCTCTGCCAATGTCTACTGCTATTTTTACCATTTAATAAAATATGAAGAATTTCTTTCCCCAAACACTCAAATACATATATCAGTCCCCGTTTCATCTAATAAGCCACCTCATTAGCCTCCAAGCCCTATAATAAAAATATAATGAAACAGTGGATTTATATGCACTCACACAAGCAGAAAGCCATGTTCGGTATTTATCTAGAGTTATACATTTATTTTTAAATAAATGCATACTAAATTGGCTACATTGCTTAAGCTAAAAATAGTAGCTTCTGAATGTTACACATATTATTGCATATATTTAGTATATAGTGTTTATTTACTTTAATTTTGAAAAAATACTGATTTAATAATTTGTCCAGTGTTCCTGACTTGGCAAATTATCTTGTAATTCAGCTACATCTATAATTATCATTCCAATTAAACAAATATTTCTACTACCAACTTTATACTAATACCCAACTGATTTGATACAGGCTGGATGATATTGGGAGCAGACTTTTGGTACACATTCTGAAATAAATCCCATTGATTTGAGTACAATTGTGACAATGTCCATCTAACTCATTCATCATTAGTGAGTACTTTGTAAAATCATCGTCACAGAAACCCATACAATATATTTCCTACTTTATATCTTCAGCAAAATATTGTTCCATCTTCCAACTTTTTTTTTGGCTTTTGTTTGTGTTGGATTGGCTGGAGTCAAGATGTCTGGAGTGCCCATCACAAGTAAATTGACTCCCATGCTTTTACAAAAATGTCATGATACTGAGGTTAGATTCACTTGTGGCTAAACGTCAAAGATGCCTCCAAGATGAAATAGTTCAGCAAGCTACCACAAATTTCCTGCTGTAGCTTCAGGCCAGATCTTTTGACTATAAATTGCAAACATGTGGTACTCTGTAGTAATTCAGGAAGACCAGATACATAAACCTGAATCTACCACTTCACAAATTTAAGTGGTATTTACCTCAGTCTTGGAAACATTTCTATAATTTTCTCAAGTTTCCTTACATATGATTAGTAGATTCAGCATTTTAACAGAATCCTGATAACGTAAAACACACAAAAAAACCTATGGGCTAAAATCTGCTCTAAATCTTTGGTACCAAAAAGAGCCATTCTTTACAATCACTTAGCATTAACAATTATTCACAGCCCAAGTCTAAAAAACCCTTCTTGCTCTGTAAATGCTTTACTGCTACATTGTGCATCATATTTTGATATTTATATTGAGTGATATTTTTGCAGGCATCCTCTGTTTTGGATGCAAGTAATCTGATCCCTGTGAACATCCCTGTCTGCACTCATGATGCTTTGCCAATACTCATGATTTATATTATTTCTCTTTGATCAGACATTTGCTAATCACCTTCTCTATTTTGACCCAGAATATTAGTGGATCCAATATAAGACCTAAAGACAGGCCTTGGAATTAAGAACAGCACTTCCTATATTAACAGTAGAGGTCAGCAGTCAGCTTTGAAATACTGCTGGACATTTTCCCCTACAAAAGAAAGGAAGGTATTGAGTGCCAACTTTGTTTAATGATTAAGGTACCAGACTAGTACCCAGAAGATTGTGACTTCTAGTCTCAGCCTTAAGCATGAGAGCTGACTGGACAACTTTGGGCCAATTGTTTTCTGTCAAATCCACAATGTCAGGCTTGGTTGACAAGCTGGTCAATCAATTCCCTCCGCAACCAATGGATCAATACTCTGTTAATCATTTGGGGGGGGGGGGGAAGATGACCCTGTATTTGTGAGAAAACACTAGGAAGGGAGGGGAAGAAAGGTATTGACCATATTGCCACTGACTATTTAGTGGTAGAAAGCTAAGAATGAATTGTGTGGACTTTAAGTTGCAAAAGCTAGAAACGAAGAATCTGAAACCAAACAGGACCATGATCAAAACCCAATATAGGTGTCCTCTACATCCAAGAAGACGTGAGTAACATTTAAGAGCAAAGAGACTTAGAAGAGTTGCATATTTATTTATTTATTTTATTGATAGGCCATCCAACATCCAGCAACTCTGGACAGTTTGATGGGCACTTTTGAAATGCACTGTTTTAAACATCCTTTTTATGCTGGAGTTCCAGAATGGCAAGATATTAAAATGCTATCGACAGTAGTTTTATATCTCAGCTATATTTCTCAGACTATTTATATTCAGAGTTTTCATTTATCAACATAAAAACAGGCTTTTACTTGTACTACACACTTGATTCTTAAAAGGATCTTCTGCATTGTTAGCAATAAATCAATACTTGTGTATTCACTGAAATACACAGAAAGTATAGCTTTTTCAATGCTTTAAAAAATCTGTTTTTGTGGGTCTATCAGCCCTTTAGGATAGATTTTAAGAGTAGGTAGTACAGCATCAGAAAATATGGGAAACAGCAATAAATGCCTTGTTGCTCATGTAGTTTTAAGACATCAGCTATTAATTCTAAAGTTATCGTACCTAAAAAGAAGACCAGCTTATTTTTTTACAGTGCTCTATTTTGCACTTTTAGAATCTCAGATTTCAAAAGTTTAGATCAAACAACAATATGTAGGGAAACCTACCAGAAGAACTATATCAGGGAAGTGAAAATAGAATGGAAAAGGAAATGAGATGGGCATCACATGTATGTATTAATCCAATTTTATCTCCATTATCTGCTTTGTGGTATGAATAATCTACTGCAGATTTCACTGAAACAAGCACATAATCGGAATGAATCACTGGAACTGTCTATTCTAATACTCTAGGAATGAAACACACAAAAAAGTGATGGAATAATAGAAAAAGAAGGCTTAGGTCCAAGGTCAGGCAATATTCTGGATATATTGAGGACTATGATTCCATCCTCCTTAAAGCCCATAGTCCGTCATGACCAGTGAACTTTTTGATTGGGAATTAAGGGAGTTGTAGTTCAGGCTGGGCAAGGATGTGATAAATTACTGAGAAAAGACTATTCTGCAAAGCCTGATACTTTATTGAAGGCCCCAAGGGGACTGGATTCAGTGAGGTGATGCATTTTATAAGTAGGCAAGGTTATAGAGCAACATGGTTGAAAGGTAATTTCCATGAAAATTGGAAGTGTGGCAGTTAAAAACTTGCAGGGTAATGGGAGAAAATATTGGTTGTGTTTGCCTTCACTCTCAAAGCACCAGTAGACAAAAACAGCACCTTCTTCCTGCAGCTGAAGTAAGTCCTATCATGTTTTTGATTATGGCCAAATTCAATGGCACAAAGACAAATACCTTTTGTTTCTTCTGGCTGCTGCTCTTATAGATATTGGTTAAAGCTTTCATTTGCTTTCAATTTCATAGTGATGTTTTTAACCTCTGCCAGGTTAAAATAAAGACCAGATGTGCTGAACTACTTATTCATCAGGCTTCCTCTGCTGACAACTGTGTCCTTGTTGTCAACACATTCAATAATATGCAGATTTCTTATAGGCTGCTCCACTTCAGGCATTCAACACTTCCCTTTGATCTGACTCTCAATATAAATAAAAGAAAACCTGGAACGAAGAATGCTACTTTATATAGGCAGCAACAGGTCTCTAAGGCTATCTGACATTTTTCAATTAGGTAGTTTTTCCCTAAAATAGACAAAGAAGCATAATTTGTTTTATTAGATTCAATGAGCAAGCTTGAAGAAAAATGGGAAGAATTGCTAAATAGGACCTGGTATGTTGCATAGGGTTGCTTTAACCACTGTGTGGAAGAAAGAACTTCAACTGGATAATTGGACCTAAGTTCTTCTATTCATCTTAGCAGGTTTCTAAGACATATTAGGTGCCATTGCCCCACCCTATGCGACAGGAGGAAGGTGTCAAAAAACTGTGAATGCATGATCAAAGCTCCAACTCTCTTTTCATCACATAATCTATTTTAACTTTCTTAGTATCCCCTTACAGAACCTCTGCCCCCATATTATCTATCTTCCCTTGTGTGTACATGTGTGTTACTTCATTACCTTTTGCTTGCCATTTAGTGTTATCCAGATTTATATGGCCCAGATATAGTTGCATGCAAACCTTTGATAATGACTCATATGGTTGCTTCTAAAACTGTCCCTGCCTGGTTGATTCAAATAAGCATATGTGCATATGCAGACAACAAAAGTCAGAAACAAACAAGTCACCTTATGGATTACAACATGTAAATGTACAAACCCTATCAAAACTAATTGTGGTTCATTAGAAATCACAGGCTATTACCAAGCTTTCCACCTGAGGCAAATTCCTTGTGTGTCTAATCACACTGGGCCAACAAAGTATTCTATTCTAAACTGATATTTATCATTAGTTGGTCCTCATTTGGGGCTGAAAAAACTCACTTAGTATTAAGTAAACAGGAAAATGATCTCACTGCATTGTTATACAAGCATATTGGGACAAAGTCCTTTTATAAAATGGGCAATCTTGTGAAAAGAAAATATGACATATGAAGTGATTGAATCTATACATCTTACCAAGCCATAGTTTGCTTAAGCATGTTGATGGGTGAATCATCTTTGGCTGGATTTGCAAAACATGCCAAAACACACCAAAATTTCATTCATGGGCTGTAGTAGCTGTAGCAACATAATACACTAAGCAAAATAAAACAAACCTTATCTTGATGTGACCCAGCCACAATTTAAAATCACCAGGCAACTATATTCAATACTTGAGCAGGGAGAAAGGTAATGAATGTAGCATAATCCTACAATCAGACAAGAACATTTCAGTTGAGTTTAACTTTGTAATAAAAGCTATATTGTATAATTTTCTTTTACCTGAAGGTAGTCTTCCACCAAGCCCCATTTTAATCTGATGAGGTAATCAATTATTTGGTGAGTCAGGAAACCTAGAATTCCAACTGCTGTTCCAATGATCCCCATCACCAACCATCGATCCCAATCCGTTCTTTTAAAAAGAAGGGGGGGAGGAGAGGAAGCAATTCCATATCAGTGGAAAAAATATCATGGGATTAATTAATGGCTTTGAGGCAAGAAGTGCATAAAAGTTAATTAGTTAATGTTTAGGATAATGGAATCTATGTTTTAAAACTGATTCAGTGACTTATCCTGAGAAGCCAGAGGCAAGTAGGAAAACCTCCACTAAGAAAACAATGACTTTTTTTTATTCTACTCCTCTGTTTTGTTCCCTTTTTGCATCACAAGAATCCTACATTCTAAACAGCATGTGTGGCATACTGAAAGTCACTCTATTAACCCTGAGGCAACTTCTTTAAGAAAAAAATTCAACAAAAGCAAACTGGTTTATATTTCATATTCTAATGAGAACTTTTGGGAGGTATAACCATTTGCTTTTGAGATATATTATTTACGGGTAACATTTAGCTTGTTTTGTCGTATATTGTGGCCAATATATTGTGAACTCAATATACACAGGGGTAATAGCTCATTCTTCATTGCTGAAATGTGAAAATAGTTTGCCAAATCTAGCATTGTCACCATCATTCCCAGTTCAGAAACATTTCAAGAATCTTAGCAAGCTTAGTCCCAGTTTTCCTTAAGCAACAAGAAGTCCATCAGTGCCCCCAGGCAAAGAACATATTTTCTTATAATGTTGTTCAGGTGTTTTAGATTGCAGCTCTTCAATAAAACCACAAATAATTATTATAGTTAGGTATCAAAACACAATTCTTTCCACTGTTTTATCACAATCTTACGTTGCACATACTGATATTGTTTTTCTGTACATTATTTGATTACCTTTAGCAGAAAATTAGAAATAAGCATTTTTCTAAAATGTGTCCACAATGTAAAATGATATTTCCTCATCCTTGCTTATAACACTTGCTCCCCTATCTTGATTGTGTTTGGTTCTTCTAATGAAAGAGTATGGATTTCTCAAGAATGGGTGTGATTTTTTTTCCTAATGTGATCTGCCTTCCTAGTCTTTTGGTTTATTCTGGAGTTCATTTCCTGGCTGATCTGCATGCACTTTTCAGTGTCATCAACAGATGGCACTGGAGCACTTTATAATCCTTGTGCAAAGAAAAAGATGTAATGGAAGGTATTTTCAAACAAGGAAATATTTAGTGTCTCAAATGAGATAAGGTTCCTCAGGTGCCGTGCTCTATTTACTTTTGGGAGACAATTGATCATGTAGTTTCCTCAATGTATATTCTCTATAGCTAGTCCTCGACTTACAACCACAATTGAGACCATAATTTTGTCATAAGTCATTGTAGTCATAAGTCAAGTTAGAACTGATTTGATGACAGCATTTACAGTGCTTATTAAATAAATCACTGGGTCATTAAACACATCATATGGTCATTAAGTGAATTCAGCTTCCCCAATGGGTGGTTTTTTAACAGAAATTGGCAACAAATGTTCCAAATCATGTGACCATAGGATGCTGCAACCAGTTGCGATCTGGTTGCCAAGAGCCAAAATTGCAATCATATGACTGCAAGAGTGATACAATGGTCATAAGGGCAAATACAGGTCACAACTCACTTTTTTCTGAGGCTGCTGTAACTTTGAATCATGGTTAAATAGTTCATTAAATTGGTAAACTTGGATCCCTTTAGTTCTAGCACAACACTTCAATCTCTATAGCACATTTGAATGTTTATTTGCAAGCTATTCATTAGATTAGAGATCTTAGTTTGCATAGAATAGTGTGAGCATATTTGGGCTTTGGTTGTGCTTATGGTTTAAGGGCAAAAATGTGCCAAAAAAGTGGCTCATACTGTTCAGATTCTTAGCGAACAATAATGCCTATTGCATGAGTATGACTAAGGTACTTAATTCTACCCTTTTCTTACTAAAAACATTATTTGAAAGCATCAGCTAACCAGACCAAGTTTGATGGCAGCAATGATAGTATATGAGCTCACAGATGACATCACAGTTTGGGATGTGATAGGAGTGAATAGAACAGGGCAATCTCGCAGCATCATGTTGTCGTCACATGATGTATCACAACTTTTTTCCCCTTTGCTAAACCAGGGTGGGGGTGGCCAGCGCATGACACATCCAGCCCGCGGGCCGTGAGCTTGACACTCCTGGTATAGAAAAAGAACTAGAACGTATGACATGAAAGAAAGAAAAAAGATGTCTTTTTTACAAAACCAAGAGAAAGGGGAAAGCTACAAAAAATTAACAATGGCCTGCTCCTGTTTAGTGAAGGTATAGGTTTAATTATGAATAAGTGATGAAATATGTCAAAAATATTAATTGCTGTTAATATATGTAGGTTGGTATACATACAAAAGTAGGGATACATAGGTTGACAATGTTTATGATAGCTTTGTAGGAGACAAAAGACTAAGAAAAGCTCCAGAATGCTTTTGCAGTAGCCCTCATGTTCAACTTGTTATATCCATGTTACATATTACATATCTGTAATACTGTATTCTCCAGATAGACTCTATCCATCCAGTGAGATCCAGTAGGCGAGAACTCAATCCCTAAGAAATCTTACCAGAAGCTTTGAGGGTAACCTTCACTGTAGGAGTTCCTATCTTATGGAATAGCCTCATCCAGAAGACAATAAAATCCTGGTTCTTCTGGGTGGCAGCTGAGATGGCTGCATGATTCCTGATGTTGTTATGCCAGAACATTGTGCACCATTATATTCTTACTCACATTATAATTTAGCCTACCTACTGTTCAGATTTGGTTTGAACTGGACTGGTATATAAACTCTAGAAAATAAATCTTACTGGCTGACAATTAGATTCATTGAAATTCAATGAATTTCGAGAGGACCAGACTGAGAAAACAGATATGCATATTCAGAAAACTATCTCTAATTGTTGTGGGGGAAATTGACTATATAATAAATGTCTTTTCAAGAGAAGCAAGCTCAAATTTAATCAAAAATCCCATCAGTGTACTCTAAATAATCTGTTTTACCTGCTGAATTGTTAATGGCAATTGCAAATATATAAAAAAATTGATATTCTGACTTTGCTGTCATTAATTTCTAGATTAATTTTGCTGCAGACATTAGAAATATTTCATGGATTGAATGATCTGACTCACATAAATTATTTATGAAGGATAGGTCTTATTCCGCCATATTTGACCACTTCCCCTTGATTAGTATTAGTGACGTGAACAGGTGCATTATTAAAAAAAAGTGCTTCACTTTAGCAAGATTATATGCCTAAATATACAATAATCCTGATTTAATTGTGCAACCCTGTCAATTGACTCAAGAATGAAGCCTGCTATTTTTCTGGGATTTACTCCCTCACTTATAGTATAACCCAGTTAGTTCCTCAGGCTCACCAGATGTGCTCGATTAATTCCCATAATTGCTTAGGAATTCATCTGGTAGCCATTATAGCTGAGTAATTTTAGATACGTGATACACATCTGACGACATCAAGCTGGACACAGCTGCCATAAATGCATTATTAATTCATATTATTAAAATCTACATATTTAATTTGGATAAGTTTCTGAACAAGAGAAACTTTGTAAGCTTACTTATTGCATCAGATTCATAATTCTTTCATCCCAAAACCATTTATTAGTATAGTACTTACTGGTACTTTGTTACTGTTTTCATGAAAGGCATTTTCAATCATGTAAACATACTTCATATCTATGATTTATTATCATAAATGCATACAGGTAGTCCTCACCTACCTATCGCAGTTGGGACTGGCAACTCTATCAAGCAATGAGATTATGAAGTAAAATGTCATGTGACCATGCCTAATTTACAATGTCACTTCAATTCTGGTTACAGTTGTTAAATGAACCACCACAGGTCATTAAATATATCTTGTGACCACAACTAGCAACTTTCTACCAGTTTCTCCATTGATTTTGCTTGTCAAAAGCTGTGATTGTGGGATGCTGCAACTGTCATAAATGTCCACCAGTTGCTAAATGCTCTAATCCTGATCATATGACTGTGGTAATGCTGTAGTGTCCACAACTTTGAGAACCATTTGCAAGTCTCCTTTTTCAGTACTAATCATAATATCAAACAGTTGTTAAATTAGTGGCTGGTAACTAGGTGTTGCCTGTATTGGCAGTTCCTAATAAAATTCCCAGTTTGGAGTGTTAGTTCTATGAGGATAATATCCAGAGTCTCATAGTTTCAAGGCTTTCTGAAATTAATATGGGAGATGTTCTCAAACTTTATAGTACCATGCCCCCCCCCCCTCATAATTTATAAACATATGTGCTTCCTAATGAATTTAAAAAAATAACTTCTTGGGATTATGGTGAGGTAAGAAGTAAATACTACTTCCATTTAAAAATTTAATTTTAATCCATTTATTAGATGAAATTGTAAGCCAAGATGAGCTCCAATTTTTTTGCCTATGCAAACCTGAGTAAGTTTTAAAAAACATTTGACACCTGGGGGTGGAGGGTGGAGAACCCGGGTCATTGTTCAATAATCCTACAATCAACACCACTCAATGCCGTTTAAAGAGTTAATAGCAATAGCACTTAAATTTATATACCACTTCACAGTGCTTTACAGCCCTCTTTAAGTAGTTTACAGAGTCAGCATATTGCCCCCAACAATCTGGATCCTCAGTTTACCAACCTCGGAAGGATGGAAGGCTGAGTCAACCTTGAGCCTGGTGAGATTCAAACTGCCAAATTGTAGGCAGCTGACTGTCAACAGAAGTAGCCTGCAGTACTGCATTCTAACCACTGCACCACCACTGCTCTAAACTTGATCAGTGATCACAGAATCCTAGCTGACTACTGAACGGAAGAGGGAAATCAAAAATTAAAAAGGAGGAAGTAAGCTGAAATCAGCACTCCATGTTTGCTTCTTATAATAGCAATTCTAAGATACATATACATACAAATTTAAGTCAAGTACCTGTAAGCTTGCTCCCGCAGCCACTTCTTATAAATGTTACTGTGTGAAGGCAAATAATCCAGACTTTCATGGACTGAATGTTCATCTCCCTTCTCTTGAAGACTGTTTTTTCTAGAGCAATGAGTATTGTTAGAGTTCCCTTTGCATTGGAGATCAAGAGAGTCAATCAAATCAGGCTGTTCTTCTGCCAGCAACATTTGATCTTCAGCAACACCTGTGCACCTCTTATGAGAAAGCAGGATTGACATAAAATCACACAGCTCACAAAAGATTGTAGCTTGCGAGGTTGTCTTGCTACCCAATCAGATGGGTGGGAAATTCAACAGGAGGAAAGAATGTATCTGTACAAGAACTTGCTGATGTTGTGGGTTGGATTATTTTGGGGCTGCAAGATACAGATTCAACATGTTTGCGGCATCTACAGCCAGCCAGAACCAGATCTTGCTTTGTATGGTAATCTTCTCACTGGAAGAGACTGGCATGCAACAGACTAGATGCTTTTTTTTTTCTTGAACAGAGGTGACTTGAAATGATAGATTTAGGAATTAAGCAACCACTACAAATAATTTGGATAATTTGGCTACATAATACAAAACTATTCCTTTTGTTTATTAAGTCAAATCAAACAGAATTCGGAAGGCTGCAGAAACATTACATAACAAGGCAGGTATCAAGGACTGTTGTATAAGTCAAGTGATAAGGCACATCGCCAATATCCAACTGTACTTGAGTTTGCTGCTGCTGTGGTTTACTTTCTCCAAAAAGCAAAAGAAGCCCCGTTTTTCTCTTCTCAAGAGAAATGTAAGCATATGGGGGAAATGATGAGAACAAGAATTTCTCATTTGCCCTAAATAGAAGATTCATAGTGAAAGCCTTTTGAGTATTGTGCCAATCTCGGTCAATTATTTGTGTGACTAAGAACAGAGGTATTTTCTCTCCATACAAATACATGTACATGTTAAATCCTGATGACTTCTATGGAAGATTACCTGTCTTGGGTGAAAACAGAACATATGAAATTTCCCAGTATAAAATCTTGAGGTATACTTGCACATTCATCATGGAACAAGGTAAGGTAGCTGGAGAGTGGAACATGCTGTTTTGTGTTTCTGCATGGACATCAGCATCACACAAATTGTTATGAAAGTCAGATGAAATATTGCTTTTATATATATATAGTATTGATAGGCAATACACATAAAATAGTAGCATACAGGAATGAAGGAGACAATCCATGACAAAATCTTCTGAATAGTGCCAGTTAATGTTTCTAAGAAACACATTTCCTTTCTTCTTGTACCACTATGATGTTTACTGTAAACTGGAAAACAGTATCAATACTGCCTGTTTACGTAAGAGGGCTTGTCAAGTCATAACTTAAGTTTTTCATCAGTGCCATTATTTATGCAGCACAACAATGGAAGAATACTGCAGTATATCAGGCAGAGGGTTTTGGGTTTTTTTGCTTTACAACGTAAAAATGGAAGAGACACATTTTAATTACAAACACTTGAATCTCTTTATGAGCATAGCATGATTCAGATTTCAGATAGAGCAACATCATTGGTATATGGGTGAAAGGGATGGTGACCACCTGACCCTCAGGACATTATCAAACTGTCAAAAAGCTTCACTTCTTTGAATATGAAGCTATTTGAATATGTCTATCTTGGCTGTGGAAAAAAAGCAAGCTATCTTTTTTTATTGTAAATGAATAAATAAAATTTCTTCCACAGGACAAATGGTAGATCCCTGTGCATAAAATTAGACACTGCCATTAAACATCTTTTATGAAGTGTTTATTGGGGTGAAAAATGTAATAAAGCTATCCTGAAGCGTATCATCCAATTCATTTTCTTGCTGGAGATAAAACGTAATGTATTTTTGTATTAAGTTAACCTACAATAAATGACACGGAAGTTTTAACTCTATCCTATAGTATTCAAACTCAGGGTCAGCTATGAACTTTTTCCAATTCATGTGCTTCACTTTAAAAAATATATTAGAAATTCATTTTTACAAGATGCAGTAAGGCTTGATTAGAAAAGGACAAGCCAGATTAATGGCGAAGGCAAAGGTCTATTGCCCATGGCAGCCAGGTCAGTAATAACAGTACTAGATTGAATGCAATGATGAAGAAGAGGTAGAGTTTGCCTGGAAAAGCCAATTCCAGGGAAATTCCTTCTTATAGTCTTAACAGGTAGGGACTGAAACACTGCCAGTTTCAGAATGTTGTTTAAAGGACGTTACTCAATGTCAGCAACTTTTAAGATATATGGACTTCAACACCCAGAATTACCCAGCCAGCATCAGAATTCTGGGTGTTTTAAGCCCACACAACTTAAAGTTCCCAAGGATGAGAAACACTGGTTTAAAAGATGCCTCTCCATTTTGCGAAGTCTAAAACTAACAGTATTCATGTTTGGGGTGGGGGGTTTGGGGGAAGCAGATTTCTTGTGGGGTGGGGTTAGATACACAATACTGGGAGATTGGGCATAGGGGGCTTCTCCATGCAGATGTTATTTTGTTGTTGTTTAGGCCTTGTAACAGCATAATTATCTTTGAGCAAACATACAGCTTAAAAATGGCACTTGTTCCAAACATTTATTATAGGTAACTACAGTGAGACAATCAAACAAACACTGAGAAGCCAATGCAGTCAACACACATTAGAAAACAGAATACTAATAATGTACTATTCTCAGTATATTAGAATGAGTCGGACCCTCAAAAAAAAATGAAAGATCACTCATAGAAAGCCGGTGCAATACATTTTGCTGCCTGAGGGAAAAGACAAGATGACATCTCTTTATTCAACAGACATCAGCTGACCAAGTTGATGGCTGCATCTTGTTTCAGTACTACCAATGAGGCAATATTTATCATTAATACCCCGAAGTAACCAAGATAGCTTAGGCCTTGGAACCATCATCTGATGCACACAACTCTGACCTTACATCTTCCCAAATCCTTATCCCTCAGTACTTGCTGAGGTAGCTGCCTTTTTTTCATAGTAAGAACAAACCTGCACACCCAAAGGCTGGGTTGACACATCACTAACTCTATGCCATAAGGTGATTTTAGTTTTAGCTTAATGTGGTGTGTTAGCCCAGTAATTGTGGCTTATATAAGCATAACTGATGGCTTAGTATTGCATATGAACCAGGCCATAATGGCTTATTAAAACAAGCTATGGCTTAGCACTATGTGTAAAGCCTGAATTGTGTATCATACATGGTCTGATGGATTCATACTTAATAATATATTTTTATTTTGTATATTGTGTGACTTCTGCAAATTCTGGCTTCTTCTAGAAACCATGGTTAGAAAACAATGGCTTAGTATAAAGTTTAAACCCATTCTCGTACTTGCTAATTATCCTTTAGCAATAACCCTTATTTCCAGGCGCATTTTTTAGAAATTATTGTGCGCTGGGATTTAGGAAGGAAAAACATTTTTGCTTGCCTTATTTATACTGTTATCGCATATACCTTTTGCACCACCAAATAGATAATTTAAGGCTGATGTCAAGTTGCCCTGTCTACACATGTTTCTGTGCTCAAGGAACTTTGTTTTTATAAACTTACTAATATCATTACACTGAAAAGTTGCCAAGCTTTAAAGGGAAAAGGCACAAAGTGGCTTTAGGGGAATAATTCATCAACCTTCAAGGCTCCTCCAGATGTTTTTTGCAGTTGCCCACTCCCAGTCATACTGTTCCACACTTTTCACTCCTGGCACCTCAGTTCATGTGATCTAGATTTTGTATGTAGAATCAGGTAGTCAGTCACATATATACTCCTAGTTTATCAAATTAAATCTAGATAGAATCCTTATCAAGGAAAGAGTAATATTATGTATCAATAAATTATAGTGGAATGGAAATGGCTGGTCAACTTGGGACATGTATCTATCAGAATTTTTCAAAAAGAAAGCCTTCTTCTTATGATTAGATTATCATAGTGGAGGGTTTTTTCTCAAAATGGTAGGAGCTATGATAAAAGAATGTATGTATGTAAATACACATACACACACTAAAAAGTTAAGTTCCATTACATTCAGAAAGCTCATAATCTAGCAAAATACATTTAGGAACTCAGGTTTGAGGCTTACTTACCATGTGTATATTTAGGGCAATTTTCTATAAGACAATTTGTAAGATATAGATATCCAAATATAAAACATGCATTAGTTATGAAGGCCACATCATGAAGAAACTGCTGTTCACTTTTAATGTATCTGAAATTATGGATTAACCTTTTCTTGATTTCCATTTATCCTGAAGGTAGAAGCTGCAAACTGCATTTCATGAAACACAAAATTTTAACATTACAAAGAAAGCTTCCCTTAAACAGCTGCTTATCCTGTTCATTAATTTAGAAGAAACAAAGAAAAAAGAATTTATTCCTAAATTAATGTCTCCTCTCATGTAAAATGAAGGTGGCAAAAAGAAAATATTTCTAAAATTAACATTTACACCCTGCAAACAAGATTAGGCTGAGCTAATAAATTATCCATCCACAATGGCTACACAGACCAGAGGCTTCTTGTACCTTAGATAGTACCTTAGTTGCTGGCATATGAATAACAGACCTCAATTCATTGAAGTAGGGGTTTGCATGCATATTTCAATCAATATGAAAGGAAAAGAAATATAAGGCAGAATGAATTTTCAACACCTTACTGTCCATCTAGGGCTCCTTGAACCATCGAGCAGCAATTGCACAAAACACAAAAGCACCTAAAAAGCCAGCAATAACATACTTACAAGGAGTTGTATCTTTCCCCTCTTATTATTTTTAATACTATACCTGCTAATAGCAAAGAGAGTTCAAAGAGAGAGTTCAACATACGAACTGAGCATCACAAAAGCAAAAAGGTTACAATTAGAGGGCCATTTAGTTCAAAATTAAAGAAAAAGAATTACACATCCAGTGTCTAATATAACTGGTTCCACTAAAATTGCTCCAGCAGCCTAGATACCAAGAAAAAGAGTAATTAAGACAAGATTAGGAGCAACATTTTGACTTCTCAATCTTGCAGGGTACTGCCAGCGTAAATTTAGAAATAGCACAGCCTCGGGGGATATTTTTCACATTTTATTTACATTTGAAGACTAACTTTATTCTCAATCACATATCCATACACCTATTTCCTTTTTTTTGTTTGTTGGTTTCACTAAAACTTAAATGCATGGTTTATTAGAACGAAGACTGTAAACAAATATTTGCAATGTCCATTACATGAAACACACAGGAGCTGCTTAAAAGAAAATCATTCCCCCATTTTATAAATACAAGTATCAAAACAATCCTGACCATATTCTGAAACACTACTAGCAGTCAGCACCCACACATTGCAAAAATTAAACAAGTTGAGCAATGGTATTTGCAGTACCTGCTACTTAATTGTTTTAATCTGCAGCTCTTTCACTAAAGCAAGATGGATAAAGCATGCCATTAGTTTCTTTTTTTTTCTTCTTGCAAAAAGTTTCTGAAACATTATTCCACAGCAACCTGACACTTCCGATCATGCGCTCATCTTGAAACACTGGAGTTCCAAATTTAGGCTACTTCAGGCTTATGCTTAAAATGATAGTGCTTGGTAAAGAGGAAAAAATTGTGCTGCCTTTTTTCTCTGATTGTGCCTGAAAACATATGGGGCATACATATACATATATATTCTTTCAATGTCCAGATCATATACACCAGCAGAAACTCTTAATGTGTGGGTGGTTTGCATTGTGAAATTGAATCAAGACATTAACATAAGTAGAAGTTGTTTAAGACAAGTTTGGGATTCAGCTAAAATTAATTGTTGTAAGTTTGCCCTTCTGGAGGTTGTGGAAGCTTCATATTTTCTTTGGACATCATTAGACGCCTTAACTCTTGAAGTACAACTTTAATGCTATAAGAATTTTGCCATTTTGCTAACACTGGTATGCTCCGTGCATCCACCTATAAAGAAAGAAATCATACATTTAAACCGAGAATGTAGAATAATTCATTCCAGAATGATGTCAACAGTCAGCCTGTATATTTCAGAAAATATGAACACCAATTTAAACCTGTGGGTTGGTGTTTAAACTGCTGCATTAATTTGTAAATGCAAAAAATGGAGACTACTGATTATTGCAACATAAAAGAAATTATTGCTCGGTGTCTCAAATAAGAACCTTTATTTTGGTGCCCTTTGAATTTTTTAAAAAGCCAAGTTATAGAGGGATGCTTTCAAGGAATGAATATAATTTTTCCTCAACAATTCAAAAATGGAAAAGCGTATGAAAAGCAGGAAATTATTTATACATATATATTTTATATTGTCATATTCAGGAAATACTGTTTAACTGTTAATATGCTCCAATTTTCTGGGACTAGTACATCAAATATTCAATGACATTGCTTTATCTTTAAAAAAATACTCAGCTATTCATTTTTAATTTCTGGAACATGCATAACTGTTGACTTTTAAAATAGAAATTCTTATATATTATTCTTCAACAGTTTGCAGTTACAAGCTCATTAATTGTTTATCTATCTATCTATCTATCTATCTATCTATCTATCTATCCAGGACAGTCCAATTAGATACATTAAGAGGATTATCAGAAACAGACATATTTAGCCTCTACTCCATCAAAGTCCCCTTGCAGCTGCCATGGCAAAGTGGGATTACAGTTCCCACTACTACCTCTCACTGTGCAGTTCCCATAGTCAGCTCCATGTTTTACTAATCTCTGATAACAAATAAAACACTACTAAATTAAAAGTTTTAACTTTTACTATTAATTACTAAACATTCTATTGTGAGCTATTTTATATCTGAATCAAAATTTTAATACTGTGGTATATTTACCAATATGCTATTTTAAAAAATTGTAATCAATCTCATCATTTTGGCAATAGTTACCGTGATCCAGATGTACCATATATAATTACACACTGGTATATAACAACTTATAAAGAGGTATGTTCCTTAATTCTAAGCCCAACCTCTCCTGCCAAGCAGAATCCTTCACAACTTTCCTGCCAAATTAATTGGCTCATTTTGCATCCAACTTACCATTCCATTGGAATTATTTATTCCATTCATATTAATTTTAGTTACAAATCTAACTGTTGGAGGTGCTTCAGGATATTTAGGCCCACACTCTACTTTCAAGCTGTATATTCTGTTTTCATAATTTGTCTAGTAAACAGAGAAGACAAAAAGTTAATCATAATGAAAATATGCATTCACAATATTAAGAAAACAACTAAATAAAGACAGCCATATTTCAGGGCTGGTAGACTTTTGTTGAGCAAATGCAGCAGAAATAGAAGAATGCTAGGGATATATTACAATATTCACTTCTGTTAATCAGCTGATTAATAGATTTTAGGCTTTTTTAGGAGTTGCATTTACAGCCATTCTAATTAACTGTAGAATTATCACCATTCGAAAGGATTTGTTTATAAACCTATCCTTCTACCTAAAAATATGTATGCATAGGAACCATAACTGAATGGGGGAAAGCAATACAATATTATCAATTTAATTAATATAAAAATGGCTATATGATTATCTGCTTACTTCTCTATGGCATTATAGACTATTTTAGGCATACTATATTAAAGGTTTTAGCCAAATATTTTTTTTAAAAAAATTAGAGAAATTTAAAAATATCCAACCCTATAATAGCAATCCCTAGTAATTGTTCCAAGAATCAATTTTACACTCCCAAAAAGGCTTTGAGGACTCCTAGCACTTGTTATTTGATTCTCAAGTTCCTCCAGATGCTATCATTTATTTTTATTAATGTGTGGAAGGGGAAAAATATTGCAAGCATGTGAAGTAATCAAATTGTCTTTACAATTTAAATAACTATACTGTACATTCAAATTAAACAAAATCAAAGTTAGCTTTTGTCATGCCACAGCAATTTCTTTATTCTCAGCACACTTAGTTTTGGAAATACCAACTTTGGAATCCCATGATAGGACAACTATAGCTTCTGAACCTAAAATAATGTGCATACCTGACAACAAAATAATGGTGGCAAAACGCAATCAATTTATTAAAAATACAGAACTTGCTAAATAAAATCAATTTCTGTAAATTTGTAATAGTTTGAAGATAAATATCAAAACTAATTATATTTAGAGGCTAATTATATTTCCCTTTTCAACTTAACCAAGCTGTATTTTCTTACAAACCAGTTTTTCCTATTGAACAGTATGCTTTATACTTGTTCCATGTACACTTATTCATTTAATGCTGCCTTTATCATTTTTATAAATAAAGGCAGCAAATATACTCAATACTCCTTCCTCCTCCTATTTTCATCACAACAAGCAGGTGAGCTGGCCTGAGAGAAAGTGACTAGTCCAAGCTCATCCAGCCAGCTTTCATGCCTAAAGCACAACTAAAATTCAAATCTCCTGGTTTCTATCCTTATGCCTTAAATTTTGCTGCTATTATGTTCTGATGAATATTGACCTTTCAGTTTCACAAATTCATGGCTATGCAATGATTGGACTACATATAAATTTACAAAGTAGGTTTCCCCTTATGCAAGTTTATTTTCTGATCTCAAGGGGTTCCCTATCCCTTTACCGCAGATTTGAGGACCGCCTAGAAATGTGGTCATTAAAAATAATTTTGGCAGAATGGTATCCACCACAAGATAACAACCCATTAAGGTAGAAAGATTCAACCCATTAAGGTAGAAGGTTTCTTCACACCTGTTTACTTCCATTTTCCATACTTGCTCAAGAAGCAATTCAGATTTTGAGCTAAAATAATACAAAATGACAGTATTTAGGGCACTGTCCTAACTAGAATAAAATGTTGGTTATTTCAATAGATTTTTTTTCTGTGTACAAGTAAAAAGTAAAGTTATTTCAAGTCAAACTTGATTCCTGGTGACTTTATGGATATACTGCTCTCTGCAGCAATATGGAAGTTGTTTGCTAATGTAATCTTTTTCTTTTCCTCTGATCTAAAGCCCTGGGAATCCTCAGTTTTCCACTCAAGTACCAACTAGCCCATGCCCAATTAGCTTCCATGGCCAGATACTGTTACCCCTATTAGGTAGTATATAATTATTTAATCTCTATTTGTTTTATTAATATACAATGATTAATGAAGTCATTAGTTAGCAAATGATAGGAAAGCACAAATCAAATATATATACATAAACAGAACTGAGAAAATTGTGGGCATACATCAAGCTAATCATCAGTGAGATCAATTCTGCTGATTGAAGATTAATCTAAAAATTAATGTTACAAAATAGGGCTATCAACTGCCTTTTTCCTAGATAGAATGGTATTCAGCATAAATATTATACCTGTATTATTATTATTATTAAAACATTCTAGATAGAAGTAATTCTTAAAGCTTCAGGCAGTGAAGTTGCAAATAGTGTATTTACTGGACCTAAATACTGAGGGACTTCCATTTTTACTGTTTTAGATATATTTATATGTGATGATTTTAATGTTTTACGCTGTAAGCCATCTGGAGTCATTTCATTACAAGATGGGCAGCAAATAAATTTAATAATAAATAATAATTCCCTCAACAGCACTGAGAAAATCCTTAAATTTCTCAGTGCTAGGATCTCCATTCTGTAGAACTTCTCTCAGCTTAAACTAATAAGTGTTACAATTACAAAAAAGAAATACAAAAAGAAATAAAAGAACTTTAGTGTAAGCACCATCCTATTTAAAATACTTTTATACCAAATAAACAAAATTCATTAAATTGTGCTCAGTTCTAAGCAGTACTGGGTTTCAAATCCTGTCGCTACTGGTTTGCTCATGGACGCGCTCACACGTACGCGCAATGCTTCTGTGCATGTGCAGAAACATCAGGGCGGGTGGACGGAAACTGCCGCCACCAACCCACCACTGGTTCTAAGATACAAATTTGTATCAAAGAGCAAAATGCTGTATAATACTGATACATAAAACTAACAAGGCAGTCATGTGTAAGTTAAAACAGGCAGAATAATGTTGGTATACCTAATAAGAAAATTATACTCCAAACCCAGCAACAGATACACATCTAAGAGGTCTAAGAAGGATGCAGTGGATGGAGGGTGGGTTTCCATGTGGCAGTAGCTCACATTCCCTTCTGTCTTTCACTTTATCTCACATATTAACCCTGGGGGAAAAGCCCACAAAAAAGGGGGAGGAAAAGCAACTATCTTTGGATTCTTTAATGAAGGCCAATTGACCTCTTGTCATACATACATACATACACACATTAATAGAAAGGACGGTGATCTGCAAGAAAGCCTAATATGAGCAAGATTTTTTATTTCTGAAAATCATATCAATTTCTTTGCAAAATGTAGCTATCTAATATTATTTCAATACTGAATCCATGGAATAAGATAATATATTTCAGTTGCATCACTATTGGAGAGTAGCGCTCAAAATTCATGAATCCTTCACTTTGTGAAATAGCTACCAGTGAGCTCTATTTTCTCAATATATTATTACAGAGTTAATGAACATATACATATAAAGGTATTTGCCCTTATTATTTTAAGTATATTGTTCATGTCTTAGATTGAGATATAAGAAATATTTTCAACAATACCCTAAAAGGGAAAATAAATTTTTGTAACTTCCACTATTAATTCCTATTACTTAAAAGACTCCTGACAAATTCCACATTTACATTCAAAGGAAGACTGGAATGTAATTATATTAACTACCACTGATCATGTTCTCTTAAAATATGACCCAAATGTTTCTTTTTAGAAAAATATTTAACTTGCAGCACCAACCCTTGGTGGTCCAATAATCATGCCTGTCCACCGTGTAAGTGTCATATCCTCGTCATCTTCCAGACCCCAGCTTACTGTACCATCTCCTACTCCTTTTTGACCCTCTTCAAGTTCTTCCAACAAGCGAAAATTGCGAGGGACTTTAACTATTGGAGAGAAATGAAGCAATATTAACATTTTTAAAAACAGTATTAAGCATTTATTTAACCTGTTAGTAAATATGTTTCATCTAATCCAACCATTATAAATCACACATCAGAATGTTTGTATTTAAGCAAAACAAAATGGTAATGGTAAACAAAGTACATCTCAATTGAAAATTAAACCATTATGCATAAAATAATGTTATTCTAAGTCGTTCAGAGTTGCCTCGAACTGCGAGATGAACAATATATAAATTAGATGGATTTTTCAAATTATATGGATAAATGTTTAATTTATTTTGGAATAAAACACTTTATCATGAGTCTTATTTTAAATGATAGATTCTAAATATCAAATTTCACACTTGGAAGTCAAATCAATTTCCTGCATCAGAAAATAGCTCTTTTTTGATAGCGAGGATTTGTTCAGTTCATGTTATCAATGACTGACAATCAATCTCCATGAAACTTTATCAAATGTGAATAATCAAATCTTGACTTAATCCTTTTTCTTTCCAGAACATATAACACTTTTTTCCATAGTGAGACACTGAAATTAGAAAGTTTCTAACTACTAGTTTTAGAACAAGCTAGAATAGTAAACCAATCTCAGATTATGGTTTATAATTTCTGATTTGTTGTAAAGATGACGACTGTAATTCTGTAGTTTAGACAAAATAGGAAACTACAGACAGAGTATTTCTGATTAGTTTTATTATATTGAGTAGGCAACTGCTCAATATATGGGTGCTCCAGGGGGCAGGCAACTGACTATTACCATTCAGTTTAGCACGGCCAGGTACAAGGTAGATGCTCTAGAGGGTAAAAAGTATGGAAAAATAATAGGAGTGGGAACAGACCTATGCCTTCACCTCCCAGTTTGTGGGAAGCTGACAGGGAAGGTTGCAATGATGATAATGTGACCATGGGATACTGCAACCATTGTAAGTGGAAGCTGGTTGCCAAGTGCCAGTTCCCAATCACATGACCACAGGTGCATGGAACTTTGAAGACCAGTCATACATATTGCTTGTTCAGCATTGTTGTAAATTAGGACTACTCTATGCCTGACAATTAAAGGCTTTTTGTTGTTAAGGTACTAGGTCTGGGAAAACATCTGGTGCAAAGTAAGTTTATGATATTTCATTTTCAATTATCAATTATATGTTCCAAATCCACACTTGTACTGGTCACTGAAATTGGTATCAGATTATTCATTCAAATATTGTCATACCTGATTCTTTCTCTAGATTAATAATTATGCAAACATGTTGTACCAATTAAGTTGGTTGAATATTACTATACCTACACAGTAATTTTGCTTTTGGAGGCACAAACTGAGGAAAGATCTATGGGTTTTTATTAGATGATACCTTCAGCTCAAGATAGAAGTCTGAACTTTATTTTATTAAAATATACTGGAAAAAATAGCAATTGTAGCTATCATACTAAAATACACAAATAAGAAAGAGACACAATCTATTCCATGCTGTGAATTCAAACAAAGTGGAAAAGGACATCTTAGCAAATTCTAAACAGCTACCTTTTCTTACAGAAAAGCAATATGTTTTATTTATACATAATGTAAGATAGAAACACACACTATACTTGTTCAGTACATACTTATCTGAACTAGATGTAGATTTATAAATTGGTTTTCTCATGTAAGAAGTACTATCATTGCTTCCCATAAGACTTCCTAAATTTGTCAAGTTTTAGATAATACTTAAAAACACAAGTATTTATTATACTTTTTGAAGTAATACTAAGAATCAAAACTCTTAAGCAGATGCCAGTTATTAAAACATTTGTGTAGATACAAATTTATTTCAAACTTAATCAAGTACTTTATTTTAAATTAATGGCTTATTTTATTGCTTGGTATACTGCACTGGACTCTTATGAGAGAGATACAAATATAAAAATACTGTACATTACTTACATTTAATAATTTAAGCATCCATTGTGTGCAAAACACATCCTGTTTAACAAGAAACAATATTTACAGTCTAAGCAAATCAGAATATAAGGGCAGCTGCCAAAGGCCTAGTTGCCTTATCATGGCAATTGGATGCCCATGGGAAACTCAGAAGTTATGAATAAAACAGCATGTTCAAGTAACTATCGGTATGATTAATATTCACTGATTTAACAATCCCATCTGTATCAACAATTGAATAATTAGACAGCGTAAAGCATCAAATTAATGATATGTAGCACTAGAACACTTAAATACAGAGTTGAGATGCAATGATGCCATTTCATGAACCCAAAATAAGAACTGATTTAATCTAGATTTTTTTAATTAATTTAGGATACTAGAAAAATAAATTTTGTGAATATAATACATATACACACTGAATTATTGTTTTATTTTTCCATACTCACTGAAATGCCACATCATCAGAAGCACAGGTGCTTCTGAATGAATTTAGGGTGAATTTCTGGTTAACTTATATGTCCTTTCCACAAACAATTTTTTTAATCATTATGTGAACAATGAGGAGATATGGACAAAATACCAAGAGCACCCAAGTCAGAGTAATATAAAAGACAAGGCATCCTGCATGCTACAAAGGAGCAAGAATATTCACATTTATCATACAGCCTAAACAGAAAAAGCAGAGCAACAATCAAAAAAGGAAGAAAACAAAATCCTAAGGTTATATAAACTGCTTAAGTGGCAGATCTTCTTTCCTGAGATCCGAAGGAAGTTAGCCAAGATGACAGAGGAGGAGGAAAGCGCATGAGATTATCAGATAGAAAACCTTAAGAACAAGCATTCTTCAGAACCAACAGAATAATAAGCGAAGATGCCAGGCAAAACTCATCGGGTGTTTTTTTTAAAGCTCTGTTAATCAGGTAAATCCCAGACTTTAATATCTGTATTTTCGACCGAATTCAGCCTGGCTTGGGAAGAGCCGCATTTGTCAGCAATCTGACTGGAAAGGGATGCGACCGAAGACATTGCTCAGGTCGCACAGCTCTTTAAGCCCTGGAAGTTTCCGCCACAGAAACAGGTTCAAAGACCCAGAAAACCGGTCCCCCGCCCGTCAAGATGCAAAAACCGCCTTGGAGGGCGCGTCTGACGCCCTCGACGCGTTCCTAACCCGGTGTCTTTCCCCTCCCGGGTCTCTTCCAAGCGAATTCCCTGCCCCGGCGCCAAGCCCTCGGCCTCTCCTCCGCTTCCCCGGGTGGAACTTCAGTCGGGCTGTACTGACGCCGCTCACCACCCTTCCCTCCCGAGGGTTAATCTCAGCCCCACGCTCGAAGCCTTGTCATCGGAGGACCCCTCCCCCCCAACCGACAGCGCCGCAGCAAGCCCCAAATGACCCCCACCCCAATCTCAGCACAGACCTGTGGATCCGGCCATCTTGTCCAAACCCCTCCCCCACCAGCCGGAAACACACTGGCGGCCAGCCGTGAGTGTTGATTTGCGTGCAACGTCATTTCCTGGAAACAAGCCCCTCCCCTTCACTGATTTTTTTTTTTGGTAGCGGTGGTGGTGGTGAGATCCGTCAATCTCACGGCTAGCATAGAATGAGAGCCTTTGCATCCGGGAAGGGAGGGGGGGAGAGCGCGATAAACTGCCGCGTAAATGGAAGGTGGGGCGGTTCCAACCAGTGGAATATTCTGGAGAAATCTGCTAAATAGACTTGTGTTCAGGGAGGGACTGCTAATGTGCTCAACAAGTATTTTACTATCGGAGTAGTTAATTCATTTCACAAAGTATTTTACCATCTGAGTAGTTAATTCATTTCACAGCATGTAATACTTAGCTTTCTGTTGGGCTATGTAGTTTGGCTGAGGAATAGGCTTCCCTGGGCAGTAATCACTAAGCTGAAATTCCACTGAAGTATAAATTTAAAGTCTGCAAACCAGTTTTCACAGATTAGGCTGGTGAGAAAGAAGATCACAGGAGTGACTAGGATGAGGAGAAAATACTTGTCATTATCGCGTGGTTTTTACCTTGAGGAGCTTTTATTGACTTCTCGCATGGCTTGAGATCCAGCCTTACTACTCCCAGTACTATGTTTATAGGAATTAATCATAACGAAACACTGTATTTCTAAGATTCAGTTTGAAACTGAACGGTTTCGTCAGACTTGTTAACCTTCAAAACAGCATTGCCCTCAGCAAATGACACGTGCCATGACACTTCACCACCACAGATAAGGCTACCTGCGCATTTAGTGCTGCTGTTATCACAGTAGAATATCTTTTTAATTTTTACCATAATCTCATACGTGAGTGTGTGTTAAGGCCTCAAAAATCGTATTTGGATCCAGTGAATGTATTCTGTTAACAGACTCCTTTCCGTTGTTTATTAGATTTGAGAGTTTGTTAATGCGTTGTTTTTTAAAAGTATGCAATGTGAAATATTACTTAATATATGAGAAAGAATAGATTTAAAACAAGCTTTACAACATTTAAGCTGCATGTTTCACTTTTAATTATGCTGTCAGGTGACGCAGAATACCCAATACAGTTTACTGGTTAATCTATGTAGCGTGAATGCCTTCGTCTTTGTTTACTTTTAAATGGAACACCGAGAAGCACGTTTGGGAAGGGGAATTAGCTCAAATGGTAGAGCGCTCGCTTAGCATGCGAGAGGTAGCGGGATCGATGCCCGCATTCTCCAAGGTACTGCTTTTTTTTTTTTTAAGATCTTCCTCATACAGCCAGTAGTTAACAGTTGTCTTATTAGGGAAATTGCTAGTTAATCCAGGAGAGGTTATTACTGCACCAATGAGCGTTATGAACCATTATGATTTTAAATGGTTATCCAATCAAAGTTTCGTGGGTGCTTGACATTTATAAGGGAGGAGGAAGATTGGAACATATTTATGGGAGAAACACATTTGCTTATTCAGAAGGAGGAGGGGGGGAGACTGAAAGCAGCAGACATCTCACAGTTTCAGCTGCAATTAGCTGAATGGGTGAATTTTTGCTTTTTTTTAAAAAAAAGTGTATTTTGACTCTCTTGATATTGCTTTTAAGTTTCTTCCAAAGGAAGCAAATATGAATGCTGTATTTGTGGCAGTGGAGAATATATGGTGGTACTTAAGTCTGAGCCATTCATTTCCTGTGATGATTCATCAGAGGTTAAGCACATCCTGTTAAGAGGGGAATTAGCTCAAATGGTAGAGCGCTCGCTTAGCATGTGAGAGGTAGCGGGATCGATGCCCGCATTCTCCATGGTGTGTTTTTTATATTGAAAGAGAGAATACACGAGGGGAGGGGGAATCGGGACATTCAAATTAAGTCGTGTATATTTCCCGGTCTCCAATGTATTCCTTTTTATTAAAATGAATATATAGAAGAATATAATTTTGGGGTGAATATTTTTTTAAAAAAAAACCTCTTGAGACTACCGTATTGCATGGAATAAAGATGTGGGGAATTAGCTCAAATGGTAGAGCGCTCGCTTAGCATGTGAGAGGTAGTGGGATCAATGCCCACATTCTCCATGGCATAGTTTCTTTTTTAACCCCATGTTTTTATTTATAAAGCTTTGGTTTTGATTGTTACATAGGATAAATGGAAGATCGTATAGCAAAACTTTCCATTTCTTCACTTGAGTACCTGCAATTGAATGGTTACAGTTTTAAGAAGTAGAATGCCTTAACTAAACATAGAAAGAGAATTACAAAAACTATTACTTGCTCTTGTTTTATCATAAGCACAAACTTCCAACTCCTGGTATAAAGGGCTTATTTTCATTATAGACTGTTGCTTCGCAGTTTTGCTGCGGAATGAACTGTGAATCAACAGAAATCCTCTGATAATTGCCTGTTCTTTTCGACAAAGCTTTCTATATAGTAGCTGCCAAGCTGCTGAATTGAGGGAGGGGAATTAGCTCAAATGGTAGAGCGCTCGCTTAGCATGCGAGAGGTAGCGGGATCGATGCCCGCATTCTCCAGTTTTCATTTTTAGTCTGTTTTAATAAGAACTATTTTGTTTTGTTTTTTTTGAAAAGTACAAGAGAAAAGAGGGAACCAGACAATCTTTTATCTTCTCTCTTTATTTTCTGGGGCTGCTATGATTATTCAAATGTTAATCTTAGAAAAAGTAATTCTGGAGCTGCAATGCAATTGTTGCCTTAATTTTATATTAAAACCAAAACAATAGTGAAATTTGAAAAAAATAAACTAATATTAATAGTTGTTTATAAAGTGATTACTGTTGCGAACACTTTTTAATTTATGTTAATACTTAACAGCAATACTTCACTGATTTAATTTGCTTAAAGAAATAACCTTGATATAGTGATATGTTTGTTCCACAGAACAAAACCCAGTTTTTTGTAAATCATTTGCTATTTGTACTTAGATATTTCCTAACTCAGTTTATATCCTGTCTTTCTGAACATAAACTGGTTTATGTCAGAAAGCAAACAAATAAAGGAACCATTAAATCAAATATGTGTTGTGCCTTGATTAATCTTGAAAAACACCATTTCCAAGAATCAATGCCGCAGAATACTGTCTCCAATCTGCCAACTTTGAAAATAAAGCGCTTTTGTGAGGAATATAATTTTCAATAGATTTGTAACGGGAATGGTATGTGCTCAAATGGTCAGGCCTTAAGCATCACACCAAGCATTAGCAACCACTGTAGATCTTTCCATTTGGGGAACATGTGACTTCTATATCAGCGATTAAGTAACTACCGACATGATGTTTTTGCACTAATTTCTGGGTTCTATAATCTCCCAGGATTTGAAATGGACACCTAACATTAGAACCATCACTAAAAAGGCACAACCAAGAATGTTCTTGCATCAACTCTGGAAGTTCAGACTGTTCCTGGAGCTGTTGATACAGTTGTCCAGAGGCATTATTGAGTCTGTCATCTGTACTTGTTTGGTACAGCAACCAAACAGGACAGATAAAGACTCCAATGGATAGTTAACGCTGCAAAAAGAACAACTGAAACCAGCCTGGCTTCCATAGAAGATCTGTATATCAAAAGGGGGACTGAGAAAATATCTACAGACCAGTGGTGAAATGTAAAATTTGTTACTACTGGTTCTGTGGGTGTGGCTTGTGGGGGGGGGGTTTAATGTGATCATGGGCGTGGCCAACTTTTTTTTTTTTTACTTTTAAAAGCATTTTTTCTACAACCTTAAGAGGTTGCAGAAAAAAATGCTTTTAAAAGCCTCTGACGATCAGGCAATTCAGCCAGCCGAAGAGGTTGTAGAGAAAAAAAAAAGCCTCTGACGATTTCAGCTGCGCCGCATGCTCATCAGAGGCTTTTTTTTTTACTTTTAAAAGCATTTTTTTCGGCCGAAGAGGTTGTAAAAATTTTTTTTAGATGGGAAGCGCAGGGATTTTTGCTACCGGTTCTTTGAACCACCCGCCGCCATCGCTACCAGATCGGGCGATCCAGTCCGAACCGGGAGTATTTCACCCCTGCTACAGACCCCTCACATCCTGGACATAATCTATTTCAACTCCTCCCTTCAGGACACTACTATAGGGCATTACATGCAAAAACTACTAAACACAGGGATAGTTTTTTCCCAAATGCCATCACTCTGCTAAACAAATAATTCCCTCAACACTGTCAAACTATTTACTAAGTCTGTACTACTATTAATCTCATCGTTCCCACCACCCCTCTCCTTCCACTTATGACTGTATGACTGTAATTTTGTTGCTTGTATCCTTACGATTTATATTGATATTGTTTCCTGATTGCTTATTTGTACCCTATGACTATCATGAAGTGTTGTACTTTATGATTCTTGATGAACGTATCTTTTCTTTTATGTACACTGAGAGCATAAGCACCAGACAAATTCCTTGTGTGTCCAATCACACTTGGCCAATAAAAAAAATTCTATATATTTACCCATGTTGTATGGCTGTATTATTATTATTATTATTTTCATCTTCTCCACTACTTGCTCTTACTGGTATTATGTTATGATTATTATTACCCTGTTGCTTTACGTGTACATTGAGAGCTTCTGCACCAGAGATAAATTCTTGTGTGTCTAATGACAGTTTATTTATTTATTTATTTGTTTGTTTGTCAAACATGTACAGATAACAAGTATAGGTATTAGCATAAACAAAGGAAATAAATACAAATAAATGGGAATAGTAAGACAGGGACTGTAGGCACGCTGGTGTGCTTATGCACACCCCCTTTACAGACATCTTAAGAAGGGAGTGAGGTCCACGGTAAACAGTTTGAAATTGAAACTGTGAGGGTTTGAGGCTGTAACAACGGAGTCAGATAGAGCATTCCAGGCATTGACCACTCTGTTTCTGAAATCATTTCCTGCAATCGAGTTTGAAGTGGTTTACCTTGAGTTTGTATTGATTGTTTGCCTGTGTACGATTGTGGTTAAAACAGTGTTGATAAGCAAGACATTGTAGCAGACAATTTTGTGTACTATGTTTAAATCAGACCACAGGTGGCGCAATTCCAGATTGTCCAAGCCCAAAATCTTAAGCCTGGTGGCATAGGGAATTCTATTGTGAATAGAGGAGTGGAGTACTCTTCTTGTAAAATACCCTCTGAATCTGCTCAATCATGTTAATGTCCGAAATACAGTGTGGGTTCCAGGCGGACAAGCTGTATTCAAGAATTGGTCTGGCAAAGGTTTTGTATGCCTTAGTTAGCAGTATAATATTATCAGAGAACTATTACTTGGCGAAATAAAATATTCTATTTTCTTAAAATATTCTATTTTATTCTAATTAGAGCTTCCAGAAACATTTCTGTTACCTCAGGATGAGTCACAGCTGGCACATAAACACACAGCTGCCTCTTGGGAATCTAGTGACAGTTGAGGATAAAGGAGCAATATTCATGTAATTGTTTCCACATCATTTTAGTACATCTGGCTCTTTGGAGATCAAAACAGACCCAACTCTTTTAGCCTTTTGTAAGGGTCTAAAAGCCTGGCTATGTTCCTGAGTCTGGGGTGCTAAATGTGTCCAGGGCCCTGTTTTCTGGCTTTATTTTTACCTGGCCAAGTATCTCAGCTGCTGTGTATATTTATTTTGGATGTTTTTATTTTTTATTTTTCAAAATGTTCTAGTGCTTTAATTGCAATATATTTTTTGAATTGTAAGCCACCCAGTCACTAATTGAGATGGACAGTTATAAAAATTAAATAAATAAAAAAGAAATCTCCACTAGAAAAGCATAAAGGAAAATAGAAAGCTCTGAGTAGACTACAAGTTGTTGTTTGCCTGTTATGTAAAAAGCATTAAGACCAAACTTGCACAGAGAAAATAGACACCAGAAGCAATAAATCAGGCAATAAATAACATACAAAAGGTATTGGCTGGCTTTTCTTGTTTCTGGATCAAGAGGCCCTACTTATGATCATGCCTTAAGCACTTTGCAGTTGGACTATTGCAATGAACTCTACAGTTGAAGACCACTCGGAAGCTACATTTGATCCAGAATGTGGCAGAACTAGTTATGATAGATAAGCCTTCTGTGCCCACATAACATCCCTGATTTGTGAGATGCACTGGCTACTTGTTGGCTTGTGGATATAACTCAAGGTGCTGGTTATTACCTATCTAACTTTACATGGCGTAAGACCTATGCTATGCTGAAGGATCATCCAATTCCATTAACATCTGTCCATCCTGTATGTTCCAACACATAGGATTAGCTTGATTCAGGTCCTATCAATTAAGAATCTTACTTGTGAGATCCAGGAAGTGGGACTTTTCTGCCACTGCACCTTCCTTTTGAAATTTGCATAGGTCCCACCTTCCCTATCTTTAAGCATTTTTTTTTAAATAAAAAACTTTGCATTTCCCTCAGGCCTTGGATAGAGGTGGATGGGTCCTATCAATTATTAAGAATTTGGAGCAATGTCGCTTTAACATTTGCTATTTTATGGGTATACATAACTGTGTACTGTTATTTCTAACTGTGAACTCAACCAGAGTCAATTGAAATAGAGCAGCTTAGAATTTAATAAATAAATGTATACTCTACTATTGAATAGAGAACTCTTGGAAAAGATATTACTTATTTACTAATTGATTATCAGGAAACCCTTTTTTCCTGCATATTCCAATTTAAATATGCAGCTGATGGGGATTTTAAATCACACTTGTTTCAAGCCTCCTTCAGCAACTTCAGACAAAAACTTCACTTGTGGCAAAAAGAGTGACATTAGGGGTTAGTCTCCCTGTGTATGTGTTCCCAGCTTTGACTCACTTCAGAAAATTGGCCACTCTGCTTGGCGTGCAGCTGACAGTCTTGAGTCCTTTAAATGCAGGCTAGCTTCACAATAGCCTTAGCTACACTTAGTTGCAGGTTTGTATCCTACCAGTTATTCAGGAATTTAAGACAGCACATGTAAACACTGTCTCCCTCTTCCCCACCCCCACCCACATCATAATCCTACAGTCATGGCCGTAAATGTTGGCACCCCTGAAATTTTTCCAGAAAATGAAGTATTTCTCACAGAAAAGTATTTCAGTAACACATGTTTTGCTATACACATGTTTATTCCCTTTGTGTGTATTGGGACAAAACCAAAAAAGGGAGGAAAAAAAGCAAATTGGACATAATGTCACACAAAACTCCAAAAATGGGCTGGACAAAATCATTGGCACCCTTTCAAAATGGTGGATAAATTAGATTGTTTCAAGAATGTGATGCTCGTCTAAACTCACCTGGGGTAAGTAACAGGTGTGGGCAATATAAAACTCACACCTGAAAGCAGATAAAAAGGAGAGAAGTTCACTTAGTCTGCATTGTGTGTCTGTGTGTGCCACACTAAGCATGGACAACAGAAAGAGAAGAGAACTGTCTGAGGACTTGAGAACCAAAATTGTGGAAAAATATCACCAATCTCAAGGTTACAAGTCCATCTCCAGAGATTTAGATTTGCCTTTATCCACAGTGCGCAACATTATCAAGAAGTTTGCAACCCATGGCACTGTAGCTAATCTCCCTGGGCGTGGACGGAAGAGAAAAATTGATGAAAGGTGCCAACGCAGGATAGTCCGGATGGTGGATAAGCAGCCCCAAACAAGTTCCAAAGCAATTCAAGCTGTCCTGCAGGCTCAGGGAGCATCAGTGTCAGCGCGAACTATCCGTCGACATTTAAATGAAATGAAACGCTATGGCAGGAGACCCAGGAGGACCCCACTGCTGACACAGAGACATAAAAAAGCAAGACTACAGTTTGCCAACATGTACTTGAGTAAGCCAAAATCCTTCTGGGCAAACGTCTTGTGGACAGATGAGACCAAGATAGAGCTTTTTGATAAAGCACATCATTCTACTGTTTACTGCAAGCGGAATGAGGCCTACAAAGAAAAGAACACAGTACCTACAGTGAAATATGGTGGAGGTTCACTGATGTTTTGGTGTTGTTTTGCTGTCTCTGGCACTGGGTGCCTTGAATGTGTGCAAGGCATCATGAAATCTGAGGATTACTAACGGATTTTGGGTCGTACTGTAGAGCCCAGTGTCAGAAAGCTGGGTTTGCGTCAGAGATCTTGGGTCTTCCAGCAGGACAATGACCCCAAACACACATCAAAAAGTACCCAGAAATGGATGGCAACAAAGCACTGGAGAGTTCTGAAGTGGCCAGCAATGAGTCCAGATCTCAATCTCATTGAACACCTGTGGAGAGATCTTAAAATTGCTGTTGGGAAGAGGCGCCCTTCCAATAAGAGAGACCTGGAGCAGTTTGCAAAGGAAGAGTGGTCCAAAATTCCGGGTGAGAGGTGTAAGAAGCTTATTGATGGTTATCGGAAGCAACTGATTTCAGTTATTTATTCCAAAGGGTGTGCAACCAAATATTAAGTAAAGGGTGCCAATGATTTTGTCCAGCCCATTTTTGGAGTTTTGTGTGACATTACATCCAATTTGCTTTTTTTCCTTCCTTTTTTGGTTTTGTTCCAATACACACAAAGGGAATAAACATGTGTATAGCAAAACATGTGTTACTGCAATACTTTTCTGTGAGAAATACTTCATTTTCTGGAAAAATTTCAGGGGTGCCAACATTTACGGCCATGACTGTATGTAGTACATTTGACTGACAGAATGACTGGCTGAGAGTCATCCAGTGAGCTTGAATAGCTCAGCAGCTCAGTTGGATCTGGATCTGTGCAGTCCCAATCTGATAAATTAACCATGCTTTTCATGCTAAGAAATTACTATTTTGGCTAATTTGGGCTACTGTTTAATGTGCTTAATTAAGTTTGTTAATTAACTTTCACAAAGATGCTATCTTATTTTTCAGACTGCAAAATGATGACATATATTTGAACGCATTTTTTTTAAATCCAAAAATGAACATTTCCTCCATCAGGGTATAATTATGTTTTTACTGCTGTGGTACATTTAATTGAATTAATGTCACCGTGAAAACACAAATATATGTATATATAGTTTTCTATTTCTGTTTGGCAGGCTATTTCAATATATTTTAGCTAGCTATCTTTTGCTGAAAAGAGAACTACATGTTCTATTAGTTTCTGAATAGAATTTAATATATAAACTGTCATTATTAATATTTCTCTACAAATATTACTAATCTATTGCTGTCCCTTTTCCTGACATGTTTCTCTTTAAATTTCTTAAAACTGATCAACTTTGTTTTATTTGCACCATGGAAAAAAATAACTAGAATTGTAATTCAGTTTCATTCAAGTTTGCCTCCATCTCCTCCTTGTGGTTATAAGTATTACAACAAACACAAATATTTTTCCAATAGTAGCAGTGGTATAAAATCTATGCTATTCTGTCCAACAGTAATCCTTAGTTTATTTTAGAAAACAGTTTCGTTGTGGTGCAAGGATTTATACTGCTTATACCAGAGGAAAATTTGTTAAGTCTATCTAAGCTAGTTGCTGTGCAAACTGAAACCAGTTCAGGTTTAAGTAGTGGCTTGGTTGAACTATAAATCACTTTTAGTGTGACCAAGAAATAAGGCTTATATAAAAGATGGGAGGCAAAATTGGTATTTGGTAGAATCAATTTAACACACAGCCCAAGTGAAGTTTTGGAGTGTAACTTTCACCTTATTCATTATAAAACATTGCTATTTTTATGTTACACAGATGAGAAAAATTGCTAACAGGAAGTTTAAATAGAAGGCATACTCTACAATGTTTTGCATATAGGCTGCAGGAATCTTAGGGGTTTTTTTTATATAAGAACATAATATCTATTCAATGTAAGAAATCTTAAAATAAATTGGAAATACATGACAAAGCAGGATGCCCATTATATCTTTATTCCAAAGAATGTCAAAACAGGCCATGTAACTTTTCGTTAAAAAATAAAAATAAAGGCTGTGTGCAGTCTAGCATGCCCAGAAAAGGGACAAAAGATGATAGTAGGAATATCCTGCAGAAGGGGAATATGGACGGCAAATAAATGTTTTGTAACAGTTATGTTCCCTTAGACATTTTGACTATTAAGTCTTCTGCTTGTCATTTGACCATGTTCTGAAATTTTCAGGTGTACCAGAGCTGAAAAAGTTTGCTAGTCTGTTTCATGAATACCTTGTACACTGAATATGTGAGAAATTTCAAATTCTATCCCCTGTCCACTTCTCTGTTGAAAAGCATGCCTCCACTTTATTGTCACAAAGTTTAATAGCAAGTCCGCATCTGATTTTGGGATGGCACAATGGCTCAGTGGTTAAGATGCACTCCTGTCCTCTCCTGTCAACCTAGCAGTTTGAAAGCTTGTAAATGCAAGCAGATATAGGTACCACTTCAGTGGGAAGTGAACATCACTCTGACATATGCTGGCCATGACCAAGAAATGTCTTCGGATAGTGCTGGCTCAATGGCCTTGAAATGGAGATGAGTATCGCCCCCTGTAGCCTTTGACTAGCAGAGTAGAATCCACAGGGACTCCTACCATCTGATTAGTATTATTGATTACTTAACATTCTAGTATGGCACTTGTTTCTAATATGAATCAAGTGGGTCATTCTTTATGAGGGATTAAAAAGCAGTTGTAATTTGACCAAACTAAGAAACAAATGCCAGGTTTGCTTAAAACTATTTAAAGATTGGATATAGCAAGAGTCCTTTTAAGTCTGAATTTGCTTCTCTGCATCTTTTATCTTCATGGGAATTTTGGAGTGTCTGAGATGCTTTTGGACCCTTGCCCCCTCCTCTCGTCTTCTGCATTGTTTATCTGCTCATCACTTTCGTGATGGACCTTCTCCTTTGTTTTCTATAATGTTTTTCTTTGTGATTTAATTTAAAATGGCTATTTATTTCCAGGTGCTAATGCTGACCCTTGGTTTCTAAATGCTTGAACAGAGAACATCCAGAGTACTTCCTTACCCACATTTGACCTGAATGTTTATTCAGTTATACAATTCCGTCATGTATACATGACACACAAGCATAAATAGGTTGTGTTCATAAATTAACCAAGTCAGCTTGGAGCTCCTTTATGAACTGACATATTAGTGACAATTAGGAACAGATCTTTCAATGATTAATACGTTATATGGCTGACTCAGTTTCAAAGCCTCTGTGCTAGTTCCTGTTTTTAGTTTCTCTTTGAAGCCTACCTCCCCTCCCGCCCACCAAAGTTTTATTTTCATTTTGTGAGATTTGCTGAGATCTACTGTTTGTTTTGAAGGAAGATCCCCCCTCCCCAGATAGAAGAAACCATGAGGCAGCAAATAATCCAAACACAATACAAATAATTAAATCACAACCGTTTACACCAGAGAAGAAGTCTTGTCTGTTCATTGCCAAAGCTCACACCCCAGCCAAGTTCAAGTATAAACACTTGAAATAAACCTAACTACAAAAAATGCAATAAGCGTTACCGTGTTTCCCCGAAAATAAGACCGTCTTATATTTTTTTGAACCCAAAATAAGCACTTGGCTTTATTTTCGGGGATGTCTTATTATGCGTTTAAATATTTTTGGGGAGGGCTTATTTTCGGGGGGGGGCTTATTTTACTGCATGCGCTCAAAAGCCCGATTGGCTGATTATCAGGGGATGTCTTATTTTAGGGGAAACAGGGTAGAATGCAGCAAGAGAGCAAACACAGTAGCTGTTGCTTGTTAGACCAAATACTAGAATAGACACAGAAATTAGATAGATTTTTCAACCCTCCTTCTTTTCAGGAACAGAGATAAACCTTCTTCCTTCCAAACAAATAACGAAAATTATCCCACCAATAAACACAGAATTAAACGTCACCAAGCACAGAATTAAACGTCACCAAAAACCAGTTTTAGACCAAAACTCAGAAAGGTTATATAAAATCATGTTTGAATAACAATCTTTCTAGCTAGCCAAGAAGCCTTGCTGAATGTCACTCAGCGGGAAGAATCCTAATCAGGAAGCATTTTCCTCCCAACAGTTTTAAATTACTTGTATGCTTTATATTTAAATACTGGCATCTTAATTTCACTTTGAATGAATTCTAACCACTTGATTTTCAGTTTACAATGTACTGGAGTTATAGTTTCCACCCCAATTCACTTGTCTGAAATGGGCAGCTATAGATGATGACCCAACGCATCATGAGTTGTATAGTGTTTAAGAAAATTACAAGCTATATTGCTGATACTTCTATTTGACAGGAATACTTTTTATCATTTCTGATTGATGGCAGGTCCCACTCTTTGCATAACATATTGTCAAAGTCAAATTATTAAGTGTCTTACACAGAGATCTTTGTCATCTTCTCAGCTAAGAAAAGCAGTTTTAGACAGCCCCAAAATGTCAAGCAAACGCCAAAACTGTATCTCATATTTACTTTTGCTTTTATTTATTAGATTTATAACTTGCGTTTTGTTCAGACTGGGGCAAAACATAGCATTTCCTTCTATTTTCCACAAGAGCAACCCTTGGAACGGAGTTTGGTTGAGCATGTGTGTGACTGGCCTGAAGTCACCCAGTAAATCTCCATGGCTAAGGGTTGTGTTAAGTGTCAGTCTAATCACATGACTACATCACATGACTTTCAGTGCTATCATATTCTATATGTGTCCTATACTTCTGTCATAACCTACAGCATTTATAAAAAATATTATATGCTTACTTAGAAGTTGAATTAAATTTGGCCTATTGATAAAGGCAATGAGTAGGACATCAATTTACTATATTGAAAAGATTAAAATCTTTTCCAATTCTGAAACTCAGAACAGTCTTTTTGGAGGAATCAAAATGCAAAACAATAATTTGCTCCTCAAAATATTAAGTTATCTTTCATATGTTGATGTAGTATCCCAATAGTTCAGAACAATAACAATTTATGAGGGCTACCAAAACTATTTATGCAAAAGAAAGGGAGCTTATAAATATTCAAAGAGTTGGAAAATTAAGTAAGAAGTTTTGTCCACAATATACATAAAGCTTTTTAAAAGAATATGGTAAGCCTCACTGGCCCAGTCTTCCACCTGAATTGTTTGCTTTCTAAACATGAAATTATTAAGAATAAAAAACAAACTACTGTATTTTGGCCAAACAGACACAACTACTTGAAGTTTGTGATACAAATTGATTTTTTTATTGTAACATATTTAAAAATTTTATGTAATAAAGAGTGTAACATTATTTCAACAATCTTTGAATTCTAATTCTCTACTATCTCTGGTGTTTAAATGTATAGCATTTATTCAGTTTAAAATCCTAAAGAAATATATTCATGAAGATAAAATTCACTGTGCTTTAAGTATTTACAAGTTTTTTAAAAAAATTAAACTTTAGATATTAATGTTCAGTGGTGATGTTGACAGCCTCTGTTAAACAGTATTTTTAAATTACTGCAAAATGATGATTTGAATTAAAGTAGTCTCACAGTTCTCCCAGTTACAGTCAAGAAATCATCATCAGTCAATGCATGAAGTGCTTCTTCAAACATTTCTTTAGTGATAGCCTTGAAGAAAAGAAATTGAAATGAACAAATATGACTTTCAATTAACTAGCTTATCAGTAAGCATTCCTTTATCTCCCATCACTTTTCCTTCACTGATCTCAAGTTCAAAATTCTTCAACTATAATTCAAATGTACATACAATCTATAAATTATAATAGATTTGGATATTTAAGATATTATTTGAATACTTGGATATTATTTGAATACTTCCTGAAATATTACTGATAAAACTTTCTGAAAAACATGATCAATCTTGGCAATTTAGGCTTCTCCAATCTGATATTATCCTATAAATGCTGTAAATCAATTCCATGCTGGAATTGTAATCCAACAGACAAAACCAGACTAGAAAAGGTATTCTAAAATAACCTTGTTCTCCAATTTATGCAGACAAAATGACCACAACCAGATCACTATTGTTCTTTATAACATGCACATTGTCTTTTGCATTTTCTGGCTGCCTATGAAAAATGCTAATAGATTCTTATAGCAGGATAAGACCTAATATTTTATTTGATTAGTAGTTATGGTTTTTCAGTAGCTATGAAATAAATAATAAAAGTGAAGACAAAACATTGAAAAATAAATAGAAGTGCCTTGTTGGATATAGATAAAATATACAAAGTCTTAAGCCTGTATCAAACTTACTGTTTCAGATTGTGCACGAAGATCATCAAAGAGTTGTTGATATTTTAGAGCTGGTGTTTTACCCTTGGACTGAATAAGTTTTTTCAAAGCTTGAGCCAATTCTTCTTTGCGCTTACGGGCAGTGGCACTCATCCCTTTAAGGGCAAAAATAGAAACAAATCATAGCAAGAGGATTCTACACAACATTCTAATACTACATACAGAACTCTTGTAAGATTATGGCATTAAGCATTTTTAGTTTTATCATGTAGAAATGTTTATACACATTTAAGTGAGGAGAGAACATGTATTATTATATGAAGACCTGTTGTAAGAATAGATATGTCCACAATTCCAGTCCTTGGATCAGTGGCAGACTGTTTTAAAGCCTCACGGTGAAGACGTTTTGCTTCTTCTACATCAATTGTTTCCACCTTTGCAGAAAAGCGCACTTTAGCATGAGCTTCAGCCAAACGAATCAATGATTCTAGCTGCCGAGGATATGCTGAAACCATCCCTCTTCCACTCCCAACTTTCCTCATATCCACATATGCCTAGTGGAGAAGAAAAGGTTATAATATTGTTTGTATATATTATGTACATGGATTAAACATTTTAGATAGGACATTAATGAGAAAGAATACAAATATAAAAAACACTTCTATTATTCAATCCAAACAATGGCTAAATTGTTTACCCTCAGCCATTGTGGGGGGATTACATTATTCATATACATTTTCAATGTATATGGGATCAATGATTTATCTCACCTTTAAATATTTATGTAATGGATATATGAACTGTATATTACTTAGAATTTAGTTGAACATACAACTGATCTATGTAGGCAAGCAATTCCCGTGATCTAGTTCATCCCTCTCGCATCCACGCATAAGGTTGCAGCAGAAATTGACCAACCAGCCATCCATTTCCCTGCAATGAAATCCTTGGGCATTCGTTTGTGCAATTAACAAGGTGAATTGATGATATGATCTTTAGAGCAGAATTCTTCAAATAATACCTAAGTTGTTCACATATTCAATTACGTAGCCTTAAATTAATGCATGAAATACCATTTTAAATTTAATACTGACATAAGGCTCTAATCGGTTCTAAATCATGTTTATTTGCCTATTCAATACATTCATTTCTAAGGATCTATACATCTTTCAAGAGCACTTAAGTAGTGCTCCTTCTCTCTGCAGCACAATGTAATTTTTCCTTTGTGATCATCAATTTACACAAAGGTGCTTCATCCAAATGGATTTAATCCAGAGCCCAGTTCCCGGATTCTCATATATTCTACTTTTAGGCCATGCTTTTCAAATAAAATACCCTTTTTATATACTTATTAAACTAGTCACTTGTAATTAATTATATTTCCCATTAAACCTTTAAGTTAGAGAGTTCGTCCTGTTAGAGAGTTCAAAATCAGATGAGCAATTTAAAAATGTGCTGTACAAAAGTTAAAAAATGTTTTGGCCTGTTTGTACCTCAATGAGAGCTTGACTTGCTTCTTCACTCAATTTGGGATTGATATAATTACGAGCATAAGCTATATAGTCTCTAAGTACTGCCATATCCATGTGTTCCTCTTCAACCTGTTCTTCAGTTTGGTAGTATAATGAAACCAAATGATGAGCTAAACGTCTATCATATGTTTCATCACGAGGATCCAACATAAGGAAAATGAGATCAAATCTATTTGGAATAAAACAATATGGATGATTTTTCCATCATTAATAGGATTGCTTCTTAAAAACGATAGCATTAATTTCGAGTTACAAAAACAATTTTATTACATTCTGGAATGCGAATTTCATCCAGTAAAATCTAAAAGTTAGAATTTTGTTCTCTATGTATGGCATATTCATTTTTTTTATTTCTGTCTTGCTTTTCACACAGAAGCACAAGAGGACATACATACATTCCTATTCCCCCCCCCCCCAATCCTGCTCGCTGTTGAGGTAGGTTGGGTTGAGACAGGAATGATTGCTCAAGTCAGAGTGAGCTTCTTTGATTGAGAGTGGACTAGAATGCTCATAAACTACAAATCTTAGGTCTAGACATATATCCCTATTTCTGCCTCCTTAAATATTTAAACTTTCTTCTGCAAATGCAGCCCTAAGAAAAGCCATGGCTTCTTTTAAGGAGCAGCTACTGATAGTGAAAGGGCACCCATACCAGATTTCAAGTATTCTTGCCCACTTCAGATCTGAATATTGCAAGCTTCAGAACAAAACCCCTCTTTTTGGAGTATATTGAAAGAAATATAGAAGGGTCAGTGAAACAGCTTCCCATCATCTGAATATTTAACGTTAGTGTCTCCCTCTTCTTGGGTAAGCAATCATATAATCCCAGAAGATACAGTAGCTCTGAAGAGTTCAAAACTAGTACTCCTTCCTTACACTTCAGTGCACTGTTTTGCCAACAGTTAAATCCAAAGCGCTTTGCAGCCCTAGTAGAGAGTTAGTGAAAAACTATCTGCAAAGAGCAATGTCATGCAAAAATAACTACTAGCAACGATAATGCATATATTTCAGAGCATACCTGGATAATAATGTGTGGGGAAGCTGGATATTTTCAATTGTAGTTTTCTTTGGATTCCACTGGGATTCTATTGGGTTAGCGGCTGCCAAAATGGAAGTACGAGCATTTAGTTGGCAAATAATTCCAGCCTGTTAGGAAGAAAACATTTGAGGGTCTCTTACAATTCCTGATTTCATTTACATGAAAGTACAGCAACAAAGTTCTTATATGTTTTACTCTTTTATAAAAACTCTAAGTGAATCATTTCTCAATTGTTCTTTGTGAATAAGACCCTAAACAAAATACGTCAGTGGGAAATGCAAATATTGACTCTTTTTCTGGTCAATAGACTTTTCTTAGGACACTCCCTTTCTCTTATCACCCCATTAACTCAAGCATTTTGCCTTTCCCTCCTTTTTAATATTTATTTTTTTTCTGTGGGACTCGGTCATGCCTGCTTATTTGTCCTATCGTATTTTGCATGAATTATTCTATTTGGGCATAGAGGTATCTGCACTCACACCTGGAGGCCAGATATAGAGAGAATAATAAAATTATCAAAATTTTAAAATGCTGATTTTTTTTAAGGACTTACCTTGGCAATAGAGAGTGTCTGTTGCTCCATAACTTCATGAAGCACTGATCTTGTACTTTCATTCATTTTATCGAACTCATCAATACAGCAAATCCCATTGTCACTGAGGACCAAAGCTCCAGTCTGTAGAACTAATTGTCTTGTTTCAGGATCCTTCATTATATATGCTGTAAGACCAACAGCACTAGAACCTTTTCCAGATGTATACTGTCCTCTTGGAACCAGGTTATAAACATACTGAAGTAATTGTGACTTGCTGGTGCCAGGATCTCCACAAAGCAAAATGTTTATCTCAGCCCGGAAATTACCTCTGCCAGTGTGACTGAAATCTTTTCTTGAACCTCCAAATAGCTGAAGAAGAATGCCCTGCAAAACAATCTCAAGGTCAAGGCTTTCCCCCTTTTTTAAAAAAGGAGATTCAATCATACTATTAACAAAATGAACCATGTGATTTTTGAATTTCAAATTCAAATAATTAGGTATCTGATTAACACATATGGAACATTTTCTTAGAACACCTGGTCATATGCAGGTGTTCTTTTTCATAGAACAGACATTACTTCTGAGAAAATCTCCCTATACATTGCTTATAGACATATCTCACTTATTAGCCTTTTAAAAACACATCCAAAAGCAGACTAAATCTCCAAACTGATGCATGTTTTAGAAATTTAAGGGGCAATTTAAGGTAGTATTAAAAACCTCTGACGAAACAGATCAATTCTTTCTTTTGAAATAGATATTAGCTATCCAAGTTAAGTATTTTATATTCTGTTTAGTTTCAAATTATGAAAGACCTTGTTTTATATATCCCCAAAATGAATTACCCCATTCATTTATACTGAACCATCAGTATAATTGAGTTTTTCCCCTTTAGTAAACCTGATATAACTAAAACTTCTCTACTATCATTTTAAGAAAATGCTATCTAAGTTTCTGAAGTGAGATTCACATCCTATACTTGCACCTAATGGTTTGAGGTTTTAAACCCCCATTTCTTACGTAACATAAACCCACTTTACTTATTTTTCATAATTTGACTGTTAGAATGCATGTACCAAGAGGTGTGCAAAGTGTTTCATGTATTTCATCAACATAACATCTGGTTCAGCTGCTAAAATATAGTTTTAAGTTTTCCTTGCCTTTTTAATGTCTTCATGCTCATATATGCTTGGAGCAAGAGCAGAAGAAAGTCTGTCATAAATATCTGGTTTTTGAGAAAGCACTTGAAGCATTTTTTCACGTTCTTCCATAAATATTTTCTTTTCTGTTCCTTCTTCAATTCTATGGAGACGTTTTGAGTCGGTTTTGCAGTAATGAATAACATCAATGTGAGTCTTATAGACAGACCTTACACTGCTCATTCTTGGTATGACACGAACAGGAACTGCTCTGTAGATTCCTGATCAAATATAAAATAGTATTAGATTTACCATATATATATATATATATATATATATATATATATATATGATTATGGAGTCACAACTGGATACTAGTAATGCTCCTACACAATACAATTATATGAATTACATATTATTTTAAGTAATATTCAACAAATAGATAGATCCACCTCATTGTTTATGTCTTCCCTTCAGTGAAATATGTTATAAGCAATCAACATGAAGAATTTTTTTTTTGAGCAATAGAAAGATAACACATTCAAAATGAACTCCATAATTCTTGGATTTGTGAAATTATGATGATGTACCCAAAATAGAAAAAATGTTTTGCAACTCGAACAAGTCATTTGTGTTTTAGACTATCTGCAGAATTTTTGGAGAGGCCAGTTTCAACAAAAGCAAACCAGGGAATGTTTCTGTTGTTCAGATGAAACAAAATCCATATATCCTTGTGGATGTGGCCGCTTTTTGATTCCCAGAAGTTTATAGCATATCATGCCCAAAAGCCTGCCCACCCCCCTGCCCTTCCCAGTGCATTGTGGTTGCCCATCTCCAGGTTATAAAAAGTAAGACTATCAATCTTTTTTTCCTTACCAGTAATATTAACTCTGTCCCCAGGCTGAACTTTATCCACAAGATCATTGTGAGCAAAAAGGATAAGAGTGTATGGTGTCTGACCAGCTGGCATATCTTCTGGAGACTCCTGTAGTTTGATCTGACACACACAAAAAAAACAAACAGTGCAAAAATATATTTTTCTATTATATTAGATAATTCCAGAATAGATAATCTTCAAGAAAACCATCAAGAGCAAAAAGGTGTTTTCCTAGATAGGATCTCAGTAGATAGGATCAATTGAGCTTGCAGTTATCTACTCTCAATTAATTTGGCTTTGGATAGGTCAAAAAAGTAGGATTTTTAAAGGTGTAATATAGCTTGGTATAAAAGTTAACTGTTTAATCAGCATGCAGCCCAAGGAATGAACATTTGCAAGTCACCATAGACATGGAGCTGAAAGCTAATAGAAAAATATAGTAATTTTTGACAATTAAAATTAATTTTTATGATTGAAGATAAGAGCAACATACCATCTGTTTATCCGAGAAGAGAGAGCGATTGTGAATCAAATTCATGCTATGTGTGGTGTTACAATTCTTACATGCTGATGGTTCAGCAATCCTGCCACGATCAATCTCAACTCTTGTTGTGAATCCACAGACCTGACATTTGAAGAAAGCTTCTTGCATTTCTGGAATTAACTGGGATGTTCTGATCACCATGCCACTGATTGTGATAAGCTGATCAATATCTGATTTTAAAATGTTTTTAAAAAAACATATAATTAATCAGAATGAAAATTGTATTACTGTAAAATGGCATTTCTAAACATATCTCAAATGGATAGATACAATAAGACACATGCAAAATATTCATTGTAGAATTATACATTTATATATAAGGTAAATTATTCTATTTCAACAAAGTTGCTGATATAGGAAATAATTTCCCAAATGACATTAGTTTGTTTCTTCCCTTGAAGGAAAGACATTTGTTAAAATTAAATTGCATAATAGTGACAAAATGTATTAAAATTCAGTTGATTACAAACCTGTTGACATCTAAAGATATTTATAAATAATTTCTATGATAATACACAAATATTGAACTTATACCAAAACTTACCTTCAGGGTTCAAACTTCTCATGTTTCTTGTCTTTAATGCATTGTATGGTCTAACTTGAATCTGATGTTCCAGTATGGAATCAGGGTAACGCTCAAAGAAAATTTCATTAGCAGCCATATCAAATGTTGGGATTACTTCCTATGCAAGTTAGATATAAGTGAAAAATACATATTGACATTCTTCAATACTAGCACATCTTTCCCATAAAAAGCAAATCAATCATTCAATCCAATTGTATAGTGGATAGATTCAGAATCCACTTTATTAATGATATATTTACTTTAAAACACAAGGGGGATGGATAGAATTTTATGGTAGAATGGCAATGGCTATATAAAAGTGTGTGGTTTTTCTGGATACATAGGGTTTTTTTTTCTTTTTTAAATAATGTCAGTTGCCCAGAGTCACTATGGACTTAGGCAGCCTCTAAATCTTTTAATAAATAATTATTAAGTAAACACTCAAACCATTCAATAATGTTTTCAGATAAAAAGGAATGCTTGCTCATTAAAATAAACAACTAATTAATTTCTAATCACAAGAACATATAACTTTTGCAACGTCTTTATTATGCACATTAATGAACATCTAAATTACTTAAAGCAATAAATCCAAACTGTCTAAAATTACCTTTGGCTGAGACTATTCCTCCATTAAAATTGACTATTACCTGGGGATAGCACATCAGCTGTCTGTAAAGATTTTCATCAAATGATTTTAGATGGTCACAGTTTAGATTCAGAAATGGTTCCCCAATTAAGTTTATCTGCAAGGTGAACAAAGATTAACAATTAACATGCAAGTCTTCTAACACAAGCCAAATTTAAATAACAAGTACACCTCTTCTATTATACCTCTTCTAGTCGCTGCATGTATAAAGGTTCATTAAGATCCAAGCCAATGTTTTCTTCTTCCTTAGCTGTTGGATCAATAAAACGCTGAAGAAATCTCTGAATATTTTAAAACAAGAGGATATGGATTCAGTGCTTAGGCTTAGCCAGCAAAATCACAATAGGATAAAATATCCTGACGATGATTCTCAACCCAAATGAATCTTCACAAGTGCTATCAATTTTATGTAACCTCAAGCAAGCATAATAATAAAATATAAATACCCAGAAGCATTCAACACAAAGCTTTTCATGCATACTTCATGTTTAGGCTTCATGTCTGTTACCACTATTTCAGATCAAATTATAAAATGCAACTACTTACCTGGAACTTTTCTTTACATGAGGCTACATTGACATCTGTTCCCCAAATCACAAGCTTTTGTCCCTCAGACGGTTCACTGGCTATCGCATCACCTGGTGCAGGCTAAGTAAAACAGGAACTTATTAATACCAGTATAAATCAAAAGGATACAATTTTATATTTATTTGTCCAAGAGAATGCTACTTTTTTAATACATAAGAGTTGGCGTGTATCTCCTGAAATATATGAAAAAAACCTACCGTATCAGAATGCAGATCCACCTGCCTGGTTTTACGGACTGAGCCAAGATCAGCCCGTTGTCGAATGGGAGTCCCTCGTGCACCACTCCTTGGTGTTCCTTCCACTCTAGAACTAGGTGTTCCATAGGTCAGAGGTGAACTAATATCAAAATCCATGGGAACTATTAGAGAGGAAAGTTTTATAAGATATTGGATCTTCAGTATCTGAATTGCTTGCCCTGCGAGATTCCCCCCTCGCGCAGGTTTGGCCCTCCACCTTACCAAGGGCCTATCTCGATGACGGACTTTGGAGTCCGGAGAGATGGTATGACGCAAAGAAGGGTGTGTGGGGCTTTTTGGTGAAGTGTTTTAATAAGATTTTAAGGGATCCGGGGAGGGGGGTTTGTAATAATTTTTTAAGGGGAATTGAGAAGACGACCGATGGGGATGGGGGGGGTCATCCTCCATGGTCAGAGCCTAGCCCGGCATGGGGTAACGGTTTGGGGGGTGCAGAACGAGGGATTGGAGGGGGGACAGAGGATCATATTTATGAGGGTTGCACCATCAGCACGGTAGTTGGGAGGGGCAGATATGGCGGGAGCAGGGGACCACATCATGTGTCGGGGGCGCGCGCTCGCTATTTGAGAGCGATTGCTCGCCCTGGTCTCCAAAGCTCCACTCGGACACTAGGTAGCACAGATACTCAGGATCTGGGCCTTCGGTTGATGCTGTGCAATGCCAGGTCCGTGGTAAATAAGGCCCCCCTCATCTGTGATCTTATAAAGGAGGGGGGAGCGGACCTGGCAGGTATTACGGAAACCTGGTTGGGTCCAGAGGGAGGGGTCCCTCTGGTTGAGATGTGCCCACCAGGTTTCAGAGCATTCCATCAGCCAAGGGCCCAGGGGAGGGGCGGGGGGGTAGCGGTTATTATTAACGAAGATCTAGGTCCAAGGGAGACCACTGTGCCACAGATTGCCGGATGTGAGTCCCTCCTTATGAAATGGGGTCATGGGGTTCAGTTGGGCTTGCTGCTCACGTACCTGGCTCCCTGCCACGTGGCAACAGCCCTGCCCGAGCTACTCGACGTGATAGCCACGGTGGCAGTGGATACACCCAGGCTTATGGTCATGGGTGATTTCAACTTGCCTTCCGTTGGTGAAACGTCTGAGGTGGCTCGGGAGTTCATGGCTTCCATGACGGCCATGGACCTGACCCAATTAGTTCATGGCCCCACTCATAGGGGGGGGCATACTCTGGACATGATTTTTGTCTCTGGCCAGTGGTTGAGTGATCTGGTTATAGGGGGTATAGACATAGAACCCTTGTCATGGTCTGATCACTCGCTCCTTCGCCTAGATCTCCGAACCGCTACACCCCGCCGCAGGGAGGCGGAACCAACTAGATGGGTCCGCCCCAGGCACCTGATGGATCCTGATAGGTTCCAGATGGAGCTTGGGCCGTTTCCTGAGGATCTGGCACACGACTCGGCCGAGGACCTGGTAGCTGCCTGGAATCGGGCGGCTGGTGGAGCCTTGGATCGAGTCGTGCCTTTGCGGCCTCTGACCCGGTACGGATCTCGAGCAGCTCCCTGGTTTACCGAGGAGCTGAGAGAGATGAAGCGCCGGAAAAGACGCCTAGAGAGTGGTTGGAGGGCCAGTCTCGCTGAATCTGATCGAACACTGGTAAGGTCGCATATTAAGACCTACCTAGTGGCGATAAAGGCGGCAAAGTTGAACTACTTTTCCGCATTTATTGCGTCATCAGGGAATCGTCCGGCCGCCCTGTTCAGGGTGACCCGCTCTCTGCTTCATGCGGGAGTGCGGGAGGACCCCTTGGAAGGCAGGGCGGAGGATTTCGGACAATACCTGTATGACAAAATTGCTCAGATTCGGGGGGATTTGGACTCCGACTGGGTAGATCTGGGCGGGGTGACAGGGAATAGTCTTGAGAATGTTATCTGGGAAGAGTTTGACTTTGTGACTCCTGATGATGTGGACAGGATTTTGGGGAGACTTAGTGCGGCCACATGTTTACTGGACCCGTGTCCCTCCTGGTTGGTACTGGCCTCCCGGGAGGTTACACAAGGCTGGCTCCAGGGCATTATCAACGCTTCCTTGAGTGAGGGTCACTTCCCTGCCGCCTTGAAAGAGGCGGTGGTGAGGCCCCTCCTCAAGAAGCCTTCCCTGGACCCAGCAGTATTAGCTAACTATCGTCCTGTCTCCAACCTTCGCTTTATTGCGAAGGTTGTTGAGAGTGTGGTTGCGCAACAGTTTCCACAATTCCTGGAGGAAACATCTTATCTGGATCCGTTCCAGTCGGGTTTCAGGTCTGGGCACAGCACAGAGACGGCATTGGTCGCGTTGGTTGATGATCTCTGGAGGGCTCGGGACAGGGGATGTTCCTCTGTCCTAGCCCTATTAGATCTCTCAGCGGCTTTTGATACCATCGACCATGGTATCATGCTGCACCGGCTGGAAGAGTTGGGGGTGGGGGGCACTGTATTACAGTGGTTCTCCTCCTTTCTCTCCGACCGGTCGCAGTTTGTGTTGACAGGGGGGCAGAGGTCGACCTCGAGGCCTCTCGTTTGTGGAGTGCCGCAGGGGTCGGTCCTCTCGCCCCTTCTGTTCAACATTTATGTGAAGCCGCTGGGTGAGATCATCCGTGGCTTTGGGGTGAGATACCATCAGTACGCTGATGACACCCAGCTGTACATCTCCACCCCAGGCCACCCCAATGATGCCCTCGAAGTGATGTCCCAGTGCCTGGAAGCCGTGCGGATCTGGATGGGGAGAAACAAACTCAGGCTCAACCCGTCCAAGACGGAGTGGCTGTGGTTCCCGGCATCCCGATATAGTCAGTTGACTCCATCACTGACTATCGGGGGCGAGTCTTTAGCCCCCGCAGAAAGGGCTCGCAACCTGGGAGTCCTCCTGGATAGGCAGCTGTCCTTGGAGGAACATCTGACAGCTGTAGCCAGGGGGACCTTTTGTCAGGTTCGCCTGATTCGCCAGTTGCGGCCCTTTCTTGATCGGGATTCCCTGTGCACAGTCACTCACGCCCTTGTCACTTCCCACCTAGACTACTGTAATGCTCTCTACATGGGGCTCCCCTTGAAGAGCACCCGGAGGCTCCAACTGGTCCAAAATGCGGCCGCGCGGGTAGTGACGGGAGCAGCGTGGCGCTCCCACATAACACCACTCCTGCGCGAGCTGCACTGGCTTCCGGTGGTCTTCCGGGTGTGCTTCAAGGTGTTGGTGATCACCTTTAAAGCGCTCCATGGCATAGGGCCTAGTTATCTCCGAGACCGCCTGCTGTCACCGATGACCTCCCATCGACCCGTGCGCTCCCACAGAGAGGGCCTCCTCAGGGTGCCATCAGCCAAACAATGTAGGCTGGTGACTCCCAGGGGGAGAGCCTTCTCTGTGGGGGCACCCACCCTCTGGAACCAGTTGCCCCCGGAGATTAGGAGAATTCATGACCTCAGTGCCTTCCGCCGTACCCTAAAAACACATTTTTTCCAACAAGCCGGGCTGGCTTAAGAAGCAATTTTAAATATTTTTAATATTTTAATTGGTCTGTGAGTTTTAAATTTTGTAGCCAAATTATATATATATTTTAAATGTCTTAATATTTATATTTTATGTTTTTTATGTCTGGCTGTACACCGCCCTGAGTCCTCAGGGAGAAGGGCGGTATATAAATTGGAAATAAAATAAAATAAAATAAAATAAATAAAAGATAGATTATATATTTTTAGACACAAGCTTAATGGTTTATTTCATTTCCTGCCAATATAAAACTTTATGTAACCATACAAGGCTACTTTAGTAGATGTATATTCTCCACTGTCAAGAGACACTTGATAGGTAACAATAACCATATGCCAATTAATATGAAATTAAAACTTGCAAGATAAAAACATATCTTACATATCCTGCTCCTCCAAACAATCCAGCCTGTTTAAAATCAACAAAATCCAGAAGGTTGGATATGGACTTCTAAAGTGAAGTCTTTCTAAATTAAAAAGATAGTGCATTGAACCTCTGAAATATAAGCAACAATCATGAAGACACCAGAAAAATATATTTTGGACCTGTAATATTTTATCCTTGCATCACTACTTAACAAAGCTATCTGAAATGGGCATCAAAACCTTCCAATGATCAGGGATAAGTCGTTCTATTTTCCTTCCAGAATGGCAAAACTGATGAGCTCCCAGAGATAATGAACTTGGAAATTTCAGAATGTTTCATTCCCAAGACAGTAAGTTTTGTCTGCAATTAAGGCAGAGCTAGGAATCCACAAAAATTAAAATTTAGATGTTCAGAATTTTGAATGGTTATGGTATGGCTAATATTATATACAAATGCAGTGATATATTATTTTGGACACTGTATATTCAAAATAAAATATTATGGGTTATGCGTATGCTTAAATATTTTATAATAAGAATTTGATGCCCCAAATTTAGGACTATAATCTTTTTCATTTTATTCTGTATTTGTATTAATATTCTTCATCCACTTTTACTGATGACTAAAGAGCATCAATTAGAAATACTTAAGAGTTAAATTATGTTAGAAAATTATTCATTACATATCTCAAAACTACCGGTACTTGACAAATAATTATAAAAATCCTAATAAATTTAACGCAATTATTAACATCTGATGATAAAGATACCTGAATTTTGCATTTGTGGTGGACTGGAAAACAGAGCATCCTGAACATTTGGGCTTTGTATGTCAACTGGTGGAGAAGTTGGCATTGGTTGCAAATCTGTAGAATCATCCAGGCGACTTTGCTGTGACTGAGTGGAGCGTACGGATTCAGAAGCAGCTGCAACAAGAACTACTGTAAATAAAACTTCAATCTAAAGAGTTTCAGAAAAAAAACCTATATAAGAAACTACTAATCTAGAGCATCACAGAGAAAGTGAAAGTATTTTCTTTCCTTAATATATGTGATGTTCGACCATTGTGTTCGAAGACATCTAACAGGTTGTGGGCTGTCCACGATGAGGCTGGTAAGGCCTATACGGGCAAGAAACGTTCTGCCACATGTCGGGCAAGACATATGTGGGCACCTTAATATAACAGCATACTCAAAATGACAGCAAAGTGGTAAGGCTGCATTCTGCTTGGCGGTCCTCAGTGTGGTTGAGATGAATTAAAGATAAACATTTTTTAAGAGTTTAGTTACTATCCTTTACCAGTGTGAGCACCCTGAAATGTTCCTATAACCGTGATGGCGAACCTGTGGCACGCGGAACCATATCTTTGGGCACACAAGTGTTGCCCTAACTCAGCTCCAGCACGCACCGGCCAGCTGATTTTCGGGCCCTCCAGAAGTTAGGAAATGAGCTGTTTCTGACCTCCAGAGGGCCTGGGGAGGGGGGATGTCACTGCGTTCTTGTATTTCCCAGCTGAGCTCTCATTTTTGGACTAATAGACTTACTGTAGTTTTGCCAAGTTTTGTTATCAGTATTAAGTGCGCATGCCTACATATTTTCTCACATTCCTTTTCTAGTCTTTTTACTCCTTTGTTCTCTCTGCCAAGAAGTCTGGCAGGAACGCTGCCAAAGATGTAGCCAATTAGCTAATAAGAGTTATCTTTATTTTTACTTTTACAATAAAATGAGTTTTCTCAGAAATACTTCTTCGGGTTTTATTTTCTAAAGGTATACTTTCAAGAAGAAGCCTCGGTCCAAACCTCTAAACTGGGGTGTGATTATCCCAGAGCCAGGATAGGATCAATCAACTCCCTGACAGGGGAGAGGCTGTTTTCGCCCTCCCCGGCTCCAAGAAAGCCTCTGGAGTCTGGGAAGGGTAAAAAACGGGCCTATACCAGGCCCACCGATAACCTTTTTTGCCACTGCGTGTCAAAAGCAGGGGGAGCGCATGCATGCGAGGGGCAGGCGTGGGGGGGCATTGAATTTTGGGTGTGGGCATGTGCGTGCACGACCCCCTGCGCTCCCAGCGCTTTTGGCACATGACAGCAAAAAGGTTAGCCATCACTGTCCTATAATAATAGGACAATACAGGAACAACAACAATCAAAAGTAGGGGTCTCCAACCTTGGCGACCCCTGATCAAGAGGATAGAACTCAACAGTTAATAGTTAATAGCCACCCGCACAAATACAGAAAGCAAGGCAGTGGTAGATCCTTGCTCGCAAATGCACAATCCGGGATGATACAGAGGTGGCTCCTTGCACCAAGCAGAGCTTGGACTGGTCCATTAGCCGTTGTTGCACCGTTCATGAGTTCGCATCCCATCGATCCCTCTGACTCGGAGAAACGACGGGCGGCGCAGAGCCTTAGGGCTCGGGGGAATCAGCAACTTACGAGTAGTAGGAGCATTCGCGTTCCCGCCAGTCGGGGTGGTTTCCCCTCTCGAGCGTTTTTTGCCTCGGCGACTCGGAGTCGATGCTGGCGAGGACATGGTTGGATAGGCGAATCCTACAGCGGGGGAAAGAAAAAAAAAATTCCGCGCCAAATAGGATCACATGACCGCGCGTTTTCGCGGGCTTTCTCGCCAATTGCAAAGCGGGAGAAACCACGTCTGCGCGAAAAGTGGGGGGGAGGAGTTAATACCCGCATTCCACTCGCAGGTTTAATATTTGAAGCGGCGTCTTTGAGTGGGGTGGATGAAACGGCGAAATTTTCGTTTGTCGGCTTGGTGGAAGGGGCTGCTGACCGAACTCTACGACCGCGCACGCTTCCAAATAACTTTTTTCCATGTTGAGTTCCCCCCTATGTTCAATTGGTACCGCCCTGTCTCAAAGAGTCTCCCTGCTATTCAGATAAGGAACATCTAATTAATTTCAAGAAAGGAGGGTTGTCTAACGTTGTATGCTAATTCAACGTCCCGACAGGACCAAGCGAATTAGAGTGTCGTTCTTCCTTGTGCCGTGATCTTAGACCAGATTCTCCCCTCCGTTTCCAGGCGGCAATGGTTTAATCTAGTAATAATATGCAGGCAGCTCTCTTTCGCTAAAGCCAATCCCGTCATGTACCCTAACGCCTAATAGAGTTGGTTTATTCCTCTTTTGTTCCTCCTCCGTCCGGAGGTGGACTTGGTTTCGTCCGCTTCTCTCCACTTCCCTCTTTGAGCCCGAGCTGGTTCCTGCTGCTGATGCGGCGGCAGGCGGCATGGCGCCCTCCTTTGCAGTTCCTGGCGGTGGGTTGCAGGGCTGCCTTTTGCAGCTGCACGACACCCTTCGGAGCTCAGACCCCGGCAGCGCCGCGCTCCACGGCTGCGGCTTAATCCGCTCTCTAACGGAGTCGTGTGTCATTAGCAGTGGAGACGACATCCTGGGTGTGTAAAACCATTGATCAAGCCGTGACCTGAGTTCTCAGCAATGGTACCCCCCCCCCAAAAAGCAAACTTTGGGGGTGATCACATAGAGTTCGGGCTTTGGAGTGTAAATGCAAACGATGCGTTGCTTATTCAGCGAGCCTTACTTCTTTGGAATGTTGCAACGGTTGTTATCCATTCTGGAAGCAGATTGTTTACTCCAGATTCAGTGGTAGTTAATGAGGTGAAAACGGACCGGAAAACAAAATTGCAGACCACGACTGTGAACGCGCAACCCTGGGTAGTAGGGATAATTCTGCATTCGCAAACGCTGTGCATTAAACAATGGCTTGGTTGCAACCTTCTGAGGAATGAGTGGTGCAGGCGAACTTAAATCGACTTCTTGTTACCCATGCAGATGTTACAACACTTCGTGAGGGTATTCTTTTAACAAATGGAGGTTTATTTAAATTACTTTAAGCTGCTTTACAGGGCTAGGTTCTCAAAAAAGTGATACACAAAACTACATGTTTTGAGAAAGCTGCTGGAATAATTTGGTTTCTGAAGCAGCAACAGCAGGGAGATGTAGCGTAACCTAAGAGTTTTTTTTAAAAAAAGTGGTTCTTTCGGCTCAGCGACTGTTCAGACCCTTAAACTTCAATTCCCAGAATTTCTTAGTTAGAAATGCTATCTGGGGAATTCTGGAAGTTGAAGTTTTTAAAGTTGCTGTGATTGGGAAACACTGAGAATGTTGGACTGAGGTTGGAAAGATCCATAGCTAAGAAGCCAGCTATGGATTTGACTAGGTGCTTCTCAGCTCTTGCTGTTTCTGGATCTAATCTGAGAAACTTTGTGAGAATGAAATGAGTGGGCAGTCACAATGCCTAATAGGAAAGCTGGGAAAATTTAGTAGAATAGAATATAGAATAATGGAGTTGGAAGGGACCTTGGAGGTCTTCTAGTCCAACCCCCTGCTCAGGCAGGAAATCCTATACCAGTGATGGCTAACCTTTGTGCCGTCGCATGCCAAAAATGGGGGAGACTGCGGGAGGGTCGGGTGCATGCGTGCCCACACCCATAATTCAATGCGCCCCACGCTCCCCCTGCTTTTGGCACGCGATGGCCCGGTAGGCCTGCTTTTTGTCCTCCCCAGGCTCCAGAGCCTTTCTAGGAGCCTGGGGAGGGCGAAAACAGCATTCCCTACCCCCCCCCCAGGCCCTCTGGAGGCCGGAAATGGCCTATTTCACGACTTCCAGTAGGCTCAAAAGGCCCAAAAATCAGCTGACGGGCACATGCATGCATGCTGGAGTGCCCACAGATATGGCTCCGCGTGCCACAGGTTCGCCATCACGGTCCTATACCATTTCAGACAAAAGGTTGTCCAATCTTTTCTTAAAAACGTCCAGTGTTGGAGCATTCACAACTTCTGGAGGCAAGTTCTTCCACTGATTAATTGTTCTGTCAGGAAATTTCTCCTTAGTTCTAGGTTGCTTCTCTCCTTGATTAGTTTCCATCAGTTGCGTCTTTTCCTGCCTTCATATGCTTTGGAGAATAGTTTGACTCCCTCTTCTTTGTAGCAGCCCCTGAGATACACTGCTATCATGTCACCTCTAATTCTTCTTTTCATTAAATTACACATACCCAATTCCAGCAAATGTATAGTTATATACATTTCAGTGGTAGCACAGTCCCCACTATTTAGTTCAGCATGATGTATAAACCCAAGCAAGGTTTGCAAATAACTTGCCTTAAGTTTTTACACTGCATTTAGATTTCCCCCCTGCATTTGTGATGTGGAGAATCAAGAGCATGATCCTTGTTCCCAATATGACACGTATTTCCTGAATGTGCCATTTTTTGTTACATTTGTAGGGAGAATATTCTGTAATCCTACATTTGGAAATGCAGGTAGTCCTTGACTTACGACGAATTGGGATCAGAATTTCCATTGCTAAGCAAGGCGGTTATTAAATACGTTGTGCCTAATTTTACAAGCTTTTTTGCCACGGTTAAGCAAATCACTGCTTTTGTTAAGTGAATCGTGCATAATTAAGTGAATCCAACTTCACCCACTGACTTTGCTTGTTGGAAGCAGTTTGGGAAGGTAACTGCAACCATCATAAATATATGGTAGTTGTCAAGCACCCAGTTTTCATCAAGTGACCATGGGGAGACTGCAATGGTTGTAAATGAGAAGACTGATAATGTCACTTTTTTCAGTGCCACTGTAACTTTGAATGGTTGTTAAACCAATGGTTGTAAATATAGAGCATTTGCTTAATTTATTGAAATATTAATCTGCATTTATTCTTCCCTTCAGCCTTGCAGATTTCACTGGTGTTTTCTAATGAAAATGGACTACTATCATTTATTGACAAGTCACTGAAAGTTGAAGATGTAAGTTAAAAATTTAAGGATGAAACTTTTTAAATAGTTTAGCCTTGTTGAATATTATTTCTAGACAAATTAGGTACATTTTGTTAACATTGGTGGTGATTTGAATTGCTTCTTCAAAAGCTGTGTGTAGCAACTAAGTAAGTCATCTGAGACTGCAGTGTTTATATATATGTTCATTTCATAAGGCTCATATGAAGCCTTATTTTGTCTGAATGTATTCTTAATGAAGATTTTTTTTTTAGTTTAGAGAATGCAGAGAAGAAGCATTAAAATTTATTCTTACCTTTGTGGAAAAGATTGGCCCCAAAGTTCAGCCTTATGTGCAAGATATAAAGGTAGGTTAAAGAAAATTATTTTACTTTTTTTTTATGTCAAACTAGATAATTTTGCTGAGCAAAGTAGAATTAATGTTAGGATTAAAATACTAGTAATTTTAAAAGCTAATTGCTTCCATGAAATTCTTGAATTATTTGTTCAATTGAAACTCTCAAACATGAGATAATACTTACCTGTACTTCATGAGAAATATTTAAAGTGTCTCAAATGAAAAATGTTACAGCTTCCAAACAGATTAAATGTGAAAATTGTATTTTGGATGGAGGTTGGGAAAATAGGAAACACGATTTGTACTTCATCTTAATTTCATAATTTATCTTCAGAATGCACCCTTTTAATATAAAAGTCTGTAACATGCTGGTCCTTCTGAGTCTGAACAATCAACTGTGATTGTAACCTTCTGTCTCAATCTAGAAATTGTACTATTGTAATATTGTTAACATTGTTCTAACCCAATGTTTCGCAACCTTGGTAGCTTGAAGATGGGTGGACTTCAACTCCCAGAATCCCCCAGCCAGCAGCACTGGCTGGGGGATTCTGGGAGTTGAAGTTCACCCATCTTCAAGCTTCCAAGGTTGAAAAACACTGTTCTAATCTTATATTAATATTATTATTATTATTATTATTATTAATAATAATAATAATAATAATAATAATAATAATATTACTATATAATATTCTAATATTGTTAGTGCTTCCAGATAGAATAATATATTTCTATCTATTTCATATTCTCTTGTTTTTTCCACTGGGACGTTCTGAATGGATGTCTTTTTATGAATACTCTCCACTGTTGAAAAGAGAAGATTTAATTTACCCCAAAATGTATAGAAAAGACATTGCTAGAACGTGGATTTTGATTAATGCAGCTGAAGGATGGGAAATATTCTAATGACCAAAATTATTATGTGGGTAAATTTGCATTGCTATCTTTGGGTAGTGTAATATTTTTGAATAAAGTAAAATAATGAGGAACAATTGCCTCACAATTCCATATTTAAAAGTTAGAGGATTTTAATAGTATTGTTACTATATAATAATATATTATCATTTTTGTCTTTTAAAAATTAGCGGATATGTGTTATTGCTTATACAAAAGACAGATCAGCAAAATGTGGAATACCAGCTCTAGACCTACTGATCAAGGTAAAATTTATGGCATTGTTTTATATTTTGCTCTACTTTTAAAAATTATTTACCATTCTAACCCTTGGCATGTTGAATATCTTTGTAGCTGTTTCAAAAATTACAATCATCGAATGCAATGGAATACATGAAGGTCGGAGAAATCTTTAACAAATTTTATGGAGAACTTGCTATAAAAAGCAAAGTGCCTGATACAGGTAATATTTAACTTGTCTTTCAGTAATTAAGATTAAAAGGTATAGAGCCAGTATTGTAAATTAGTGTCCTAAATAATATACAGATTGAGATATAGCCTTACAAAAAGTTTCTAATAAGTCTCTAATAAGGTGTAAGCAGTATTGAAAGCAAGGAATGATGATAACCAATGTAACATTGATTTCATACAAATTTAATCCTAGTTAATTGTTTTTAAAATTCATTCACAACTTAACATCTTTTTTAAAATGTGCCAGACATCAAGATTTGTTCCACAGGTGATGCAAAAGAGACCAGCCTAAAGGAACATGGCTTGACAATAACTTGTAATTTTTTTTTCCAAAGGAAAAATGTACATGGATGAAGAAGAGTATTCTGCTGGTTTCTGGCTTGACTAGGGAAGAAATAATCTTTATACATGCTTTATTTCTTCTCTGAGTCATTAAAAAGTTATTGCTGAAAGCCTGAGCAATCTTGTGGCAGACTCTTCACTTTTATCAAGTTTATTTGTAATTTGTCTGGCAACCTTTGTGGCGAAGGTTGTTGAGAGTGTGATGGGACGACAGCTTCCCGGGTACCTAGATGAAGCTGTCTATCTGGATCTGCGCCAGTCCGGCTTCAGGCCTGGGCACAGCACGGAAACGGCATTGGTCGCATTGGTGGATGATCTCTGGAGGGCTCGGGATAGGGGTTGTTCCTCTATCCTGGTCCTATTAGATCTCTCAGCGGCTTTTGATACCATCGACCATGGTATCATGCTGCGCTGGTTGGAGGGGCTGGGAGTGGGGGGCACCGTTTTATGGTGGTTCTATCTCTCCGGATGCAGTCAGTGTTGGCAGGGGGGCAGAGATCGACCCCGAGGCGCCTGGTGTGTGGGGTGCCGCAGAGATCAGTCCTCTCGCCCCTTCTGTTCAACATTTATGTGAAGCCGCTGGGCGAGATCATCCGTGGCTTTGGGGTGGAATTCCATCAGTACACTGGCAAACTTAGCTGTACATCTCCATCCCAGGCCATCCCAACGATGCCCTTGAAGTGATGTCCTGGTGCTTGGAGGCTGTGTGGATCTGGATGGTGCACCCAGAGGCTCCAACTGGTGCAGAATGCGGCCGCTCCCATGTGACACCTCTCCTGCGTGAGCTGCATTGGCTCCCGGTGGACTTCTGGGTGCACTTCAAGGTGTTGGTTACCACCTTTAAAGCGCTCCATGGCATCGGACCTGGGTATTTGCGGGATCGCCTCCTGCTACCAATAGCCTCCCACCGGCCAGTACGCTCCCACAGAGAGGGACTCCTCAGGGTACCGTCAGCCAGGCAGTGTCGGCTGGCGACCCCCAGGGGGAGGGCTTTCTCTGTGACAGCACCTGCCCTCTGGAACGATTTGCCTCCGGAGATACGAAGGATACCAGATCTCCGGGCTTTTCGCCGTGCCCTAAAAACTTTTCTTTTCCAACAAGCAGGGCTGGCGTAACACCCTCCCCCCCTTTTTTTTGAGATATTAGATTTTTAATTGTATAATGGGTTTTAGTTGGAAAGTTTTTAAATTTTTGGCCAAAGTGTATAATTCTTTTAAATCTTTTAAATTTTGTATTTGAATGTTTTTTACTTGGCTGTGCACCGCCCTGAGTCCAGCAGGAGAAGGGCGGTATACAAATTTAATAATAAAAAAAATAAATTAAAACCCAATAACTGAGCTTATAAAACTTATAAAAGTTAAACTGATGATTAACTTTTTTGGTGCCGAGTGCCCAAAGCACGCGCAAATTCACGCACATGTGCCCAAACCCCCAAAATGCAATGTGAGTGCTCCCCCATGCATGGGCCCCACTCCACCTCCACATGAGCGAGGCCCCTCTGCACCCTGTTTTGGGCCTGGAAGGCCGTCTGCACCACCCCATGCATGCACATGCACGTCCCTCACTTGCGCCTTGCGCATGTACAGCAGAAACCCGAAAACTAGCTGGCTGGCGGGAGGCACCCATGCATGCGTGGTGGAGCTGGACTGGGGCGATGGCTGGCATGCCTGCAGAGAGGGTTCTGCATGCCACCTGTGGTACGTGTGCCATAGGTTCACTATCATGGTTATATACAATGAGATTGGCACCCCTCAGGACAATGTATGCAAATGCCAGTAAGAACTTGAAAATCTGTATGCTGCTCTGAAATAAATCCTCCTACATTTGATGATAAGGGAAAGTAATTGGGGTAGTTGACAGAAAATATAAGTGATTAAGATGCTAATTTTTTTTTTAAGTGTTGGAAAGGATTTATGAGCTCTTGGGAGTCTTGGGTGAAGTTCAACCTAGTGAAATGATTGACAATTCTGAAAAATTATTCCGCGCTTATCTGCGAGAATTAAAAATACAGGTAAGAAAGGTTTTTGCATTTGGTATGGAAGGTTGAGGTTGTTTTTTTAAAAGTGTTGATAATGCTGACTCTTAATACCTCATATATTACTGTTTGTATTATGATACAGGTTTTAATGGGCTATTCTAGTTCATTGTATCAAATTGAATAGATATTTTTCCATGTGTGCTTTTGAGATATATATAAATTTTGAGATATAAATAAACAAGAATTGGCAGAAGTGAGGCTTATAATTAATGCAAGTTGAGTTAGTGAGATTTGCTATGTTTTATAAACACATTTAATATTTTTAAAAATATTTAATGAGAATTTGGAAATCTGTATATTGCATTGGATTAAATTTTTCGATATAATGAAGGGCAAAAATAATTTGCATAACTGGTATTAAAATAGAAATAGATGAAAAGGATGCTAAATATTTTTGTAAATGTATTAGAAATTATATGTAAGCTCCTGGGAATCAGGTAAAGTTTATCCTTTATTTACTTGCAACTTATAATTTATATTTATGTACATTTTTCTGTTGCTTATATAGTATTCTTGCACATGTAATTAAAACTAAGCATTCTGAACTTTATAGAACTGTAAAATAAAACAACTGATCTATATATGCAGTATATCAGAATGATGAATATATCTCTTATTGCTGTAGAAATTAGCTCACTTCTAAGAAAAGCAGATTTTACAAATCTTATCTTTTAGCATCAGTTATTCATTTGTAATAGAAGTCTGTTTATTTAATATATATAAATAGTGCCAATTTGACAGAATTGCCAAATAACTTTAAAGACAGTTGATAACTTGATTAGTACTGTCACAACCTTGTACGATTTATTGGTTACTTATGTGTCAACATTTTCTGGATTATTCACCCTATCTGCAATAACAGTGATGAAACGATTCTTTGGTATCCCGTTATACATCAGAAGTACCACATTTGTTCCATAATCTGACAATAAATGCATTGCTAAAATGTTGACGTTTATTATTATTGTTATTTCAGATCTTCTCTATTTTCTTAATACAATTATTTATTTTCTCATTTTCAGATGACCTCTGCAACAAGGCAACCTAAGTTCCCTATTGTAGCAGGGTGTCTGAAAGGACTGACTGCACTTATGTATAATTTTACCAAATCCATGGATGAAGGTATAATCTTTATTTTACTAAAATAACCCAATAACATAGAGTTTTTTTCCTGTATAAAATTGTGTTTTACCAAAAAGGCTAAATCTCTTAAGGATGGAGACGTGGAAACATTGTCAAAGTTGGAAAGTTCATGTCTCAAGCCATCCAATTTAAATCTCATTTCACTATTTGGAATAATTTGCTTCAAGATCAGACCACTTTCGTTAAAGTGAAAATGGCCAAATTTGTGGTAAAAAAAACTCAATGTTGAACAATTTGCACACATATTTAAAATGAAAAGCCTTGCTGACAGCTTATAAACTCTGGAAACTTTCTATGAATTACTTTCTTGCTTTGTATGATACTAAAACTGATTTATCAATTTGAGAAGCATTTGGTGTAAAACAAGTTTATGGATGGTTTCCTAGATTAATTCGTGTATAAAAGGAGCCTACAAATATTTAGAATCGTCAAAGGTGATTTTGTGACTTCTTTGATCTTGTTAATTTGTTTTATTGGAATAGCATTAATTCCCTTTATTTAATCTGTTGTAATATAGGTGGATACTTTGCTTTTCTCCTTTTTCTAAAACTATTTTTAGATTGTTAATATGTCTGCATTTTTAGTGCCCTTTCCAAATAATTAGTTCTGTTAGGATCTTAAAGCAGATTAGCAGATATTTCATAATGTTTGGATTTCTTCTCTGAAGGTTTTATAAAATTAGGATACGCGAGAGTTGATAAAAATTAAAACTTTCAATTGTTCTCTACAGTTCATTCTAATAATTTTCTAGGTTTTATGGTGCAGCTATATGGAGATTTCCTGTTTCCTACAATAGCAAAAGTAGAATGGACCAAAATGGGAATGCCTTGGATTGGGGTGGGTCTTGCCTAATGATAGGTAGGATTTGGTTATCAATGGCAATAAAGAATGCCAGGATTTCCACTGCTAAGTGATGCAGTTACATGATGTTGCACTTTCTGACCGTATTGCTTAGCAACGGAAATTCTGATCCCAATTATTGTTTGTTAACCAAGGCCTTACCTGTATGCTAAACAAACATGGTGGATTAGTTTGGCTTAGTTTGTTAGGATGTCCTTGTTGAATCAAAGCAATATGTTGGAATAAAGAATTGTTGATATCTGAGTTTTATGACATGTGAGAAAAGGATTCAATTACTATGTTTATATTGTTCCTCTATCCACAGATCCCCGAACATCAAAAGAGATCTTTGATTTTGCAGTGATGGCAATAAGTCCACAGGTATATAGAGTGTCTCTTCTAACTTCTTAAAAGAAGATTCTGACATGTTAATTTGACAAATTATTCTTATTCTGAACCCTTTGAAATTGCAGATTGATTTAAAAAGATATGCAGTGCCTCTTGGTAAGAATTTCTTATTTTCTTATGAAATAGTTCTGTGGTGACAAAATAGTTTCTGGGATAACATATTGTGCTTGTGTTCTTTAGATATTCTTTAATTTCATCTCCCATTATCATTCAATATAATCACAGTTTAGATTAGGTTGACATGTGCTTTCCTTTTAGAAAAGACATAGATATATCACATGGGTTTTTTTCCCCAAGGAAATATTTTAAAAATAACAAAATAAATAACAATTGAACAATTTTGTCAAAAGTAGTTTTATAAAAAAGTAATCATCCAAAACTAAATCTACTATAAAAATATTTTGGATATAATTGAAACAAAATGGTCAATGTAAATAAAAATGTTTACTTTACAGCTGGTCTACATTTATTCAGTAAGCATGCTGTTCAGTTCAGCACTTGTCTTTTAGACAATTATGTCTCCTTGTTTCAAACAATGTCCAAATGGTGTGGCCATCAAAATGCAGAACTCAAGAAAGCTGGTCATTCTGCGTTGGATTCATTTCTTAAACAGGTATAAAAAATACAGTTGTTATCTGGCAGAATTCTTAGAATGTAAATATTATAGTGAAACAGTCTACATATAAGTTTGCCCCTCGTTGTAAGTAAGAAATGAGTTGTGCATATTAGCTCTAGCCTGGCTTACATTTTTCAAAGAAGAATGGAACAACTTTAGATCAGTGAATTAAAAAAAAAATTAAAATCTATCTAGGGGCAACCATATTTTATCTCTTTTCTTCCCTTTTATGTTAATTAATATTAGACTGGATTCAGAGTTGTGAGGGTCTCAGAGATTCATGAAGGCATGAAGAAGTCATCCAGAGTTTATTCGCATTTTTAAAAGCAGATCTTCCTTTCATCTCTTAAACAATATCTGATTTCATGGCCTGTTGGATTGTAGACCTCCTAAAAGTTTTATTATGTTACTTTTAATATCCATAGATCACTGCTTCTTGTTCCTTCAAATGTGTTAGCATTTTATTGCATAATTTTGGAAAACAATTAGCAATGTTAATAATAGCTAAATGTAAGATTGGAAAATATTTGAATATTCAAATGATAAAATTACTAATTTTACGTATGATTTTAAGGTTTCATCAATGGTTGCCAAAGATGTTGAAATGCATAGGAGTAAGTTACACTTCTTTATGGAAGAATTTTATGGTATCATCAGAAATATGGATGTCAGCAACAAAGAACTGTCCATTGCTATTCGTGGTTATGGACTCTTTGCAGCGGTATGTACTTTTCTTCATGATATGAAGGTATTCTGAAGGAATGCAATGCTACAAATGGGAATAAGGTTTTATTTTACATATTTGGCTAGTCATGTTCTGTAGAAATTTTGTTAATTGTTTATAATGTTTTAATAACATTTAAAAATACAAAGATAAAAAACCCAGTATATACTATGAAAAATATGAAAAATATTAAAAATGCAAAGAGAAAAAGAAAAAAGGGGAGGGAGAGAGGGCAAAGGGGGAAAATACATTAAAAAGAATGAAAGAAAAATATAAAAAGAAATGACTTCCATCTTCAGCAAGACAAGTACAATCATTTTCAATAATTTAATACCTTCTTTAATATTCCAACCAAATATTTCTTTATCTCATATAGAAATCTTGTTAATTCCTATGCTGTACTACAAGTAAAATTCTGCTTGATGTCAATAGAGACTTTAGGAACATTGCAAATATAGAAAGGGATTTCTAACTAAGAATTTCCCCCTTTTCTTTAAATTTAGTTTCCTTTGTATACAAAAATAAAATTAGTAAATACATTTTGAACATGTTCTTTTATAGTTAGAGCTACTAAATTAGAAATGGATAATCATGAAGGTTTTCTTTATTTTTGTAGAAGACACATATGCCTTCTGTTCCAAACTATAGTTTTTTTAACTGGTTTAGGATTTTTTATGTCATTTTATTCTATTTTACATATTTATGTATTAAATTGTTACATTTTATCCTATAACTATTGTATTTTACCCTACTCTCATTTTAAATTGTTTGTTTAGAATTTTATTGGTAATATGTGTTTGAACCAGAGGGTTTTAGCAAGTTCTGACCAGTTCTGGAGAATCGGTAGCGGAAATTTTGAGTAGTTCGTAGAACCGGTAGTAAAAATTCTGCCTGGCCCTGCCCCCATTTATTCTTTGCCTCCCAAATCCCAGCTGATCGGGAAGAAATGGGGATTTTGCAGTATGCTTCCCCTGAATTGGGGAGGGAATGGAGATTTTACAGTATCCTTCCCCTCCCACACCCACCAAGCCATGCCACGCCCACCAAGCCACATCCACAGAACTGGTAGTAAAAAATTTTGAAACCTACCACTGGTTTGAACCTTTACGTTGATTTGGCCATAGCTAATCAATTTTTTCTATTAAAAAAAAAGCCCTGGTTTTAGGGAGACTTACTGAAAAAGTTCAGGATGGTGTTGATTCTTGTGGTCCTATGCAGTTGGAAATTCATTCCACTCATGCAACTGGATGTTGAAATTCAAACGAATGTACTATAAATCTAAGATTATATTAAAGGTTTTGATTATGCAGAAAATTGACAGAAAAATGGTATTCTTTAGATATTACGTTATATCCCATTTAAGTTCTTTTGTGTCAGTCTTCAAATTTGTGCATAAATATTACCAAATATTTAATGCATTATCAGAATGCTGGAGAAGAACTCCATACAAGTAGTCCTCAACTTAAGAGCATGACTGAGCCCAGAATTTTTGCTGCTAAGTGAAACATTTGTTAAGTAAATTTTGCCTTTCTTTCTACATTGTTAGGTGAATCGCTGCCGTTGTAAATTATTGCAGATTATTGTTTTCGTCATTGACTTTGCTTGTCAGAAAGTCACAAAAATTGTTCCATGACCCTGGGACACTATCAAAAATATGAGTCAGTTGTCAAGTGTCTGAATTACTATCACATGACCATCGGGATGCCACAATGGTCATAGGTGAAAAATGGTAACTTCAAATGGTCACTAAACAAATGGTCACTGTTGTAAACCGAGGACTACTTCTATTAGATAGGTAGAAGATATTTTAAACAAACTGTCTTAGAGACCATTTTGTACATCTCTCTGGATTTTCTATATCAAATTACTTCTACTGAATATTGAATAGAACATTTCAAAGAAGTCAGATCATGTTAAATGACTTTTGGACAAAATACATTAATGAATGACAGTAATTTCTAAATAAATTTTGACACGGTCCATAAGAGGAGTAAAATAATCCAGAATTGTCCATTCCCTAATTGGTGGTTTTTGCATGTTCCTAACCTTAACCCTATATAATAATTTTTGTATTTTCTCCACTTAAAGCCTTGTAAAGTTATCAATCCAAAGGATGTTGATTTCATGTATGTGGAACTCCTTCAGCGCTGTAAGCAAATGTATCTAATTGAGGCAGAAACAATTGATGACCACGTGTATCAGCTCCCAAGCTTTCTTCAATCCATTGCAAGTGTTATAGTCCACTTGGACACTGTAAGTAAGCAGTTTAAACCTGATTTGTGAGGCTATTTGTATGTTCAGGAAATATATGGACCTCCATGGATGAAGATGCTGATATAATTTTTTCTTGTGGCTGAAAAATACAACAACAGATTTTAGAAAACAGGCAACTACTTTTTTCTGATATCTCCTCTTGTCCTTTTCTAGATTCCTGAGATATACACTCCAGTTCTTGAACGTCTTATGATAATTCAAATAGATAGCTTCCCACAATATAGTGCTAGGATGCAAATAGCATGTTGTAAGTCTATTGTCAAAGTATTTTTAGCTTTGGCAGCAAAAGGCCCAGTACTGTGGAGTTTTATGAGCACTGTTGGTGAGTATTCGATATTGTACAAACAAATATGTGTTGTTCCTTAGACTTCAGTATGAATTTAGGTTTGAATAACATTATAAATTTAAGGAAGCAGTATGATAGTAAGCTTAGCCATTTCCTGATAATTGCTATTTAACTTTTGCAGCAATTAGAATATATTGTTACATTAAAGATTTGCATCTTTTAATACAACAACCCTTCAATTTGGATTTGGATTTCTGAAACAGTTTTCCCGAACTCCATATACTGTCCACTATTTTGGAGGACATTACTTTGCTGACTTTCAATTATTTTTTTTAAATTCCTCCCTGACAGTCATGACTTAAATATTATTAATTTTCACTAATTTTTTCTTTTCCTCATTCCTGTAACAAAAAGGCTTCTTATATCATAATGAAGTTTGATTTAGGCTTAACAAAATGTATGAACCCATTGAGTAAATTCAAGCATTATATATGAACACTACGCAGCAAACTGTGATTTTAAAATTGGCTTAGAGTTTTGTACCGATTCCAGTTTCTAATGATACTTTGTTATAGTTTTCTTTTGACTCAGGTATTTTTCCTGTTTTTAAGTGCTAAAAGATAAGAGGTTCCATGTTTCCATCTTAGTTTAGTTTTGCTTAGACTGAATTCTGGATGGGAAGAAGACAAAATATTTATTACCAGCAAGATACTGAGTCAAAAATCACTTTTTTAACCTTTTATTTTCTTACGATTTGGAAATAAGGGGGAAGACTTATTGTCTATAAACAGGATAAGTGATACAGTCAGAAATTAGCAGTTGATTACTGAATTGAACAAATAATGAAGTTTGATAGTCTAGACAAATCAATGAAATACATTGCATAAGTTGCCATGCAAAATGGCTTAGAAATTACAGAAAAGTAATGGTAATGGCTAGTTTAACATGATAAAGGATGATGTAAATCTTGTTCAGTTAACAACTGGACCATTTTAAGATACCATTTTAAGGTTCATCATTGTCAATGTGAAAAGGAGAGAGTTTTTAGAAATTTTTTCATTTTCTTTCAGTGGCTAGTGAAAAGTTGTCGTTGTAAAACTTAATTGTGAGTTCAGGTAGTCTTCAACTTACGACCATTGGTTTAACAACAGCTCAAAGTTACTATAGCCTTGACAAAATGGCTTGCATTCCATCCTTGAAGTTACTATTTTTGCATCACTCCCATGATCACATGATTGCAATTTGGGCATTTGGCAACTGGCTTGCATTTACTTAATAACTGCATTGCTTAGCCATTAAAATTCAGGTCCCAATTATGGTCGTAAGTCAAAGATTACCTGTTGCAAAAGTCTGTCATAAAATTGGGTTCATATTTAGGTCCCAGAGAAGTACAGCAGATTGATCGTTACAATACCCATCTCCCCTCTGTAATGGGAACATAGAATTTTTGTTGCATTAGGACATTTGCGGTATGAGCCATAGTGGTCCAGTGGTTAGAGTGTAGTACTGCAGGCAGCTTCTGCTGACTGCCAGCTGACTGCAATTTGGCAGTTCAAAGCTCACCAGGCTCAAGGTTGACTTCCATCCTTCCGAGGTCAGTAAAATGAGGGCCCAGATTGTTGGGGGCAATATGTTGACTCTGTAAACCACTTAGGGAGGGCTGTAAAGCACTGTAAAGCGGTATATAAGTCTAAGTGCTATTGCTAGTATTTTGAGGCCAGCTTATTGAAATACTAAATTAAAACAAACTGTCTTCATTTTCAGTGCATCAGGGTTTAATCAGAATCTGTTCAAAACCACTGGTCTTTTCAATGGTAAGTTTACTGGGGTTTTGTGGAATTAAATGTGTATCTACAGAATTGGAAAAAGTACTTATTTGCAATTTAGGGGCAATTATTCAATTATGAATTTCAACAATGTTCTCCCTTATCAGAAAATTTAGAATGTGGTATACTGGTATTGGGGGAATGACTTTGGGAGACTGGTTCCAGAGATGCTTCCTTGGAATAATCAGATAAGAGAAAACATAGTCCACAGCTGGATAATGGGTAGAATAAGAGGCTCAGAAGAAACCCCTGTAATTTTTTAGTGTTGTTCAGCCCAATACTGCCACTGAGGAGTGCCACTATATAGGGCGGCCAAAGGGGCAAAGAAGGAGCTGGAGATAGGTGAATAGAGGAGTAGAAGCAGCCCTATAGTTGTAAATGCGGATAGGCTGCAAATCCCCAAATGTTGATCATGTGACCATGGGGGTACTGCAGTGGCCATAACTTTGGGGACCATGAACAAATGATCATAACTCAAGGATTATTTACATCCATTTTTAATTTTCATTTGCCTGTATGTTAATGCAAACCTCTTGATTTCTGTTGCAAGAAACATAAATGGGAATCCCAGCAGATTTATTAGGAACCATTCAGCACTTTTCAGTTAATTTGTATTGTACCAGTTATTTTTTTCCTGAGATGAAGGCATTTTGAAGAATATTTCACTACGTCTTGGCAAAATATTCATGCTTATTTATTGTCATGGAATCTTAGATTAAGTATTGAAAACTACATAATTTTACTTACAGTTACTTCAACATTGCAATGTCTTTCAGGATTTTTTTGGGAAGAATATTTCCAAATCAGAAGACTCAAATTCATCTGGAGAAGTAAGGACTGGGAAATGGAAAGTGCCTACATATAAGGATTACCTGGATCTCTTTAGAACCTTACTTAGCTGTGATACAATGAAGGTAAAGAAAAACTTTAGCAAGGTTAAGAATAATAATTAATATATTGTTACAATTCATGATACAATTTCTGCTGGAAAAAAACTATAAATAGTTTTGTCTCCTGGCGCACTCTTTCTTTCTGTCACCTTCATCTTATAAGATATTATAGTTGTTCAAAGTGTTCTTTTTCCTCATGTCCAGTTCAATATTTCTGAGGTCTCATATAGATGTTGATCAAACTAGTTGGGCATGAACAAAATGGCCTCTCCAATGCTTTTGTAGATGCAGTATATGCAGTTTAATCTTTCATGTGGTAAACAACCATTGAAATACAATGCCATAAATACATTTAACCAAAGTGTTGTAGAGTTCCTATGTTTCGGATTCCTATATACATATCACTCAGAGGTAAGTTTCAGATACTACCACCGGTTCGCCATGCTTGCTTCACGTGCATACCTTCCGCACATGCACCCAGCCTTCCACGCATGTGCTTTGCTCACACGCGCACGTACCATGCATGCGCCCGGCCTCAAAAATGTGGCTAAATAGGACAGCATGGCACCCGGGTGGGTGGGCCCACCACCCGCGATTTCTGCTACCGGTTCGCCTGAACCGGTCTACCCGAACCCGTCCAAATCTTCTATCACTTATTTTAAAATATCTGTATTTTTTTGATTAATTGGCAAAAAACCAATTCTTTCTTTCCTTCCTTCTCTATTAAAGGATATCCTATTGACAGATGAAGTCTGTTTAACTGAAAATTCACCACTACTGTCTCTAAATCGTCTGTTATATGATGAACTCATTAAATCTGTCATAAAAATAATTGATAAACTGGATCTTACAGTTCAGAAACAGAACATTAAGGAAGAGAAGGTAGGATTTACTTTTTTAAAAATAAATATTAATATAGAATTATTCAGTCTTTTTTCTCCCATATTATTGTTTTCAAGGTCCCTTATTGGGCTTTTGTTCTTATTTGAGCAGTTTGCAAGAATTTTATAGTGGCAAACTTGAAAATCAGTTCCAAAACTGCTTCTGAAACTTTTTTCTCAGGATGGAAGTGAAGGGGATGCCCATCTGACAATTCCTACCTCTGATCCAGCTGCAAACCTTCAGCCATCTAAGCCTAACGACTATTCTGCCTTCATTAACTTAGTGGAATTTTGCAGGTAATAATAGGACTAAAAAGCAGCACATGTGCGAGATGCATCATTTAACATACTGTGTTTTTATCATTCTTACTTAAAAAAACCATATCCTAGCAAAACTTCACAAATGTACCATTTACTTATTTAAGATTTTTTAAAGTATTTGAAATAGTTCTTTGGTTGATTGGGACATCCTAGGTGGGGGCTTATTGAGAATTGCTTTAATTGATCATTGGTCAGATTGCTCATCTGACTTTCTAGTCTACTCGTTTTTCTTCTTATTTCCAAACTTTTGCAGAGATATCCTTCCAGACAAGCATATTAAATATTTTGAACCATGGATTTATTCATTTGGTTATGAACTGATTATACAGGCAACACATTTACCTTTTATTAGTGGATTTTATAAACTGCTTTCCATCACGATGAAAATTGCAAAGAAAACTAAATATTTTGCGGTGAGTAAGCCATTGCAGGAATGATAATTTGGGTGGGTTTTTTTCAAAGGATCAACTGAAGTTGCATTGGTCTGTTCACACTTTCATATTTTAGATATAATTGTGATTACTTCATTTTTATAAGGGAAAGGTAATATTGAGCCATTTTTCTACTCCCAAGTTCTTCTCTCTTCTGCCACTGAACCTATGGTTCATATTATTTCTTTATCACATTACTTATAATTATAGGTTTTCTCCTAATCAGAATTTGACATTAATCACAAGTTTGAAGTGAATTATAAACATTTCAGAGTTGGTCATGGTTCAGGCTGATGGAGATTAGGAGCAATTCTGATGATAGATGCATAATCTCTCAACTGGGTTTTTACAAATATTTGCATACAAATGAGAAGTATCATTTGGATTTTTATAATATTCTAGGGGAAAATAGGAGGAAGGTTGGATATGTTCACTGCCTTAAGTTATTTATAAAAATAATAAAGCTGGGGTACAAATAAATAGTTTTCAATAGCACATTCTGTTATTTTCATTTTCTGAAGAATTTTATTGTATCGCAAAGCAATAAAATTAAAACATAATATTATACCCCCTCCTTGTAACAACACTTCATTCCAAGGACTTGGTTGTTAAGTAAGAAGTTTGTAAGTGAACAAGAAGGTTCTTCCTGAGCTGCTTCTCCATAGCGGAACACTTCCTTAAAAAGTGCTAACCTCAAGCTAATAAATGAATAAATACATAAAGCAGCAGAAAAGGAGCTGTGCATGTCAATGTGTCATATTAAAATTCTTTTACTCAGTGGCAGGCTTAAATATATAGCAGTATTTTTCATTGAGATGTGAAAGTCCTTGAGGTAGCTATTGTGTGCATGCCTTGTAGTACAGGTTTATTACTTGCAACATGTTTCTCAGCTTGAAAAACTTATAGCTTAAACTTTTAAAAAAAAATTAATTTAAATTTTAAGCCTGCTGAAATTGACAAATGCTCCCTTTATAGAAAAGACATCAAAATTAAGAAGACCTTGCCTTTCACTGAAGCCCTGCTCAGTCTTAATCAGTCATATGTTTTTCAGAGACTTGAAGGTACCACTGTATATGTTAGCAAATGTGACATTTGATATACTTGCTATATGTTTTCCTAGGGCATTAGTATTTGAGTTATGCGCAGAAAGAAATCATTGGCCAGTGCAATTCATTTAAAAATTAGCAAAATTTTAAAAACAATTAATTGTATTCTAAACCAATTCCAACTTGCAGTCTTCAAAGGAAATGATATACAAAGATATTGCAGTAATTTTTGACACTTACTGTTGTTTGGTACATGGAATTACCTAATATTTTTACATTATCCAAAAGGTTCTTTGAAAACATAAAACACAAGATTTAATAAAATCTGTACAGTTAATCCTATTTTGTCTTTTGCCAGGGTGTCAGTCCAGAGAGTACGAAAAAATGTCCTGAAGATCCAGAGAAGAGTTCCTGTTTCGCATTATTTTCCAAATTTGGAAAAGAGGTTATTTATATTATTCTTTGAACTGTGCTGGTAGCGTTTGCAGGGATGAAAAAGGCAAAGAATTCTAACTTATCATATTTTCATTTATATTTTTTCTTACTTTAAATCCATGACCTGTTGGTTTTAGTTAAAAGGACACTTGTGGGCTTATTTTAAAAGAATATTGTTGCTTTTTTTGAGGTACAGTGAATTATTTTTTATATTTATTCATTTGTTCAGGTAACAACACCTATGTTATTTCCATTAAAATTTTTCTTACCTCAGGTAACTGCAAAAATGAAGCAGTACAAAGATGAATTATTGGCGTCCTGTCTGGCTTTTGTGCTTTCTCTTCCATATAACATCATTATGCTTGATATCAAAGCATACACTCCTGCTTTACAGGTGAGTTAATGTGGTGATCGAATAATGAAAAAAAATTATTTTTGTAATTTTGTTAGTATACTTCATTTCACTTATACAAAATATTTTTTCATGATACTTCAATAATACGCAGGCAGGACTGCAGTCCTCTTTATATTACCATCACAACAGTGAGCAAATCAGTGAGAAAGTCCAAAATGTGAATGATACATGTTACATATGATGATGTAGTTTTATCATGTCTATTTGATTCTGTGGTTTAACAGTACCTTATTCCAGGAGCAAGTCTCTTTAACAATCTTAACATTTTAAATATTTGTAGTAATAGTTAAGAAAATAGTGTATTGTATGGTCAAAGATAACTTCAGGACAATGTGGATGTTTTATATCTCCAGAATTCTTATATATCTCCTTGTCATTATGCACAAACTACAGAATGCTTTTAAACTGGGTCTTAGCTACACTCCAATGGCTGATGTGGCACTGGATGCACTGGAGGACTGGTCAGCCCACATTCCTAAATACACTATTCAGCCTTACTACAAAGACATTGTGCCTTGCCTTGATGGTTATTTGAAAACTTCTGCATCAGCAGGTAAAAATAATAAATATACATCCTATTTGTTTACAGCAGTAAATCTAGGAATATGAAGATGTTTTTAGCATAATTCATGTATTACTAAATAGTCTTAGTAATGTCTGAGGTATAAAGAGCTGTAATTCAACTTCCTGATTTTCTATAGGACTACTTCGTGGCAGTTTATAATAGCGTTGGTGGAAGGTGTATGTAGTCAGTCATTTCTGCTGCATTTGGGGGGGCTTTAGTTTCTTGAAAAATCACAACTACAGATCTTGTTTTAATATTTATTTTATTGCTTGCATATTAAATTTTCAGTTTTGTATTTTAAAATAGGTGAATCTCAGAATAATTTGGAAGTGAAGAAACTTTCCAAAGCCATCCAGAAAGGAATGAACAAAGTAGTTATTCAGCATCTCAAAAAATCAAAGAATCTTGAATTGGTAAAGAATTTTCCTACCTTTCTAAAATACTAGCTTTTTATTTGGAAAAGTGATAGGTGGTTTTATTATTTCAATAAAAGCTAATTTTGTTTATTATGTAAATAAGCCTTGAATAGAATTTACATATTAAAGCTTAGAATTTCTCAGTAAACAATCAGTGTCTCACATTAGATTTCATTGGTAGCAATAAAAACTCTGTGGTTTATTACAGAATATATTATCCTCAGGCAGGCTAAAATCTCATACAAATAAAACTGTACCTGCTGGTATGATCTTGCAATATCTAGAATCAATAAAGATTCCATTCCACCAAAATCAAAGGATAGCATGTTCTTAAAAGGCTTCAAAATTTACAATATTTCTGACTTCTGACAAAACTTTCTGACAGAGTTTGGTTATGAAATATTGAAGATTTATAAAATAAGAACAGAGTATCTTTTCTGATTTTATACAACCATTTCTGTTGAAAACTTTATAAATTTGATAAATAAATTTAAGATTTTCAGGAATATTTGTAGGATTCGGGGGTTTCTGACACAGGAAACTGTTGCAGCATTGTTATATGCTTTGGTTATTTATGACTGTATTACTGTAATATTCTCCTGACCGGTGTTCCCAATTTGTGTCTCTGTTGCCTGATTTTACACCTTTTAAACTTTATCCTTATACTGTTCACATTATCCTTATACTGTTGTTATGGTTTAGGAAGAAGACCCGTCTTTAGAAGCAGTAAGAGCTAGAGTTGTACGCCTTCTTGGAACTTTGGGAGGACAAATCAATCGGCATTTAATTACAGGTAGCAATTTTATTTACATGCTTTTATATTTTTTTCTTGTTTTTAAATTGCTGCATTGATTCTGCACTTTTATATTGGTTTTAACTGTTTGAAAGCTGCCCAGAGTCGTATGTTGTACAAACTCAAATATTAGCCCTTCTGTGGATAAGCCAGTTCTCAGATTTTTAACCAGACATTCTTTTCTAAATGTTCCAGCTGCTTCTGCAGAGGAAAAGATGAAGAAATTTGTATCGTGGGATATAGAGAAGCATCTGAATTTTGCAGTTCCATTTGCTGATATGAAGCCTATTATATACTTGGATTTATTCTTGCCTCGGGTCACTGAATTGGCTCTTTGTGCTAGTGACAGACAGACTAAGGTATTAGGCTGAATATTTTTGTTCCATTCTTTTCCCTTTGAACTATTTTTTTCTGGATTGGGGCTATGGTTCAGTAACCTAAATATGAACGATACAAATAAATATTCCAAAAGTATAAACTCTGAAGATCTTTGAATACAGTGACATTATTTACTTATTGATTATTGGGGGCAATATACTGACTCTGTAAATCGCTTAGAAAGTGCTATAAAGCACTATGAGCAGTATACAAGTCTAGGTGCTATTGCTATTGCATTTATATCCTGCCTTTTCTCAGAGACTTCAAGGTGATATACATAGAAGTCTGCCTTACTTTTATGCTTACAGTAGCAGCTCTGTGGGATAGGTTGGGCTGACAGAAACTAGTCCAGAATGCTCCAATGAATTCCATGGCAGAGAGAAAGTAGAACTTGATTCTCTCCTGAACATGTCCAACAGTGTAAGCAGTACTCACCCCAGCTTTTTAATTGCAGGATAAAGATGTTAATTATTTGGTGAAATATTAATCCCTGTCCCTATATTGCTTGTATGTTTTAAAGGAAAATTAAAGATTTAGAGTTGTAACATAACATTCTTTCACATTAAATTGTATTTTTATCAAATAGAACGTGCTGAATAATTCATACTGATAAGTTAATTTGGAACAATCCAATCTAGTAGCTGATCAGTACTCACATTTTTCAGGTTGCAGCTTGTGAGCTGCTGCATAGCATCGTTATGTTCATGCTGGGAAAAGCTGCGCAAATACCTGAAGGACACGAGAATTCTCCACCAATGTTTCATTTGTATAAACGTATGTTTCCTGTACTGCTTCGACTTGCTTGTGATGTGGACCAGGCAAGTAAATTTCATTTTATTGCTTCAGAGTCAGATTGGTTTTTGATGTTAAAAAACCCCCAAAAAGTTATGAGAGGATTTCCAATGATTTTGGATTTCATCTTTGGTCTTATTGCCTCTCCCACAGGAAAACTTACTTTTTTGCCTGTTACATCATGGACGCCATTGAAACTAAAGAGGAGGAAAAATAGTTTAAAATTAAAAAACCAGTCATCAGTTCAGTCAATATATAGGTTAACTCAGTGTTTCTGAATTAATTTAACGTTGGACTACTAAATACCTATTAGGCAAAGGAGACCCAGTTTGGTCAGTCAATTCCTGATGGATCAAATCAAGCCTGACTAGGTGGCTCAGTGGCTAAGACACTGTCTGTCTTTCTGTCAATCCGAAAGGTTGGCGGTTCAAATCCCAATACAGGTCTCCTGCGTGAGCAGAGGGTTGGACTAGATGACCTCCAAGGTCCCTTTCAATTCTGTTATTGTTAATGTCTGTTAAATTCTCAGTTGATTAAGTCCCCCTCTCCTCCAAAAAACAGATTGTGCACTTCTTGGAAAAATTCTAAGAAGGAAATAAAAATATGTTAGAAAAAATTTAAGAATACCACGTTAAGCAAATAATCTCTCCCTAGTCTTTTTTTAACTGTTCACATTTTTTTAATGAATTTGTGAATGCCTTCCTGTTCTCTCCAAGCATTTGAATCCATTTATTTGCTCCCTTGAGTTTGTTTATGTTTTGCATACGATAAGGATTCCTACTATAAGCTCGTAGAGGCAAGAAGGTTGTTTGATTGAAATCTGTGATTACTTGAGAGCTATAAGCAAATGAATCTCAGTTTAATGAACCTCATTTTTATATATTCATCTGTTGTTTTCTTTTGGGATTGCCTATACAAGATCACATTTCCCCTTATCACAGCATGTATAGTTTTACAGTCAGTAATTATACTTCAGACATATCAGTTTGTCAGTTTTCTGAATTTAAGCATACATGCCAATCCATGTATGTTTCAACAGTCAGTTCAAAAGGGAACGAATACAAATTATTACACAGCACTTAATATTTAATAAAATATAATAAAGAGTCCAAGCTGTATGAAATCAAGTGAGTATGTGTTTCTAAAAGCTCTGACAAACATTGGGATCATTTTGTGAGAAATTTTCTACAGTATAATTATAAATCTAAAATGCAGAATAAACCAATCTTTCATTTTTTTTTTAGGTTACAAGACAACTCTATGGCACTTTAGTAATGGAATTAATTCATTGGTTCACAAACAATAAAAAGTTTGAAAGCCAAGACACTGTGACGCTACTGGAAGCAATTTTGGTAGGTGATTGTTGAGTAAGATAAATTATAAAGATTTCTGTCAAATTGTAACTTATCAGTCTAAGTTTTAAGATTTTCTCAATTAATTTTCAATTTCTTACACAGTGGTTGACAATTTGCCCAACTACTATTGTTTTATTTTCGACCATTGCAATATGGGTCTCATGCTGCTGTGGTTTATTTTATGTTTATATCTTTATTTTTAATAGAATTTAATTAGTTGATTTTAACCAACTAGAGAATCCTATTTTTCTGTTTAAAACAAAATCCCCTCTTATTAAACCAAAATTTTGTCTTGGAGGCGTTTACTTGAAAAGGTTAAATAGTCAATTTTTGCTGTCATTGCTATTTTTAATTATTTGGATAGCCTAAAAATGCCATATATAAATTACTTACTATTTCATTTTGTGTTGCATAAGTTGCATAACTCTGAAACACAGTGAATCTAGCTTGTTCTCTGTTTCAGGATGGGATAGTGGATCCTGTAGACAGTACTTTGAGAGACTTTTGTGGTCAGTGTGTCCATGAATTTTTGAAATGGTCCATTAAGCAGACAACTCCACAACAGCAAGAGAAAAGTCCAGTGAACACCAAATCTCTTTTTAAGAGGCTGTACAGCCTTGCTCTCCATCCTAATGCTTTCAAACGACTAGGTGCTGCCCTTGCTTTCAACAACATTTACCGAGAGTTTAGGTGAGCAGTGAATAAATTAATTGCTGAATCAAGCAATACAGTGATGTACAAATACTTGTACAGTTTCTATCAAATGTACTTTAAAATACTATTAAAAGTTGTTACTTGTGGGATATTAAGTAGTTGTAAATCTGATGAGGATAAACATTGCCACAACCTTTTGTGATACTGGGTGCAATAGATTTGAATTCAAAATCAAATAAATAAATGAAATACTTCAATCTATTAATTTTTGCAACAGTTTTGCTGTGTTCATAGTTATTAAAATCTGGATTGTTTGGCATGATTGGCATTGGGTATCACAGCTGTGGTGTCTGTTCATATTTAGTAGAATCCAGTTAATAACTCATGTTTATTCCACAAGAGATCAAATTGCAATTATTTGCGTCTGTGCTAAACATTTTTGAGCCATCTGAGACAATAAAGTTACCATTTTTTACACTGCATTAGTGTTCTCACCTAATAAGCTTAATTTGTTTCCCCTTCGTTTCATAGAGAAGAGAATGCTCTGGTGGACCAGTTTGTTTTTGAAGCATTGGTTGTATATCTGGAAAGTCTGGCCTTGACACATGGAGATGAGAAGTCTTTAGGTGATATTGACAGCTTTTGTTGGATTAGGTTTATATTTGTTGTTTCAGAATTGTTTAAAAACTTCAAGCCTAAATATTTTAATAGTTTTCTAATGAAATGTTTCTGTGTTGAGCAGTTAGAATGTTTCTGAGAAATTATATTATAGAAATGTGTTGACAGACAATTTTGGAAAGAATGCTTTTTTAAAAAATAGACTTGAAATACTTTTATGTATGGTTCATATTTTATATTAATTCAGTATTATGTTCTTTTAAGCATTACATTTTAGTAATTTATTTATTACAATTCTAAAAATATAAAAAATTAAAACAGCCAAAACAGTCTCAAAATAAATAAATCATCAATCATGATTGATCAACTAACAGTAAATCCAAGATACACAGCCCTTGATGTACTCAGACCCAAATCTGAGTACGTAGCCAAGTTTTCAAGCTTTTACCATGTAAGACTTTTATTACAAACAATCAAACTAAGTGAGACATGTTCAGGGTTCTCTGTTCTCCAAAATGGGAAAAAATGAGAACTATTAAAAATTAGGCTAGATGTTACCACTTTGTGGATTAAACATAGACTGAATCCAATTTTCAACCGGAAATGTGTTCACTATCAGATTTCAAATTACCTTTTTTTAAAAAAAATTTGATTTATATGCCGCCCTTCTCTGGAGACTCGGGCGGCTTACAATGCGCTAAGCTTCTCAGACAAAGCACATGGAAGAGATATTATCTATAGTTTTGTGTCTTATTCTCAGAAAACCTTAAAGGTTCCCGACTTAGCAGAGAATTAAAAAATATTTAACAGTCCTTATACAGTATCAGCAAAGCTAGAGAGTAATTTAAGTAATGTGTATCTTATCATTGCAAAACCAACTAAGGGTCATATCTGTTCAAAATTTTACTTGGAAGCAATCACAATATTACTTTTCCTTGATTTGAAAATAGGTACAGTTCAACAGTGCTGTGATGCTATTGATCACCTCAAGCGTATCATTAAGCATAAAGCATCTACTTTGAACAAAAAAAGCACTCGGAGATTGCCGCGGTTAGTATTAATTACTTTATCAATTCAGAGGGAGCATCATTACATAGCACTTAGTTATTAGTTTCAGTGATTTTTCTTCTGAGGAAACACTATTATAATCTAACAATATATTTCAGCATTCTATAAACTCTGAATTTGTTCCCTAAATTTACTTGCAGCTAAGGTGGGCATCCAGTTTAATTGACCTGGATAAACCTCTATATCCAGACTTTTGCATACAGATTGAATGTATCTAGTTTAAATACATCCAAGCTACATATTTGCTACATGCAGCAAAGTGCAATTCTGTCACAAATATAAAAGATGAAACACTTGTTCGATCTGATGTGGTATGGGGGAATAAAGAAAGTTACTAATTAATAATTTATTTTGCAGTCAGGAGGAGAAATTAATATTTTAATATTATGTATAATATTTAGTATTGGAGATTCAAATACAAGGCATGGTAAAAATCTGACTACAGTATAAAGTTCTAATGCATATGAATCTGTTGATTCTCTTATTGGTAGAGCATTTGAAATCTTACATTTATATATAAATGCAAAAGCAGAGCAGACAACTGCTTGATAATTTCAGACTTACGTTTTAATTCATTCCTGTAGGGGATTTCCATCTAGATCTATTTGTTTAGAGGATGTTGTCATGTGGCTTTTAAGACAGTGTGGACAACCGCAAACTGAGTGCCGGCACAAAGTCATGGAACTGTTATTTGAATTTGTTCCCTTATTGCCAGGTATGTACATTACAATATGTGTAAATAGTCTATTGCTATCATGATATACTGACTTTTGCACTGTGTTGCAAATTGGAAATTCCTTTTAAAAATTTCCCTTTTGGAAGCCTAGCAATTTATTTTACTTTCCTCACATAAATACATTTTGAAAGTATGTGGACCAGTTGTACTGTTGTGTTCTGCATACCATTGGTTTACTTACATTTTATTTATATTGGTAGGACATGTTCTATAGTTTAATAAATTGGCTTTTGTCAAATCAAAGTAGTATAAAAATGTTACTACCGTTTTCTATAATTATTTAAAAATTGTATTATCATCTCGCCAAAATCAAATCCTTGGAATAATTAGCTCTATTCATTTTATAGACTGTCTAAGGGTAGCAGAGAATATTCTTTGTCAATTTCTCTATCAATCCAGTCTTTATTTAAAAATGGATCCATTTTTGGAAATAGTTTTTTAGCTTCCCTCCATTTTTATAATAAAAATATTTTTTTCGGGTGGTTTTTTTTTTAAACATAAGCTTGGAATTGAATTGCAACACATTTATCCAGAATCTTTAATCTGTTTGCTTCTCTAACAGGAAACCCATCTCCATCTTCATGGTTGGGTGATGTTCTCCAGAAAGAAGGACTCTATTTTCTGATAAAGAAATTTGAAGGAGGAGGATGTGAGGGTGAAAATGTCTCTGGAATCTTATCTCATCCAACTCTCTATGAGTTGCAAGGGAACTTTAGTTTGCGAGCTGTTGTTCAATGGATGGATATGCTTTTAGCTGCCTTAGACTGTTACAATACCTTTATTGAACAGGGAATGATAAAACCAACTGAGATCTTAGGTAGGTAATGACCTAATCAGTTTGCATTGTGATTTATCATCCCAAATCCATTAGAAGAAATTACATAACTACAGATGTGAAAATGGTTCATGTTGAAGTTCATGTTTAATTGCAAATTTTGATAGAATTTTTATAATCTTTTAACCAATATACAGAAAGTCCAGAGTCCTAACCCCTTCATTTAGGAACACTGTTCCACCAGACTGATTGGCAAGTGCCAATGGGGAATCTTGCACTGAGGTAGATTTGCATTATAGAAGATCTCACTCTCCTTTGTATTCTTTACTTTGCCAAAAAGTACTTCAGTCTTATCATCAAAGAACTTTCCAATTGTATTTTTTCTTCTTAATAAGGTCATTCTTTGGTGCTGGCTATCAGAAAGGCCTACTTTTTAAAAATAATATACAGTATGTTGGTATAAATGATTTTTGGAAGTGCTTGTGAATTTTGGAATAAAAAATTGTGATGGCTGTATTTTTAAAAATTTTTAAATATTTGTTTAAAGGTACAAACACAGGGTCTTCATTTTTAAAATCACTGGAGTTCTTCCTTGGTAAAATTGCCTTGTACAATATATCTGGTGCAGAACAATGTTTTAGCAGTGCATCCAAAGGTGATACATTGTTGAGTCCACAAGAAAGAGAAGAATACAATTATAGCAAATGTACAATTATAGTTCGGATTATGGTTTTTGGCAGCATGATTTTGGAGACTCACCAGCAACATTTCTGGAAGGTAGGTTTGGCTTCACTGCTTCAAGCAAGTTTGCTATGAACTACCACGCTTAAAGGGACTTAAGAAATGCATACATGGGCACACTATTTTCTCACTTTGGGGCAAATTATTTTTAGAAATTGTGATTTATTTTATTTAGTCAAGTTATATGTGTAGTGTAGGGTTTCCTGTAAGTAGGGGATTGGACTAGAAGACCTCCAAGGTCCCTTCCAACTCTGTTATTCTATTCTATTCTATATAAGCTCAACATGACTAACTGTGATGTATAATCAAAGCAGTAACAGAATAAAAAATTATAAGACATAAAGGACAGTATTCCAAAGGCAATTCAACAGTAATAAACAATCCAGATCACAAGACCATGTGCCCCAATGCGGGAGAAAAAAATGGCTTAAAGGCCTTAAAAAAGGCAGGGAGGGCCAAGACATGCAGATCTACTGTTATTCCACAGGGTGGACATGATGATAGAGAAGGCATGTCTCTTGGGTTCTACTAGATGATACTTAAGTAATGGAATTGGAACATATCAACACTATCAGATCTTATGAGACCAGTAGCAGTAATTGGATACAAACAATCTTGCACAGATCTAGTTTCTGTGCCAAAAGATCCAGCATCTTGAATTGTACTTTGAACTCCAAGTGCAATTAGTGTAGTTTTGTAAAGTAGTGATGTTGCATGGTGTCTCAAGTTGTACCATAACTACCTGTATGACGTTGAGATGTACCCATAACTACCTGTAGTGCTGTATCTTAGACTGCATATACCTTAAAGCCTCATATAGAGCATATTGCAGTAATCTAGATGAAGGTAGCCAAGGCATGAGTGAGTAAGACTTCCTGATTTAAGAGTGGTATAGTTGGCATATAAGATAGGTTTAAGATACATTTGTGATATAGTTTAGGTGGAGTTAAAATAATGAAAGAGAATTGTGTAATTTTAAAAATGTCTTTATATCCAACATTGCCTTTGTGTGCTGTCTTCTGACAAATTCAGATAAATGCCTGTTGCAATTTTTATGACACTGTACCAAATGAGCTGAATTAATATACTGATTAAACATGTTGTTTAATACAAACCCAAAGGAATATATTTTCCTTATATGAAGATGATGATATTATGAACAATTTGTTGAAAGTATGCCCACTAGATGCATGCTGAAGTGACTGTCAGAGTATAGCAGAACTGTTTCCTCTCAGTTACCTTCAATAAATCTCATAGGTGTTCTTGAAAATTTGATCCAGTTGTTCATCTATAAACATACAGCTTACATAATACCATCTAACTAAATCCTTTAACTTTTGAAAAAATTGTATATAAATAAAATGTAGATTGAACAAAATTATTATTTCAGGGGGATGCACACAGAGATGGTATATTTAAGGGTAAATGTTAAATGCAAATTATAAACATTTCAAATTAAAAGTACTTGTCTATCTCATTTTTATATTACCATTTCTAGCTGCTTGAGAAAGAGCTGCTTAATGAGAATCTGATAAAACTTCTTGTGAAAACGATTTGTGACCCAAAAAGCGTAGGCTTTAATATAGCTGATGTACAAGTTATGGAAAATCTCCCAAGTATTTGTGTGAGGCTAGTAAAAGCTTTGATGAACTCTCCCTATAATGAATATCTAGAGAATAATATCAAAGAAATAATAACCATGAAAAGGTAAGACACTTTTGATTCAGTATTCTAATATCACTGCTTAAAAATGCAAATAATTTTTAGGGTGACATTTAGTGAGTATGTTATACAATTGTAATTTATTCATTTCTATTTGTTAGCATTGAAGAACTTTGCACTGTTGATTTGTACAATCCAGAAGCCCGGCTGGATCATGTTAGATATGTATCCATTCTTTCTGCCTGCAGACAGCTTCACAAGGCTGGTGTATTGCACTGTATCTTGCAATCTAAGGTAAAAATATATGTATTGATATAAATGGGAGTTCACATGTATATCATGCCAATGTAACATGTTTGTTAGTCGTTGAACATTAGGCATTCATCACTTACCAAGTATTGTATATGTATCGCTCTTTTAGGGGCATCTAAATGATGCAGTTCTCATTCTTTTAATAGTTTGGGGGATTTAATGCATTGGAGGAAAGCCATTGTTTTTCCTCAGTTATTTAGTTTAAGAAGAATCTCTAGGTTTTTTAAAAAAAATAATGGTAAAGACTGTAAGAACTTTAGACCAGGGGTCCCCTACCTGTGGCCCACGGCCGACTAATGGACTGTGAGGGGTTTCCAACCAGACCACAGAAATGGCCAATGAGCACACGCATCCTCACTTGCGGAGCAGCAGACATTTAGAAGACATTTATTTAATTGCTTAATTATAAATATGTTTTTAGTCAAATGTTTTAATGTTTTTCTCTCCCCAAAGGGTGGCGATCTACATTTTGAAACTGGTTCTAAGCTCATGTTAGTAGTGTACAAAGGTATTGCACCAGGAGATGAAAGAAGGTCCCTTCCTTCATTAGACATCGGCAGTAAACAATTAGCTGAGGGACTTCTGCATCTGGCTTTTGCTTTTGGTGTTCGGGTAAGGCCTTGGCCTTGTTGGTGCCATCTGTCTCTTTTCTGTCTTCTCTCTTTCTGTCTCTTCTTTGGAATTTAAATGTATTTAAGAAACTTTCCAGTTGCTGATCTCTGTCCCTTATATAAGCCACCACCCAAGTTAATGTTATATCACATAAAGAGAAAATAAAGTAACTTTAATTAAAAATAGGCATGGGTTAGGGTTAAGGTTTGTCTTTACCCATAGATCTGTAGGACAGTGAGATTAGTGGTGATATATATAGATACACACACACACACACACACACACACACACACACTGTAGCCTTACCATGCCTTCTCAGTTGAGAAAAGTATTCTGGATAGAGTGAGTTCTTTTGTTCGACATAGAGAGGCCGAACTACATACAGAACTCCCTTAGAATTTCCATACTGCAGTTCTGCACCTGAATATCAGAAGAGACCTTTTCTTCTTTGCCTTCCTATTTACAAGCTTAGTTCACTTAGGAAAGAAAAACAGAATCTCAAAAGCAGCAAAGACGTGAAGAATTAGTTTGCTGGTAGATCTTCCAAAGTAGCTACTGCTGCCAAAAGCTTTGCTGGACAGTTGCAACCTACTATGCTGTCATCAGTATCTTGTTCCCCTGGAAGCACTGAATAACCTCCCTACTCTGAATTAGTGGTGAAATTCAAATTTTTTTACTACCAGTTCTGTGGGCGTGGCTTGGTGGGCATGGCAGGGAAAGGATACTGCAAAATCTCCATTCCCTCCCCACTCCTAGGAAAAGGATATTGCAAAATCCCCATTCTCATCCCACTCTGGGGCCAGCCAGAGGTGATATTTGTTGGTTCTCCAAACTACTCAAAATGTCCGCTACCGGTTCTCCAGAACCTGTCAGAATCTGCTGGATTTCACCCCTGCTGTGAACCTAAATATCCCAAAAAGAGAAAGCAGCACAATTGATGGAAGACATTTGTAGATGTGCCACCTGGGTGCCTGCTTTCACCTCTACCACTGTAAGATTAGTGCTTAGGTATCAGTAGAGATGAATTTTGTAAGAAAAACAAAGCAATTACTCTGGGCTACTATTGCTCATCTCGCCAAAGGATATCTGCCTCTGTTCAAATACAAAAAATGGTTCTCCTTGGAAATCCTGATGTGTTCTGTATTATTTTCTATTTGTGATTTTTGATTAAGAAGATACATGGGAAAAGTTGAATGACAAAAAATACTCTTTTGTATTTATTTCCCTTAGTGCACAGAGCTGGTGAGCCTCTTGTTGAACACATTGATGTTATCTGTACCATTGTCTGGAGCCGCCCAAGAAAGTCTTATCAACTTTTCTCATGGAGAATATTTCTACAGTCTCTTCTTAGAAATCATTAACCGGGAGTTGTTGAAAAATCTGGAAATTGCTGTACTTGAGCTTATGAAATCAGCTTTAGATAGCCCCAAAATGGTACTGGATTTTTCCTTTAAGATGTTGTTTAAATTTTTAAAATATTCCTTTAAAATATACTAGCATATTTATTTTTTTAGGTTTTATTTCCCCAAAAATTCACAATGAAACTATAACTATATTTTAGCTATCCTTCTATTTTATCATTGGTTCTTTGTTGGTTTTATTTCTGTTGAATTATTTATTTTTCATTTGTTATTATTTTTAATAGTATTTTTTTAGCCTTTCATTACTTTTACCTTGAACACCACTTCTATTTTTAGAATAGATCTACTACTAGATCTTCTTGTTACTATTCTATAAGCAATGGGTGTTTTGAAAGTGGCTAGAACATTCTGATTTTACATTCTTAGTTTCTTAGAAGTACACTTTCTAACGTTTGGGAAACTCTTCTAAAAATGTACTTACCAATTGCTTACCTTGCACATTTTGTGCCTCTGTTCCACAATATAAAAGTTGAATTAAATTAAAATGCTGTCAATATTGTATATTTTCAATATTCTACACTGCAGGTTAGTACAGTTTTGAATGGTATGTTGGATCAAAGCTTTAAAGACCGTGCTACTTGCAAACAACAAGGAATAAAACTAGTAGCTGCTATTTTAAAAAATTGGGGACATCTTGATCATTGGTGGGCCAAAGATGCTTCTCCTGAGAGCAAAATGTCTGTTTTGACGCTATTGGCTAAAGTTCTACAGGTAAACATATATATATATTCACACATATATATCTACCCAACCTCCTCTGGGTAATTTTCCTAGGGTTATAATATCAAAATTGATTTTGTAATAATAATTATTTTTAAATGTCGGTGGTATTTCTACAGCCATCCAATATTGTAGCCTTGTTTCTTTATTTTCTATGTTTGGTTTAAAAAAAGGTAAGTATGTTGTAATCGGTTGTAATGTCATTTCAAGATAGTGTTACAAGGTAAAAGCAGCATCCTGTTCATCACCTTAATTTTTGATTTGCTGTACTTCTAATCATGATAAAGTGGTCTCTTTCATCCTAATAATAAAGGCTAATATTGAGGTCTGGTTGAGGACACTTGAAAATTGAGATTACTTGTGTTTTCTAGGTAAGACTATAGTTATATCAGGCTACCTTTTTTAAAAAATTTGATTTATATGGCGCCCTTCTCTGGAGACTCAGGGCAGTTTACAGTGCGTTAAGCCTGAGAGAAGACATCTGGAACTAATAATACCTTGAGAGAATTCTGGGTACTTAGAAATGTAAAAATGTTCAGTGTGTTCAGAAGTATTAGATGTATATTTATTTATTTAAATATATTTATTTCCATATCTGTGTATAAATTGCTGTATTATCATGGCTGTAGCATGTTGATCTTCAGTCCGCCTTTCTAAGGATCTCAATATATGTGGGATATGGTCCAGTAATTATTGCACCTGTATAAATATTGCAACATTACTCCCCATATTAACTATACTTATATGATGGATGATTCACAATTGAAACTGCCAACTTTTCCTACACTATGAACTAAAATGACTCAAATCTTCTGTCAGTTTGGTTTATAGTATCCAACTTTATTGTATAATCGAGAGTGTTTGTTATTTGTCTGCATATATTTAGAATTGGGACTAATATGAAGTTAAATTATAATAAAATTGTTATTTCTTTGAAAGAACGCTTTGATTTTAAGAGGCATTATGCTGCTGGGTTTTTTGCATTTATTAATGTAATGTGAGAGTTCTTAAGAGCTCTACATGACACAAAAGTATAGAAATATATTGTATATAGAAATATAAAACAGATAATGTAAACTTTCCTTAATGAAATGCTTATTATTCTAAAGTGTATTTTAAAATATAAGTTCTTTTATGTTTTCAAGATCGACTCTTCGGTGTCATTTACTCATCATGAGGCATTTCCCCATGTTTTTAATACATACACATGTCTGCTTATGGACCAGAAGTTGGGTTTAAATCTCAAGGCAAGTGCATTATGCATGCTTATTAGTGTAAATAAAGAATGTGTTGCATAGAGTGGCCATTTAGCTTTATTCAGATTAGCTAGAAACATTGAACTGCAGTGAGAATTATTATTATCGTTATTTAATGCTGCCTGACTCTCAACCACTCTGAGTTAAGTCTGAGGAGGCTTCATGGAAGTTGTGCCAATATCACTAAGGATAAATATTCATGTTTACTGTGGATATCTGTACTGAGGACTATTTTTTGAGTAAATGAAACCCAACCCCATGTAATCTGTTGCTGGTAGATAAACTGAATAGAACGTTGCAGGATTCTATCTGAGTCAGTCACTGGGACCAGAGGTTTTGTCTTCTGAGCTTTTGGATTTGTGTTGGAGCCCTTCTTCAGGGAACTTCTCTCTAGCCAGCGACCGACCCAGATTGAATCCTGCAGCATTATCCTGGGACATGTATATTCCCCTTCAGTCGGGAACAGAATATCGTTAGCAGGGAGGGAAATGAGAACAACCTCTGACTGTTAAATAGAATTAACAGGGTTAAAGATCTCTACAAAAATATCCACAAGAGTCTGTCTTAACCATATGAGAGTAGTTTCAGCTCTCCTTTGTAATCTACATTTCTTAGCACTTAATTAAAAAACAAGAAACCAGTTTTGGAAGAAACAACAAACTCTACAGTTAACTAAAGCTAAATTTACCAAGACCATTTCAGGTTATGATTTGTTTGTATGGATAATGATCAAATGTATAAGCCAACTAGATTTCACAAATTATTGTTTGTTACATCTGAGCAAAGATTATGGTGTAGCCTGCTGCTTTTCTACTTTGTTTTCCCTACTCAATCTTAAATGTTTACAGTTTACATTCCTATGGTCCAAATGCTATTCAGAATGTGTAATTAACCAGAGTTAAAATTAAATCTTAAAACATTTTCAGATTTCAATGTGAAAATTGAAAAATCTTAATCTGACCAGAATTTACTGTTCTTATCTAGTTGTGCGTCATTTTTTTTGTTAAAGTTTCTCAAAAGGCAATAAGATTTTAGATTTAACCAGATCTACCATGAAACATTGTAAATTGTATATATTTCAGAGTCAGGCAATTATTATTTTGCCATTCTTCACTAAACTTGTCGGAGAAGGACTTCGTACACTTAAACATGCACTTGATCAACTTGTAGCATATAATTTCCCTTTGACATCAGATGAGTTTCCTAAGAGAACTTTAAAGTACAATAACTATGTGGACTGCGTAAAAAAAGTAAGTGAAAAAAATCTAGAATGATTTTTTGCATAGTTGATTTATTTCTAGCATATTACTAATTCTAAGTCCTAATTAATATAAAGCAAACAAATCTATGAACTAAACTATAGGAACAAACAGACTATGCAATATTACGGTATTATAAAGAGAAATTATCTTATTTGTAATAAGATTTTGCTATTTAAAAACTTACCTAATTTCATGTGTAATTGTTAAGTATTTTTATACTTTTAGAAATTATAATAATCAATTGACATAACCTTAACATTCTAAATTCCTTAATTTTTAAAGGCATTTATGTTTATATCTTAATTTTAAAGGCTGTTGGCACCCAGAATTGTTCTAGTGCAGTGATGGCTAACCTTTTTGTCGTTGTGTGCCAAAAGTGGGGGGAGCGTGGGGGGGTCATGAGTGCGGGTGCCCACATCCATAATTCAATGCACCCCGCCCTCCCACACATGCGCACGTGACCCCCCACACTTCCCCCTGCTTTTGGCACGCAATGGCACGGTGGGCCTGGTAGGCCCGTTTTTCCCCCTCCCCAGGCTCCCGGGGCTTTCTAGGAGCTTGTGAGGGGAAAAACAGCCTTCCCCATCCCCCCAGAGACCTTCCGGAGGTCGGAAACAGCCAGTTTCCCAACTTCCAGTGGGACTGGGAGGCCTGAAAATCAGTTGGCTGGTGCGCACATGCGCGCTGGAGCTGAGCTAGGGCAACACTCGCGTGCCCACCAATATGGCTCCGCGTGCCACCTGTGGCACCCGTGCCATAGGTTCGCCATCACGGTTCTAGTGAGATGGCCATCCAAATCAATCAATGTTTTATTAAACATACCAGAAAAAAAATGAATTTATGTAGATAAGCCTAAGAATACATTTTAGTGTATAGAAACTCTTAACTGTACAATTATTCTTTTATATTTTAGCTTTTAGATGCACTAGAACTATCCCAGAATTCTACATTATTGGAGCTGATGACAGAAATTCTTTGTAGGGACCGTAAGCATGTAATGGAGGAATTATTTGAGATTAACTTCAAAAGAATTGCCAAAAGGTAGTCAGTAAAGCATATTCTTTAATCGCATTATATTAAGAGCATGATTAAAAAACGAGTTCAGTAATATGTTAAAGGCTTAAAATGTGAACAATGACAGCTGCTATGCTATGCTATGCTATGCTTATACATTGAAATTCATACATATTATTTGTGTATTTATATGTATTTCACTTTGCTTTCCTATCAGAGATACTCATACTGGAGAAGACACAACACATACGATTTTTTAATAGCAGTAATATGGGTTGTGGTTGTGATAGTTAGCTGGAATTTATCTCAGACACATAGAAAAACAGATTGGTTTGTAACCAAGTCACAGTTTTAGAAAGAATTCACTGAAAGATTATGGATAACATATAATTTACAAGTAGGAAAGTAGTTGAAGATTCTACTTAAATTTATTGTGGTGTTTAGGGGCAGCTGTGAAAGGCAAGTGCTATTGTTGGATACCGTGCATCAGATGTTCCAGAGTGAAACCCTTCACTCAAATATAACCCGACAAGCCTATGTAGATCGATGTCTTCTCATTCTGTTGCTTCACTGCAGCTTAGATGCATTGAAAGAATTTCTAAGTAAAATTATCATAGAGGCTATGGATATACTGAAGTCCAGGTTTACGAAGGTAAAGATGAATTATTACTAAATATATTATTTTTTAAAAAAAATAAAACACCTATTCATGTATGAATCTCCTTTGACATTTTGTTCTGTAAATGTATTTTTCCAGTCAAATGAAACTTCTTTTGAAACCCAGCTAATCAAGAAAATAAGCTATTACAAGATTCTAGAAGTTATGTACTCCCGTCTGTCCAAAGAAGATGTGCATTCTAAAGATTCCAGAATTAACCAAGCTTTTCAGCATTCTACCCATGTAGAGGGGAATGAACTTACAAAAACACTTATAAAGTGAGAATTGTTCATGTATGCTTTAATACAATGTTGCCAATAATTAATTTGGTTATCACAGTCAGTAAAAAAATATTTTGAAATATTGCCTTAAAAGTGTCATGGTAGCTACATGGAGGAGCAGTAATACCCTATTAATAATGATAAACACTTAATAAACTTTTCCTATTTGTTTAAAAGAAAATTCGCAATTCTTTCTTGATCTTAAAGGTTTATCATGAAAATCTTAAAGAAAAATTATGTTGCTTTCCTTCATAAGTTTTATTTTGGTTAACAATTCATTGAAAATATTTTACTGGTCTGAATCCTTTTCAGGCACATGAGATAAATATTTCAAAAAAAGTCCATCAAAATTGGATTTTTTTCAAAAAGCTCTAGGACAGGGGTGTCAAACTCGCAACATGCAGGCCGGTTGCATCACGTGCTGCCCCCCCTCCCCGGTTTAGCGAAGGGGGGAAAAGTCCCAATACATCATGTGACGTCGCTGTGATGATGAGTTTGACACTCCTGCTCTAGGATGTCTTAAAAACTGTTGCCCTCTGCAGTTTGGAGATTAATGAATGTACACTTTTACTTTTTTTCCTCTGGCCTTGTCCTTTATATTGTATTATTTATGTTTTAAATAAATTTATTGTATTATTTATGGTATTATTTGTGCAGTGGTGAAATTCAATTTTTTTTATTACCGGTTCTGTGGGCGTGGTTTGGTGGGCGTGGCAGGAGAAGGATATTACAAAATGTCCATTTCTACCCCACTCCAGGGGAAGGATACTGCAAAATTTTCATTCCCATCCCACTCCAGGGGAAGGATACTGCAAAATCTCCATTTCCTCCCCACTCCTGGGGGAAGGATATTGCAAAATCTCCATTCCCATCCAACTCTGGGCCAGCCAGGGGTGGTATTTGCTGGTTCTCCGAACCACCCAAAATTTCCACTACCAGTTCTCTGAACCACTCAAACTTTCAGTTACCGGTTCTCCAGAACCTGTTAGAACCTGCTGGATTTCACCCCTGTATTTGTGTCATTTAGCCTTATTTATATAAATAGGGTACACCGTAGTCTGAGGGTTGGTTATAATTGGAATGGAATATTAACTAAATAAATAGATCTCATCTAAAGCTAGCTACAACTTCACTTTGTATTTTCTGGAATGTATTTATTCAGCAAATTAAATCTCAACTAATAGCCCTGATGTTTCTCAGATGTATTAGGAGTTCTAGTGCACATATACACAGGGTAGCAGATTTGGGAAGAGTACACACATTTTTTAAAAAAATGTCTTGGTATTTTTTTCTTTTTTTACTTCCTTTCAAGGTCCTGTTATGATGCCTTTACAGAAAACATGTCGGGTGAAACACAGTTGTTGGAAAACAGGAGACAGTTTCATTGTGCTGCATATAATTGTGCCATTGCAGTTATCAGCTGTGTCTTCAATGAAAGTAAATTCTATCAAGGTTTTCTGTTTACTGAAAAACCAGACAAAGTACGTAATAGTAAACAGATACTAGATGGAATTTTGGTGTAGAAAGGTGGTCAACAGCCTATACAGTGGTTGAGTATTTTTTAGACCCTGCCTGTGGGTTTTGTTAATATTAATTTGTATTGGTTTTATGTATTTTATATAGTTTGAGTTCATTGATTTTGTAGTTTTTAAATTACTGTAAGCCATCCAGAGTTATGCAGTTCAGTTGGCAACTATATAAATAGAATGAATGAATGAATGAACAAACAAACAAACAACAAGATGAAATTAATGGAATTTGAATGGATAAAATTTTAAAATATTTTTATAGTAAAAATCACCTTCATCTTCCAAAATTGGTTAAATTGTGCTCTTATCAATAGGTAGAAGAATACAAAATGTAGCAAATGCTGCCTTAAATACCATTGCTCATGGTACCTCTCTGGGCTGGTTTGGGAGATTAGGGAATGGGATGGATGGTGTTGCAGTGGCTCTCCTTCTTTCCCTAATATTGGTTCCAATCATTTTTGATACTGACCCTTGTCCCCAGCTCTTACTCTTGAGCATGTGTGTGTCAGTGTTCAGTTCTATCAACTCCTGTTTAATGTCTAAATGAGACTTCTTGGTTAGGTCATCTCTTACATGAGGTTATATATCAGTGTCCTGATGTTGTACATATCAGCCCTTGCTTGTCCAAGTAATGCCCTCAAGGTTCTTTGTAGAAAGACTCTGAGGAAACTAGATGAGGAGAAAATGAATCCGACTCAATCCTATAAAGTATAAGCGGCCTTCGGTTTTGAGGCTTCCTGAATCCAGAGGTCTTATGAGTTAGTGTTGAGTGTTTGTCTTTGGTGTTTGAGCTGCCTTTGGCACAATATGCTGTGTTATCTTGTATTTTTATATTTATTTTTGTATGTAATATAGCTTTTTTAAAAATCACATATACCTGCCTAGGTTACATATTGAGTAGTAACAATATATTATGACTAAATTAAAAAATGTTTGTAATAAAGTAAATCATGGTGATTACAATTTGCTTTTGTCCTACAGAATCTGCTTATTTTTGAAAATTTGTTAGATTTACAGCATCGTTATTCATTTCCCATAGAGATTGAGGTAAGAAATCTTATTCCCTAGATGTTCTGAAATTGTAATCATTTTTATCTAGCATGATACTAGAATGTGGTATAGATAATATAAGAAATTAGTGTTCCCAGATAAGGTTATTGAGACTTTTTTTCCAATTATAAAAATTCTGCAGTAAGCTTAAAGAGTCTAAACAGAAGACAAGTATCGAAGTATACCTCCTTGAATTAGTATCCTTATATAACACTCTAGTACTATGAATGGATTGTATCCTTTGGTAAATGTTAGCCTAATTCTTCCTGCTGGCTACTACTTGATATGGATTATGATGAATTCCAAGCTTAATTTTGGCATGGTGGAATTTAAACCTTGTCTTATCTTATAACAGCAGTCCCCAACCTTTCCAGCTCTGTGGATCAGCGGGGAAAGGGAAAGAGCAGAGGTGGTATTCAACAGGTTCTGACCAGTTCTGGAGAACCAGTAGCGGAAATTTTGAGTAGTTCAGAGAACTGGTAAATACCACCTCTGACTGGCCCCGCCCCCATCTATTCTCTGCCTCCCGAGTCCCAGCTGATCGGGAGGAAATAAGGATTTTGCAGTATCCTTCCCCTGCCACGCCCACCAAGCCATGCCATGCCACGCCCACCATGGCCACAGAACCGGTAGTAAAAAAAATTGAATCCCACCACTGGGAAAGGGGATGGTTTTGTGTACACGCCTGTCATGCAAATGGAGTTTCACGTATACACTCTCCTACTGCTTGCAAGGCCTGGTTCTCAATAGGCTGCAGCCCAGTACCGGGGTGTGAAGCGGAAGTTGGGGTCCCCTGTCTTAAACATCATGAATATGTAGGCGAGTTCTTACAGTATTGATGCACAGCTTTAGCCCCTACAATGATTATTTACTTCCCAAAAAACTTACCAAAGGGTCATTTTTAATGTGAAAAAAATTAAATAAAAAGTGGATGGTAATTTTGTTAGGTAAGTGAAACCGAATTTTATCTAACCAGATTGTCTACTTTTTGGAGCATGACTATCCAGCATGCCACTCAAACGCCAGGTGCCTAGAAACAAACTGGGTAGTGCAATCATGCATTTATTGGTGTTTAAGATGCCACAGAATTCCTTGTTGTATTTTTCTTGGTTTATTTAGAAATTCTGTAAACATATCAAATACCTGAAAGCTTTTTATATTTTCTAGGTTCCTCTGGAAAAGAAAAAACGGTACATAACCATTAGGAAAGAAGCCAGACAAACAATGAGTGGGGATTCAGGTATTTGCTATGTCTACAAAAAAGATGAATTGATGACGGCTTAAGTTATTCTGTGTCAAACATGAATATACGTGTACTAATATAAATATACTTTGAAAGCAGAAATAAATAAAACCAATCTAGAGAGCCAGTATAGTGTAGTAGTTAAGGTGCTGGGTTGGGCATGGAGACACCCGTATTCTAGTACTTGGTTTGAAGGCCAGACATTCCCTCTCAACCCAAATTGGCATCAGGTCTACAAGAAGCCAGCTGAAAACCAGCTGCCTCATTACATCATGCTGTGGCACCTTTGGTGTGTAACTATGGTGAGCACAGTGAAAAATAAGTGGACTCTGCAACGGAGCAGGAGAAATTCTAGGAATAACAATCTGGACTACGTCTCTTGCTGTTTTCAGTATTAACGTTCGCTAAAGATTTGTTTAATTAAGGGATAAATGCAATGTAATGTTGAAATCAGAAAATTCAGAAAAGGAATTTGAAAGAAGAAAATGTATTTAGCATTATTTATTGGAAACATATAAAGAGGTTTGTGTAACTGATTTTGTAATTTTTATTGGGAAGCTTCTTACTTATTTCAGCCGCACTATTTGCTTTCTAGCTGAACCACACTATTTAGCGTCTGCATCATATATGGTAGATAGCAGTTTAAGTGAAGAAATGAGCCAATTTGATTTCTCAACTGGAATACAGAGTTTTTCATACAGCTCTGAAGGTCCTACCAGTTCCGGTTCTCACATCAGGAAACAGGTGATTTAATTTATACACGTGTAAGTGTGTGTTTCACTATACTGATTTTTAGCTCAAACAATTCCTTTAGCTGTTTGTAGAAAATTGTCAGATTTTCTAAAGGCTAAAAAACATACTTTATCGGAGTACTAATGAGGATGCAATAACTGCTCTCTAATAGCAACATAGTTTCCCCATAAAATACTATCTACTTTTGAGCAAGACTTAAATTCATAAGTAATCAGGCACATTATCATTACAAATATTTACAAATATTTATGTGATTCCTTAAATCTAAATGACAGATTTCAACCGTGAGAAACAGGAATGTTCCAACATTAGTACCTCAGCAGCGGAATAAATAGGCATGGTTAACATTAGGTTGTCTAATTAAGCTTGATTATAATAATACTGCCTTGAGTACATTGTGAGGAGAAAGACAAGGGTAAGAGATGTGGGCTGAATCAAAATTTTCCACTTCAGGCAAATTTGACAGTTTGTCATTTATTAGTCTTTATTGTTTTACTGGACATTGTACAAAAATACAATGGAATGTTTTCAACACTCCAGTTACAACGCTCCCTATATAAAAGCCTTTAGGGGTTTTTTTCACTATATTGATCAAACTTCATAAGGCTAGGTTTAATTTCTTTTTCACATCAAATGATAGAGCCCATGGAATGTGCAGGCGAGGGGTGGGTTCTACTTACCTTTACTACCAGTTCGCAACGGGATCACGCATGCGCGCTCACTTTGCTCACGCGCACGCCTTACTTCTATGAAGCTTCTGCACATGTGCAGATTGCCAATGATGACATCCAGGGCAGTGGGTGGAGCCTCCCACCAGTTTTACTACCGGTTCTTGCGAACTGGCCCGAACCGGGGGTAACCCATCACTGGTGCAGACCATACAAATTGAAATGAACATTCTAATTGGGATTTTCTCCCAAATCTAAAAGGAAATAATAAATTAAGTGTGTAATAAATAGCCAAGCAACTTTTGTTTTGTTAAACCATTGTTTCTTGGAGAGCTCCAGATAGAATCCAGCGAAATGTGGAGAGCCTTTTAGTTACATTATTGCAATAAATCCATCTTCCCCAAAGTTTTGTTGCATGGTTCTTATTGTTCTTTATGTTCATTTTGGGGTTTGAGATTTTTAGGGGAGACCTGATTGAAGTGAGAGATTAGCACATGCAATATTAGTCATATACCAAGCTCATACTTCATTTAAATCAAGTTTCTTACTAACATATTCTTTTAAAAAATAGAGCTACAAGGATATTATATAAACAACTTTGAGAAATACAAGCTTTGCCTGATAAACCATCTTGAAATAACAGGATATAATATATGCATTCTTCATGGGTAGTTTTGTTATAGCAAAAATCTGAACAAAAAGGAGAGATAAGGACAAAATTGAAATTAATTATTATTCTAAAAGGAGATTACAGCTACTGAGGTTCCAGATGATGTGATGGAGTTAGAAATGGATGAGCTCAATCAGCATGAGTGCATGGCTTCTATGACAACCCTACTCAAACATATGCATAGAAATAATATCACACCGGTACTAGAAAAAGTAAGTATTCCATTGTAGCTTCTGGAATTGGCTTTCAGTTAACCTAATTTGTAAGAAGTATGCTTTCATATATATAAATCTGTAATTTTTTTGGGTATTCAGGATACAAATTCACCAGAACTTCCTCCATGGATGAAGTTTTTGCACAGCAAACTGGGAAATTCTACTATACCTCTAAATATTCGTCTCTTTGTAGCAAAACTCATTGTGAACACAGAGGAAGTAAGTTCTTTTTTATGATAAGAGAAAAGTATCATATATAGCTGGTATACTTGCATTTCTTTGGATTATTAGGAAGTTAATATTAAGATTAGAATAATCTCCGAACTTTACAGGTAGTCCTTGCTTAATAACCACAATTGTGACCAGCAAGTCCATCGTTATGTACCATGGTCACTAAGCAAGGCATCACACGGCCATGCCAGGCTTACAGTGTCTTTTCCACTTCCAGCGTCAAGGGGGTCACTGTGGTCATTCACCAGGATATCACATGACCTCAACTTCCGATTTCACTTTTACATTCTCCAGTAATTCTACTCGGTAGAAGCTGGTTGTGAAGCTTGCAAATGCAACCACGTGGCCACGGACTACTTCAACAATTATAAATATGTGTCAATCGTAAAGCGCCCAAATGGCGATTCTGTGACAGGGATGCTGTGATGGCCGTGACATCCATGAGATGTGAGGATTGGTCACAAAGCTGGGTTTTTTTCCAACTGTCATAACTGAACAATCTTTAAACAAGACAGTACATAAGGACTATTCGTAATAATCGTTCTGATGGTTTTATTAAATAGAGGCAGTTTAACATTCTTTTTATGAACACAATTTTCAAGTGTTACCAAAAGTGACAAAAGCTTCTTGTTCAAACTAAATATAGGGATAACGATATCAAATAAAGTCTGTCTTTGATCTTGTGAGGGTGGTGGGGTTTTTTGCAGCTTGTTGAAATACATTAATTTTTTAAGCAAGTATAGATTCCTAACTGATTTCTTAAGTAATTAGTGCAGCTAGTATCTCCTATGTGAGGTGGATTCCTGAATGATTCATATGAGCAAACTATGGTCATATAATATTGTTATTACCGTGTATACATTTTGACTGGAAACAGACAAGGGTGCAAAATAACTTTAATATCATTCAGTCTCTGTGCTGTTGCTCAAAAATAAGTCCTCCCAACACAGTAAAAGCTGCTCCTGATTCACAAGTTTTATCAAATCTCTGGAGTAAAGGTTGATAATTCCTTGGCAAAATAGTATCTCTTCTAGACAGAAAGCCACTCGCCATACAATTTGGTTGGTAGCTTTATGAGCAGCGTTAGAATTTACAGTTTGGATAGCTGTTCATGAAGTAAAGAGTACAAGGATATTCTTACGATCTTAATGGGCATCCTGGTAGACTGCAGTGTTATCTCCCCTGTGATGATAAATTTATCCCTCTTCCTCTACCCAGTTATTTGAACTCATAAAAGATTGTCCTAGATGACAATAGTTTAAGGATGGTGGTTTTAAAAGCAATAAAACCTGATGATTCAGGAGACATTCTGTAATCACCCAGAATTTTGTATTTTATATTTTGTACTGTTATGGGTGGCAGTTGACTGATATATGCTAATAGAGGGATTTGATTGAGGTAGTTCTTATATTAATTATGAATATAAATCGGAGGTTGAAATACTAATGTGTTATGTAATTTATTTGCTTAGATATTTTTGTGTAAGGCATGAAATGTTTTTGCATTGTTGAGTAGTTGCATGGGTAACCTTTTAAATAATAATTTGGTTAGATGTAAATAACAAAGTTAACGTGCAACAAATTTTACAATGGCAATCTTGGATTTTTCTTCTCCAGGTTTTCCAACCCTATGCAAAGTGGTGGCTGGGTCCTTTACTGCAGCTGGTCGTTTCTGAAGATAATGGAGGAAAGGGGATACATTACATGGTGGTGGAGATAGTGGTCACACTGCTTTCATGGACTAATGTGGCAACTCCTAAAGTAAGAAATGTATTTGGTTATAATAAGGCCACCATATATACATATGACCGGACCTGCCCTCTCCTCTTCTCTCTTCTCCCCCTGCCCCTGCCCTTGCCCCTCCTCTCCACTCCTCTTCACTCCTCCCTTCTCTTCCTTCCACTCACCCTCTTTAGTACATATTTTCTTGATAGGACAGTGGCTAAGAGAATTTTATATTGCTGAAAATAAGACTTTTCTTTCTTTTCTGAATATTTGTTAGTCCTAAACAGGGAGAATTTGGCAAGCCTGAATATAATGTGTTTACATTAAGGTACCATATATTTTGTCATTTTATGAGCAAAGAGGAATATTTGCAATATGCTTTTTCTAATTCTTTCATATCAGGGCAACATAAAGGATGAAGTCTTGGCAAATAGGTTGTTGGAGTTCCTGATGAAAAATGTGTTTCATCAGAAAAGAGCAGTATTTAGACATAACCTGGAAATAATCAAGACGGTAATAGAGTGCTGGAAGGATTGTCTGAGCATACCTTACAGGTAAATTATGGCAATAAAATGTGGTTGTATATGCAATTCTCCAAGAGCTATAGCAGAAATGAGAAGGGGTGACTTTCCATACACTACTGAAATACAACAGCAGCGCTACTAGGCATTGGCTATACTAAGAAAAGGAAGGAAAGAAGGAGATTATAATGAGAGTGAGGGAGGGTGTTAGGGAAGTCCTGCCTTAGCACTTGGTCACCACAGGTGTCCCCAACATGAGTGACGTTGAGCTGGCCACGCCCACCCCAGCCCACCCCCAGGTCAAACACAACCCTGATATGGCCCTCAATGAAATTTGACACCCCTGGCCTAGACCAAGGCTTCAATTTCATTTATGGAATACTTGCTTTTTTATTAGATGCCTCCATTAGACTAAATCAGAAAGTGTTTTAATAAGGATTATGTTTTTGCATCACACTAAATCATTTGTTTGTGGTGCCTAAACTTGATAAGTAATCCCACCTATTGTTCATGATTGATGGCTTATTATATTATAGTAATTTGTCCAGTTTGCTAACAATATTTAGATAAAGTTTATGATTTAGGGTGATGAGTGATTCCGCTTATTAAGTGACCAACATTTTGCTGTCTATTCTTTCTCAGTACAAAACACCAACCTGATAGTTTTGATTGGTACCAATGGTTACTAGTTATTTTCAGTACCTTCATCTCTGTCTTTGCTTGCTGCAGGATAATATTTCAACAATTTTCTGGTGAAGATCATAATACAAAAGATAATTCTGTAGGAATTCAATTATTGGGAATTGTTCTTGCTAATAATTTACCTCCATATGATCCAAAGTGTGAAATAGATAGTATAAGGTAAGAATTACAACCTACTGATATTCCTATTGAGGTACATTGAGCATAAAACAAAAGCCAAGAAGAAAGTTATGAAAATAGGAGGTGATCTCCAAGTGCATAAATTGGAAAACAAATGATGAAATTGATTATTCAATATTTTATCAGCTATTAGCGGACATTTTCCTAAAGAATTCGATTGATTTTTTGTTATATTTCATACGTATAGATGTGTTTCAGAAAATGAGGACCCAGATTATTGGGGGCAATATACTGATTCTGTAAACCGCTTAGAGGCACTATGAAGTGGTATATAAGTCTAAGTGCTATTGCTATCGCTATTACACTTGGACACGTTTCAAACATGGGAAAGAGGTAGATGAAGAATTTATAACAGAATTGGGAGATGTAAAAGACAGGTCTATAGCTCTGGAGCTCCTCAGACTTTACCTGAACATTTCAAGATGTTATGAAAGTAGTTTATTTTATATCAGGGGAATAAATATGCATTTGTGAGATATTGTGAAATAAATGTTATTTCTCATTTATATTAGTTATTTCCAAGCTTTGTCTAATAACATAGCTCTGGAAAAATACAAGGAAGTATATGCTGCCGCCGCTGAAGTACTGGGACTCGTTCTTCAGTACATTGCTGAGAAAGAAAATGTGAGGATAACATGCTTTTTATGTTTTATTGTGCTATAATTAGAGTTAGCTTTTTAAATCAATTTAGTTTTTAATCTAGTACCTAAAATATTTTGACTTTAATACCGTGTTTCCCTGAAAATACAACCTACTCAGAAAGTAAGTCCTAGCTTGATTTTTAGATGTGCGCCCAATATAAGCCCTACTCCCAATATAAGCCCTAAGACCCCACCCACTCCAGGGTGCACGGATAAAAATTAAGCTAGGGTGGGGATGGGGGGGGGGGTGGAGCTGCCCTAACTATACCTTAGGATAGTTGCAGCCAGGCCTCGCATGCCTCAGGATCGATCTGGAGCTCTCTTATCGGCTACAGAGGCCTTCAGGAAAGACTTGCTGGCTGCAGAAGAAATGGGCTGAGGTGTGTGAGGCCTGGCTGCAACTATCCAAAGCCGAAGAAGTTCCTGAATGCCTCTGACAGTGAAAAGAAAGCCAGGGGCAACATATGCAAGTGAGGTGAGTCAGTGGATGATATTCCCCTACCCCGAAAATAAGACCCGCTGCCTTTCTTGTGGCAAAAAAATATAAGACACAGTCTTATTTTCGGAGAAGCACAGTACTAGTACCTAAAATACTTTGATTAGTCTACAGGTAGTCCTCAACTTATCACCATAATTGAGCCCAAAATTTCTGTTACTAAGTTAGACAGTTGTCGAGTGAGTTTTGCCCAATTTTACAATCTTTTATTATTAGGTAAATCACTGCAATTGTTAGTAACATGGTTGTAAAGTGAATCTGGCTTCCCCATAGACTTTGCTTGTCAGAAGGTCACGAAAGGTGATCACATGACCCCTCATAGATATGAGTCAGTTGCCAAACATCTGAATTTTAATCACGTGACCATAAGGATGCTGCAATAGATGTAAGTGTGAAAAAGTCAGTTTTTTCAGTGGTGTTGTAACTCTGAATGGTCACTAAGCAAGTTGTTGTAAGTCAAGGACTACTTGTATTGAAAATAGCATTGAAAGGCACTGTAGAACAGTGATATTACAAAATATTAGATATACTTTTCTGGATCTCCTGAAATATTCTTTTAGTCTAGGATTCATTCTCCAGTATAGGCCAGCTATTTAACTCTTAAGAAGCTGTATAAGAAATAGTTTATGATAAAAGTATCATTCATTTGTCTCTGAATGAAGATTTATGGGCACTGAAAAAGAAAGGTAGTTTTTATGAAATGTTCCTAAAAGAAGAACTGAGGAGGTATATTTCAATTTAGCAGCAGTAGTTTTAATTATTGCCAAAATATTTGGCCAACATGTTAAGTTTTTAACATTCACTTTTCAATTTTTCAGACATTTGAAGGTCCAATTTATGACATGGTCATAAAACAATTAAAGCTGCATCAGAATACCAGAGATGACAAATTTATTGTATGCCTGAATAAAATCACAAAGAACTTCCCTCCTTTTGCTGATAGGTATATTAGAATTATGAGTGGTATTGTACTGTTGGGATTATGAGTTTAACACCTTGGTCTAACCTCCTGTACTTTTTGTTTTTGGTCATGGGAAGATTTATGAATTTTGTCTTCTTTCTGCTACCAAAACTTCATGGAGTAATGAAAACTCATTGCTTGGAAGTAGTCATGTGCCGTGCTCAAGAAACAGCTGATTTGTACTTAGAGTTGAAGAGTAAGGAATTCACCCAAGTCATGTGCCACAGGTGAGGGATGGCATGATTTGTAATTATTTCTTGGTAGAATTGTTCATATTAAAATGTCTTTGAACAAACTCCATATTTAAGAAAGTGGGAGTTGATCAAGGGTGGCTTTTTTTGGTCATTTTGCCTGATAACAAATGTAGGAATTATGTCTCTTGTCAGTTTCAATAGGCCATTTGATACAATCCCCCATGATTAGTAATGAAGGCAATAAAGGTGTTTTTTTCATTTTCCCCTTAGAGACGATGAAAGGCAAACGATATGCTTAAATATTGTGTACAAGATGTTACCTAAGCTGAAACCAGCTGAAGTATTAGAGCTACTTCCTTCAATAACGGGATTCATTTCTCATCCTTCACCATTATGTCGGGCCCGAATGTACGATGTGCTCATGTGGATCTACGACAACTACAGGTAAAGACTCAAGCATTGATAGTATTATAAATAAACAATCTGAAGCTATTTTAAGTTTTCCAGCATTCTAGATCTCGCTCTGTGGTCTGCAATTCAATTCAATTTAATTTAATTTTTATGTGCTATCGAACAAAATACCTACGCTGTAAAATAGGCCTTGATTAGAATTCTTTTCTTTAAAAAAAAAGAAAAACTAGAGTTGATCAGGCTCTTTTTTCTTTATTTTTATTTTTTTCCTACCCAAGATAATTGTCTCTTTCCTCCTCCCATTTTCATCTATCTGTCTTACAGTTTGAAAAGCCACAGAGCAAAATGCCTCAATACCTCATTTCTACCACAAATTCTTCACAGAATTTCTATTAAACTCCTTTTGCCCAAATCAGCAGAAAAAGGGAAGTGTTGGAAACTGCACTGGGAAGGCCTGGGTCATACTTCTTCTGCAGATCGTTCGCTTCTGCCATAATGCAGATTTGCAGCTAAAGGGGAGGGGGGAGCTGAAAAATGCAGTTGAATATTTCAGATGTACTGTGCATTAAACAGTTGCCTCTTTAATTTGTCTTTTTCCATTTCTAGGGAAACTTCAGAATTCACATTAATTAACTTTTGAATGCTACATAATGGGTCTACGTACATTCAGGTTTTGACATTTAACATTGTAAGGATGTGCAAAAAATCATCACATACACACTTGTGTAATAGCCATGTGAAGTGTTTCTTTAGGAAGAAAACTTCTTGGAGAATGTGAATAAATTCACGCATATGCTCACTATAGCAAAACTGCCATTAGCTGAATTTCTGTGATCTTCCACTTCCATGGAAGAAGAAGGAGTGGTTTAAGTAGAAAAACTTCTCATAAAATCTACAAAATCAGAGAAATGGTAGAAGTATCAGCAGAGTTAGGCAGCTGAGAATTGAACAGAAAGGCCACTCAACAAATACTGGTAGAAACAGGCAGGGTATTTAATTGCAAAAAATAGACAAGAACAATAGCTGGAGGAGATAAACAAGAGAAGAAGTAAAGAATTTGGAGTATAGCTGAAAAAACTGAAGTACAGAGATGATGAAATGCCTCATCTCTGTTTATTAGAGATTATGTTGCGGAGTAAAGGAATATGAGACAAAGGCATTAAAGAGGCTAAGGGTTTAAAACCAGATTAGGAACAAGATGAAGGGGCACATGAAATAATTTCGTGTTCATCTTCAGAATTTATTTTAATGTGGAAGTCTTTGGAGCAGCTTCAGATATTCTTTTGTGACTTAGGCAAAGCACCGACAACTGAAAAAAAGGCATTTCCTTTTCTTTGTTTAGCTTTAGTTTGTAAGCCCCTCTTTTGAATCCTAAACCAACAGAGATAGCTGAAGCTTATTATTTAATAACCATATCTAAATATAAAGTAAACCCCTAAAGTGCTTTTTCCTGTTTCTTAATTATTTATTATTATTCTAATAAGTGGTCTCATGTAATATATTTCATCTGGTGAAAACCATCATCAATATTCTGGTGTGAGTGATGGAATTTCAGTAGAGCATGCATTTTCTTTTATTAGTGATTCAGAAAGTCAAGCAGATGAAGAATCTTCACAAGTGCTGAAATTGGCAAAAGAATGTTTACTTCAAGGACTGATTGATGAAAATTCTGGACTACAGTAAGTAATCCAGAATTTTATTCTGAAATCAGAATTCTCTTTTTAAAACTTGAATTGTATCTATTGCAAAATTGTGCATGTATACACATACATTTACAGAATAAACTCTGTATAATAAATTTAATTTTAAAATTGAATTGAAACATATATCTTGTTTATTAAAAATGATATAGAATTGCAATCTAAATGTTTTAATAAATTCTGAACCTTTTTAAAAAATAAAGATTTGATTTAAGCAAAATTTTGTTTTTAATTTGGGAACGATATAGAGGTAATCCTCACCTACCATTCATAAGGACATAAGGATATGTCATGCACTTTGTTCATATATTTACACAGCTATGGATTATTTGAAGTTGACATTTGCATATTTATTTTCTTTTACAGATTAATTGTTAGGAATTTTTGGAGTGATGAAACTAGGTTACCAACCAGTACTCTTGATCGCATGCTGTCTTTACTAAGAGGTTTATACTCTGACAAAATTGAAACTCAGTATTTGAGTTTAGCTACAAATTTTCTCCTTGAAATGACGAGCAAAAGCCCAGATTACTCTAGAAAAATGTTTGAATATCCACTTTCAGAATGTAAATTTCAGGTGAATGTATATTATTTTGCAATGTTAAAAGAGATTATTGGAGTACTTTTTAAAAACTAAAATTCTTTAGATCAGAAGTAGATCATTTTTAAAAAAATATTTCATAATATTGTAATTTTTATGTTAATTCTTTGTTTTAATAGAGGCAAAGATTAATTTTGATAATTATATTAAAAACATGCGACTGCAACTTGATACATTATTGATATTAAAATTATCATTTACTGGTATATAAACTTCATAATAAATAAAAATGGAAGAGAGGAATATGGTGAATTATGCTACTGATTATTCCATATAAATGTTATGCATCTCTAAAAAAAAGTATGAATCTTCCTTAATTTTCTTATTATGAAATATTTACAAAGGTTGCATGTATTAATATGAAGCTGCCTACAGTGTTGTGATTATTTTTTATGGGGAAAACAGGGATAATGTTTTCCTATTTTTACAAATATGTGAGCCAGTAATTTGAGAATAAATGGGCAAAAAATACTTTGTTTTGACTATTTAACTATAATATAGATGTTATATACTATATACAGTATATATAGTTTTACATACTATACTGTATAGTTTTCTAACTATAATGTTTATAAAATACTTTTAATTTATAACTAACAACAGCCAGGCATCAGGCTAGAAACTATAAGACTGTGAGTTCTAGTGCTACTTTAAGCATGAAAACCAGCTGGGTGTCTTTGGGCCAGTCACTCTCTCTCTCTCTCTCAGCTCAATTCATCTTTCAGGGTTGTTGTTATCGGCAAATAGAAGAAGGAATGTTAGTCATGTTAGTTGCTTTGAGTTACTTATCAAAGTAATAAAGATGGGAAATAAATAAAAATAGATAGATGCTATCATTTTTAAAAACTGAAAATCTTAAAATCATCTTAAGGAATGAATCTCCTTTAAGTAAAAGTCAAATGGGGTAGGTTTTTTTCAAGCTAATAGATGCATGATTTGATTAAAACTGCAAACTTGTTACCTGTATCAAAAATACTGATCTTTGATATATTTGATATATTTAAAAATAAACAGCAAATAAACAATATAATAATTAGGAAAATAATACAGCCTAAGCATGTGGACATTTTAGTAGTCTCTCTGATTTTAATAGGATTCTGCAGAATATATTTGCATAGGATTATAATGTTTGTGTTGACATCAGAGTGGTGATATCAAGATGGCTTCAAGTATTTCATATATTTGTTCTCCAGGATTTTGTAATTGATTCCAATTGGCGGTTTCGAAGCACTATTCATACCCCAATGTTTGTGGAGACTCAGGCTTCCCAAAGTGCCGTTACACAGGAAGGATATTTGGGTGGACAGCTAAGAGCTACTCAGCAACAGTTTGAATTTACACCCACCCAGAATATCAGTAAGTATTTTACACCTTTATTGTAAAGCATTAACATATCATAATGAAATTGTTGAACCATAAAGGATATATGATTATGTTTTGCCACATTAAAGAATCATTCCGTGCAGAATAATGTTTTTAATATGTTTCTGGATATATGTTTCTTTTATATACATCTTTGCATTTCATATATTATTCTTGCATTTCAGTTTTTCTATCAAAAACTGATACTCTGTTGTCATTCTTTAGTATGTAATAGATCAATGTAAAGGGAAAGTATTTGCTGGAAAGAGGCAATTTGCTTTTATATACCTTGAACTGTGTTCTTATGCTCTTTTTTTTATAGGTGGAAGAAGCTCTTTCAACTGGCTAGTAGGAAATAGTGTTGACACCTTTGCAGACTCTACGGTTCCTTCCTCTTCTGAGTCAGTTTCCATGTTGCTCATCAACAAGCGTACAGACAGATCTTACAAAACTACATTCAAACCATTAAGTCCTAATTTTGGGAAAAAACGACTGGGTTTGCCAGGAGATGAAGTAGACAGTAAAACTAAAGGTATTTGTTGCTGTTACTCTAGTTCTTTTTGCTCTTTCAATATGGTTCTCAAATCAGGTCAACACCTATTGCAAAACCAGAATTTATTTGGATAGCAGTAGCATAATTTGTTTTAAGTTTATACTGAGAATAAACATCTTCTAGGCCACCATCATTGGCATCTTTCAGTCTCAAGAGATTATGGTATCGTGCTCTGGAAAGAGGTCCTAAAACAGCATCTAGTGTGACTAAAAAGGCCAATTTGAGAGTAGCAATCCCTTCCACACTGAGGGCAGATACATTCTGTCCCCTGCCCAGCCTCCAGATTTCGCTGGTTCCAGGACTGCCTCTTTGCCTCAGCCTGCCGAACAAGTGTCTCTTCCAAATGGAGAAGGTCATGTGCGTCTTTAGCCTCCAAGCTGAATGATCGGAGGTCAAGGTTTCCCAGTTGTTAATGTCCATTCCCAGGGCCTTTAGGTCCCTCTTGCAGATATCCTTATATCGCAGCTGTGGTCTCCCTCTGAGGCGCTTTCCCTGCACTAATTCTCCATACAGGAGAATACAGGCCACCACAAATACTAAATATTCAAATTCTAATACAGTGTTTCCCTAAAATTAAGCCCTCCCCAAAAAATAAGCCCTCCCCTGAAAATAAGTCCTCCCCCAAAATATTTTAACACATGTGCAGCGGGTCCCCGCCATTTCCCCTGGTTAGGTTAGGGAGACAGAGCTGGAAATCAGGTAAGATGGCAAGAGGAGCCCCACCTTGCTCCATGCACCCAAAAATAATAGACCTCCCCAAAAATAAGGCCAAGCACTTACTTCAGGGTTCAAAAAAATGTAAGTCAGGGTCTTATTTTCGGGAAAACATGGTATTGAGGTTTGTATTTTTATTAACATTACTTTGTCTCTTATCTGTTCTTTGTAAATCAACAATACATGTCATAATTTTGCATGAATTTGCATGCTCGTTTCCCAAATATCAGCACTTTAAATTCTACTTTGTGAGTGCCTACAGATATGAGGGATAGTAATGAAACAATATTCAGTGTAATACATGCTTAAATGGTTTGAAGAGATTTTAGTAGACATGTCTTCATAAAGATCTATGCCCTGAATCCAATTATTTATGCCCGTGATGGCGAACCTATGGCACGGGTGCCACAGGTGGCACGCGGAGCCATATCTGTGGGCATGTGAGCGTTGCCCTAGCTCAGCCCAGCATGTATGTGCGCGCCAGCCAGCTGATTTTTGGGCCTTCCAGGCACACTGGAAGTCAGGAAATGGGCCGTTTCCAGCCTCTGGAGGGCCTCTTGGGGGTGTGGGGAAGGCTGTTTTCAGCCTCCCCAGGCTCCAAGAAAGCCTCTGGGGCCTGGGGAGGGTGAAAAATGGGCCTACCGTTAACCTTTTTGGCATCATGTGCCAAAAGTGGGGGTAGCGCGGGGAGGTCGCGTGCACATGCATGGGGGTGGGGGGGCATGGGGGGCATTGAATCATGGGTGTGGGCATGCGTGCGCGCAACCCCCCTATGCTCCCCACGCTTTTGGCACGCGAGGGCAAAAAGGTTATCCATCACTGATTTATACCATGAAGTTGCTGGCAGCTTGTTGGTATCTATAGTTGTTTGCTTCCAATGGCCAAACTTCTTTCAGAGATATAAATACATGGAGGAAATTTCATCCTGCTTTTACTTTCTCTGTTCAATATTAAACATATACATATAAATATGTAGCTTAAAACAGATTTCTTCTTTGGAAATCTGAATGAGTTTCTAAAATTATATAAAAATTGCTGAGAAATAAACAAGTTTTAACTTTAAATGTGGAAACAGGTGCATCCATTGTAGAATTGGTTTTAGCCAGATATCTTGTTAAAAAGTTTGCAGAACAAATATTTTCATCCATTTTATCATTCTCTTACCTGTCTTTTTCTCTCCCTTAGCAGCCTCATTAGAAATGGGTGAGAGGGATATGCTTCCAAACAGGAATATTTATGAAATTGCATACTGTTACTAAGTAGTTTGCTTGCTTATATGAACACCTTCAAGAACGCAACTAAAACCAGTGGATAAGTGACAATAGTTATAGCCCTGCAGGAACTATTGCATGGGACTATAACAATAGGCAGGGAGTGATAATTTAACCAATTCAGAATTTATCAAATTATGTTCTTTGTTAAAAGGAATCACAAAAAAAATGACTTAAAGCATGACAATAAGATGGTTCTTAAAGGTGTTCCAATTCTGTCCCTGCCATATTATAAATCTTAAGTCATGCAAGTTGAGAAATTCTCAATTCCAGGATTTGGCTAACAAGATTGAATGTGTAATTTCTTAAATCGTTTTACTGTGTAGGTTTAAAGGAATTTATTTCTACATGCATTAGATACAGATGAACACACAGAAATTCTGAGACTACGGAGACGCTTCTTAAAAGATCAAGAAAAGCTTAGTTTGATCTATGCAAGAAAGGGTGTTGCTGAACAGAAACAGGAAAAGGTTAGTTTCCCATGTATAGTTTTCCAAATATGCCTGACTGGTACATGCAATTCCCGTTGATGGCTTGATAGTAGATTATAAAAGGTTGTTATAAGTTTTAATTAGAACACAATTGTGCTTAAGCATGGTTTAAGTTATGTGGACTTCAATTCCCAGAACTCCCTGGCTCAGTGATGGCTAACCTTTTCCGGACTGAGTGCCCAAAGCGTGTGTGCGCCCAAACTCCCAAAATGCAATGCGGCCGCCTCCCCCCCATGCACGCACCCCTCCCCATGTGCATGCGTGGCAGAGACACGACCAGCTGGCAGGCGGGAGGTGCACGCGCATGTGCAGCAGAGCTGAACTGGGGTGATGGCTCGCATGCCATCAGAGAGGGCACTGCATGCCACAGGTTCGCCACCACAGCCTTAGCCAACATGCTGATTGGGGAATTCTGAGAGTTGAAGTCCACACATCTTAAAGTTGTCAAGTTTGAAAAACACTATTCTAGAGTATTTCATGAAGAGCAAGCACATCTGATGCATTAATTTAGCTATCTTTTCCTGAATCAAAATTAAAGATTGAGCCAAAATATCTAAATGACAACTGAAAAAAAAAAAGGCATAAACTGCATGTATGACTAGAAAGCCAATCTATCCTTTATGTATTTTGCTTGGATAATGTTAGTTGAATGAGCAAATCCCTGGCTTGGTTTAAAGGATGTGCAGTAACTCTTCCCTTTATAAAATTAAAAGATGACACTGGAGATTTATGAGTTTCTAAATTCCTTTTTCTGATCTGGAAATAAACATTTTCATTGAGAGGGAAAAAATCTCTTTATTATTTAGTAATAAAACCAAACTAATGCAAGTGTGAATGATTAAAGTTACTCTGTGAGGGGCAAACCAAATCAGATCACATCTTTATAATGGTTATAGACGAGCATTAGGTGAGGGGGTACAGTCATTAAAAAAACATAGAGTTAAAAATACTCTTTAAAAATATGAAAAGCTAAAAAATAGAAACTAAGTATATATAAAAAACAGGCATCTAAAAGAAGCATTAGATTAGAAAAGAGCATAAGAAAGAATAAAAGGTCAGCATGTAAAATAGCAAGCTAGGGGCTCATTAAATTTAGTTTATAACACAGGTTATAACCTCTTGAATTTTGAGTGCTGCTGCTTGAAAATCATCACTTACAGTTAATGGGGCAAAGCCAAGGGGCAGGAAAAAGATGGAGTCAATAGCTGAGTATGGTCACCCTTACTCTAGCCTCCACTTTCCTGGAGCTCCCCTTTAGTCAGAGGGCGGCATTAGAGAGAGAGTTAGGAATTTGAAGGGCTGATCTTATGTGAGGTGCAAATTTTTTGCTACTTGTGACAAAATGATAAATTGTTGCAGGAAATAAAAACCCAGCTGAAGATAAAGCATGATGCTCAGATCACTTTGTACAGGAAATACAGACAAGGAGATCTCCCTGACATCCAGATTGAATATAGCAATCTAATTACTCCCCTGCAGGTTGTGGCACAGGTAGGCTATTTTATCAAGGATTTTTAATAACTCTGAGCTAAACAGTTTTAGTAAATGCAATTTAAGAGCAGTTTGCTAAAAGTTTAAATTGGATATTTTTGTTTTAAGACTCTGTATTTTTCTATTATTGCATTGAGTCAATCCAATGTACGTGTTAGACAATATTTCTTCTATTTAAATTATTTTTATAATTGTTTAGTCTTAGTGTATCATTTAATATGAAGAGTTTGATTCCAGATTTTTTTTTTTAGCTTATTGCATCTAGAAAAATAAATGGCTGCTTTCTCACCATATATCAAATGACCCTGAAGCAAACCTGGAAATGGGGCATTTCAAATTTAAAATACGATACATATGAGGCCTTTTAAAGTGCTCAGTGTTACTTAACAAAACCAGAAGTGTGTCGATCTTCTTACATGCTTCAGAGGCTGGACTGTTAAAATAATTTCATGCTTGTTTAAGCGTGGGGGATCCTTTACAGTTCAAGTCTTGCCAACTTCAAAAACCAGACCTTCAGAGTTCCTGCTGTGTGACAGTTTTGTCAAGCGAGCAGCTTACCCAAACACTGATTTTTATGATGGTTTATCTGATCTTGACAAAAACAATTTCTGTCTTACATGTCCCTTTTGCCCCAAAGAATACAATGGCCACAAAGACAAGAATAGCTACAGAATTGTTTAGGGCAGGCCTTCCATTTCTCTGTGGAAAGGCCCGAAGTCCTAACTTCTAAATCATCATCATCATCATCATCATAGGATTCACGGATTCTGAAGATGATTAAACCTCAGGTCTTTCCCAGAGAGGTAGTAAGAAATGTACAGAAGACGATGCTCTTGTTTGCTCTGTTAAGCAGTTCCGTAGGAATCACATTTTCACCCATGGAGATTGGCCTATTAACATAAAAAACAGCAAATTCATATTTATTTAGGTCACTTAATTCATTTGTTTTTTTTACTTTCAGGTTTTCATAGAGTTCCCAGGCAATCTTAATCTCCATTTTAGAGTGCAGAAAGAAATATGTTTTGTGCAACTTGTAATGCGTTCTTATTCAACTGTGTTTCACAAGTTTCATTGCAATTTGTTTCAGTATTTGTCACCTTTTAAAACATACCTTTTACAAGAACTCACAAATTGTTTATTGTGATTCCATAAAAACTATTACTTACTGTATAATATTACCTACAAAATTTTAAAAGGTGTAATTTAGGTTATAATATGGAAATTCATCCAGTTTGAAACAGTACATTACCTACTCTAGTGAGCATATTGTTTACACTGTGACAATACTTTTGCAGAATGTTGTAAGCAATCATATCATTTATATGTCTGCAATTTACAGAAAGATCCCACACTGGCTAAACAACTCTTCAGCAGCTTGTTTAGTGGAATTCTGGAACAAATGAAAAAATCCAAGCCTCTGGCTGAAATAAATAATATCATCCAGCAACTGTTACATGACTTCAATCACTTTTTAACCACAAGTGTGTTGTATTTCCCACCATTCATAGCTTGCATCCTGGTATGACATTCAATATTATATTTGTGAATTCATTTCTTAGTTCTTTTTGTATACTTATGGGTAGTATGAATGAAGACAGCTAAAAGTTCTGCCAGCAATAGAGCCTGCCCAATATTCTAGATTTCTCTCTCCCTCCCCCTCCCTCCCTCCCTCCCTTTCTCTCTTAAGAAATAGGCACTATTATTGCATTAACAACTTAGATGCATTCTAGCCAATGTAAATGCCAAATTCTTCAGGGTAGTGCTAGAAAAACAGGGAGGTACAAAACACAAGTGAAGTATGTTAGTTCTCTTTCTAAAAACGTCAGTAATTAATGGTGACTGTAACTCAATATTAGTCCATTCTCAGAATGCAATTAATTTTGTTAATTGTTTATTTGTTAATAATAGGAGATGACTTATCTGCACAAAGAGTTGCTAGACCTCAAGTATTACAGTGTAAGTACTAGCTGTTTAGCAAGTTTACAGCAGCCGATGGGCATCCTTCTTCTTGAACAAGCTTTGGTTGATCTTTCTCCTGTGGAGCAAGAGCCTCCCTCCAAAAGAATGCGTGGAAAGACAGAGGTTTCATCTGATGTGACCAGGTGGATTGAACTTGCTAGGTAAGGTTTCTTTCCTTGAGAAAGAAAATGTTTGTAGATTTTCCCCTTAAGTGGGACATGCGTTTTAGAATTTGGCAAAAGTTAATATTGAAATTAATGAAATTAATATAATGGCAGTAACTTTGGTTGTATATTGTTAGAATTTTGGACCGCCTTTTACTTTTGAACTTACAATTTTTGTCTCTTTGATTTTAATTAAATGTTAGACTCTCTATACAATTAGCCATATATAAAGCATACCTTGAGTTATCCAGTACTGAGTAAGAAATGGCACTGTATTAGAAGCCTTACTGCAAAAACAGACTTTGAAATACAGTCAAAATGCTAAGCCTTTTACTAACTACTACAAAGAAAAAATTAAAGATATGGAGAATCTGCATCAAAGATGTGACTAAAAGCTTTATAATTTTATTTGACACCATGTTTAATTTACTATTTATCCTCTACTCATTGAACTCAAGGTCAGAAATTCATGGACACCAGATACAATAGTCAAAGACAGTTAGTTTCATTATCATCTTTATACTTATATCTGTTATCTTACACATGTTTGACAAACTAAATAAATAAATAAAATAAAAATAGTTTAACCATGGCTGTATCCAACTTGTGATTTGGTTCAAAGGATTCTGTGGTCCTTAGTATGAAACTTTATTTGGACATTCCAAGCAATACACTTATTCAGGTTGGAGAACCTAGCTTAGTTGCAAATTATTAAAGCAGATTCTGCCCAGGGTACCTAGCTTTCGGGTAGTTAATAATGGTGGTGGCGGCGGCAAATTTTGGTTTTAACTAAAACTGAGATTAAATGAAAAGATAAATAGTTTAAATATCTTGAATGAGGGGAGGATCCAAATGAGCCTACTGGCTACTTGAATTGGAATTGATTGACAGTGAATCACACAATCCATGCATTTAAGAAACGATAATGGTTTATGAAATAGAAGAAAATAGAAAAAGCATGTTGGGTAAGGGTAATTTGGACTTGATTGTATTTGTAATAAACTGGCTACTATGAAGTTATGTGATTGGGTGGAGGTTATAACTTGAAGTCAGGCACTGATTTGCATATATTTGCAATTTAGTTCAAAACAGCTTTCCCCCTACTAGCTATCACCTGATCTTGATCCTGGCAATCATCAAACTTTTCTTTTCTCAAACCAAAAAGAATTTGCTAGCTAAGGTGACAAACTGATGATGATGGTAGTATGTATAATACAAGTGGTATGAATACAGAAAACTTTGTATCCTGAGCTATGAAATTTGTCCTTATCTCTGTCTTTGGAAAATTAGCTTAACTTCATTGATTTGAGGAATGAATCATTTTAGTAATTTAAAGCTTTCCCCCCCCAAATGTGTGTAGGCTTTATCGATCTGTTGGAGATTATGATGTTCTCCGGGGTATTTTTAGTGGAAAGATTGGAACAAAGGAAATTACCCACAATGCTTTGTTAGCTGAAGCAAAAAGTGATTATGCTGAGGCAGCTAAGCTGTATGATAAGGTACAATTATGTTTATAAAGTACATTTGCAAGGACATAAAGGGAAACAAAGATTGAATGTCACTTAAGAATGCAAACACAGCCTCTCAAAGTCATCAGCATAACTGGTGCCTGAGGAAAAACAAGGAACCTGAATTGTGCATAAATATATTTGAATTTTATAAAGATTCTTAAATGCAATTTTGTAGTCTTTAATATGCTTAAAAAGGTGGGTCGGTGGAAAAATAACCTTTGTGATGAGGTTGAATCAAAAGTAATTATTAACTAAAATAATTCAAGCCAAAAACAAATCCAGAGGTATCTAATGAAGCTCCTATATTAAAACAATAATCCACAACAGGAATTCAATACGTTCAGTGATTAATGTTCTTTCCCCTTTTCTGCTCAAATATCACTATCGTAAGTCCTAATCATGATAAATTAACAATAGTGATCCAATTATTGGTAACTTCATGTCTTAAATATTGCAATGTGGGCTGGCAAAATGTAGTTAGGCTGCTGTTTGAGCCTGATTAGCACCATGTGGCACTATTATTGAAAGAATTGTTCCAATGATTGATATGATATTAGACATAGCCAGATTTTTGTACTAGTATAAAAACTTGGAAACAAATATTTGTATATATACCTTCCATTCTGTATCTTTTTAAAATTTAGGTCAATAGAAGCTATTTTTAGTACCATGGCATATGTTGGTACTGTTCCACCATTACTAACCGTTGGGTTATATATTTTAATATATCTTAAATGTTTTATTGCAGTGTATTCTGTAATACAGTGAATGTAAATACTGATCTATATAGACCTGCTGTAAAAATCATTCTATGTCCTTAACTCATGGCATTTATTTCATAGACGTATTTCAGTTTCATGGGGAAAGAATAACTCAGAATTCCATAAATATATTTGTATAAATCACAGACACAATTTTTTCCAGCAGCCTTTAACTGATGAATGCAGGCTGTAGTTTTTTTAATTGATAGTCCAGGAAAACTAAAACTAAAATTATTTCATTCCATTTGCATTAAAACAGGTCCTTTTTTAATTTATTTTTACATTGAAAATTACAATTTTGAAGCAACTTTTTAAACTCTGGGGAATTCATCCAAGGGTTTCCGGGCCTGCCTGCTTTGCTCTAGGTTAATCACTAAAACACATTGCCTCTCCTTGGATTAACTGTTAAACTGCAACTTTCTTTGCTTTGGTAGGCACTTATGCAAGACTGGCCTGATGATGAACCAACCGAAGCAGAAAAGGATTTCTGGGAAATTGCATCTCTTGAATGCTACAACCATTTGACAGAATGGAAATCTCTGGAATATTGCTCGACTATGAACATTGATAATGGGCAACCAGCAGACCTAAATAAAATATGGAGCGATCCATTCTACCAGGTTTTCAGAAAAAAATATATAGAGATGTTCTCATGTTATATTTATGAATCTAAAGTAGGGGTGTCAAACTGGCGGCCCTTGGGCCAGATGCGTCACTCTCAGGCCACACCCATCCCAGCTCCGCAAATGGGGAAAACTTCACGTGATGGCAACGTGACGCGCCGAGTTTCACCCCCGTGGTCTAAGAGAAAGGGTTTAATTGAGCCATTGACCTTTCCTCTAGGAATTGCTTTGCATAGTACATTAAAATATGTACAATACTGTGGTTTACCCTTTGGGGGGTAGGAGAATTCTCAGTTTCAATATTAAACTTATATGGGAGAATCTGCTTGTATTTAAAAATATATAATTTTGTAGAGTTTACAATTTAATATACCATGCTAATGTATTTTTTATTACTCAAAAACATTTCAATTTTCTTACTATTTTAGGAGGCCTATTTACCCTATGTAATTCGCAGCAAGTTGAAACTTCTCTTCCATGGTGGCAGTGACCAGTCTTTATTGACATTTATTGATGAGGCTATGAAAGCAGAAGAGAAGAAAGCTCTAATAGAAATGTATTATAGCCAAGAGTTGAGTCTTCTCTACATTTTACAGGATGATTTTGACAGAGCCAGATATTATGTCAAAAATGCCATGCAAGTGTTCATGCAGGTAAGTCAGAATGAATGAATATAATATCACACATGGAGAAAATGCGGAGAAGAGCAACCAGGATGATTAGGGGACTGGAGACTAAAACATATGAAGAATGGTTACAGGAGCTGGGCATGGCTAGTCTAGTGAAGAGAAGGAACGGGGGAGACATGATAGCAGTGTTTCCATATTTGAGGGGCTGCCACAGAGAGGAAGGAATCAAGCTATTTTCCAAGGCAGCTGAAGGCCAGACAAGGAATAATGGATGGAAATTGACCAAGGAGAAATTCAACCTAGAAATAAGGTGAAATTTTCTGACAGTGAGAACAATCAACCATTGGAACAGCTTGCCTTCAGAAGTTGTGGGAGCTTCATCACTGGAGGCTTTCAAGAAGAGATTGGACTGTTACTTATCAGAAATGATGTAGGGTCTCCTGATTGGGCAGGGTATTGGACTAAATGACCTACAAGGATCCTTCCAACTCTGTTAATCTGTTAAATATCATGCTAATTGTATTAACTAATCAGGAGTATTATGTCGTTCAGAGGTTCTGTGTATGAATCCACCATATCCAGCAGTATTAATAATGGAATAAATGGCTTCATAGAACTTTTATTGTTAGGATAAGATGTTTATATCTGGGAAACCCAAGAAAATTCACTGATTATTACATAGAAATTCAAAATGAAATGTTTTTTCTCCCACAGAACTACTCCAATATTGATTCACTATTGTACCATAGCCGTATGATCAAACTGCAGTCGGTTCAGGCTTTAACTGAAATACAAGACTTTATCAATTTTATGAGTAAACCAAGTAAGTTCCCCCCTTCCCCCAATGCAATGCTCTTGTTATGTAGTAAGTTTATTGTTTTAGTAAAATAATAGCTAACATAGTCTTGGATATCACTGGTGGATTGCATTTTGAGTTTGGGGGTTTTATGACATTATTGTTTGTTTTATTGTTTGGATTAGTTGGTTCAAATACATAAGGGCATGTGAAAATTTGAAACTATTTCTGTATATTATACTTCATAAAAACAGGTTTTTAACATACAAGAAGTATTAAAAAGAGTTTCTAATGACAGTGAAACTGATGTTTCTAAAACAAATGTATTAGAAACGTATTTGGTTCATATAATGTTTCTATTTGGCTTCAGTGTAATGTGCCACCGTGGTTTGTAAAAAAAATTTATGGTTTAGCCTGATGAATACAGAGCTTGAAATCTGTTACTAACTATAATGATTTATTTAGTTTAAAATGTGATTCATCACTTGCTGACAGTTTTAAATATTTAATGGTGTTTTTTTTTTTCAATAATTGCTTTTTAGGTAATTTAACTTCTCTGGCTTCCCTTAAGAGATTTCTCAATATTTGGACAAACAGATACCCTGACACCAAAATGGATCCTATAAATGTTTGGGATGATATAATTACAAATAGGTAAAAAAACAATCTGATTCAGTTATTGGTGTTTACATACATTTATTGTACACCCAAGAATATCCCCAGTAAAATCTCTTTTCCGAGAGCACTCTTTTGGTCACTTATGATCTTGGGAGAAAAATAGGGCCACTTTTACTCTCGTAAGTTTTAAACTATCTTTTATTATGAGTTTCAAATATATATTCAGATTGAAACAAACCTGTGGATTGATTCCTGCTCTCAACTGCTGACTTTTACTGCTGAAACTGGCTGGGGAGGGTTATTAGAGCTTTAATAAAATCATTATTTTAGTATTTCATTGTTATGCCCAGCTCTCATTTTATGAGGCAAAACAAAAAGACATTTTTAGATGGTTGGATGGGTTCTCAATTATTTCTTGATTTTTGTGCAGATGTTTTTTCCTTGACAAAATTCAGGAGAAATTTTCTAGTACCCATCTAGATGATAGCATGGAATTAGATGGAGATGCTACTTGGAGCATGGAAATGGACGAGAATGTAGATACTCATACAGTGATTAAAAACTGCAAGTTTGCTATGAAAATGAAGATAATAGAGTGTGCTACAAAACAGGTATTTACTTTATGAGGACAAAATGAGGTAAAATATAACTGAATAATATAGCTTTTCATCAAAATATATCGTGCCAGCTTTGAGAGATTCAGTCATAATAATTCCTTTAAAATATTCTTTAGAACAGCAGGGCTGTGTGTGCCTACCATTATGCCAAGATTTGTCTTAGCCACAGTTTATTGAATTGAGACACATTCAGAGGTACCAAATGAGCAAAATAATTGGCTTATTTGATCTTTTGAATTAAAAATGTTTAAATAAAACACACAATCACTCAAAAAAACCCACCCTTATTAGCACTGTAGAATTCCTGTAATGCTTATTATTACTATTAATTTTCATATGTTGAATTTAAGAGATTCCCCCTTCTTCCATATTCTTATGGTAATCTCTTCATTCTTTTCTCCTGTTGGATTGCAAATTAGAACAGTTTCTCAGTAGCTTTAAAGCTTCTGAAGGATTTGCATGAAGATTCTAAGACCTGTGAAGATTGGCGAGTAAAATGGAACCATAGCTATTGTTGTTTTAGCCATAGTCGCAGCCGGAGTCAAAGTAGTGCTGAACAAATTCTTACAGTACTCAAAACTGTCTCTCAACTGGGTAAGTGCTTTGTGTAGGTTTTCCATTACTACATAAGAACATCATGATGTTTACCTTAGGAAAAGATTCTTGGTTGTATTTTCTAGGCATGGAATATTATACTAGCATACTAATTTTATAATTTTTTTGTCAACAGATGAGATTAAACTGAGCAGCATGAGCAATAATGCTGTTACTTTCCGTAACCAAAACCTCCTCTTGGGAACCACTTTTCATATAATGGCCAATGCTCTTTCCAAGAATCCAACTTGCCTTGACCAAATTGAAGAAGAAAAAGCTAGAAAAGTCTTGATGCTTTCAGAAGAAAGACCCGATAATGTTCAAAAAGTAAGATGCCCATTTCCTAAAATATGAATGCCTAATTAGAAAAATGAAGGTAGAATTTGAGAATTTTTTTTTAACCTGGTCAAAAATGTGTGATATAAAAGCAAAATACTGCAGCAAATTCAGCAGATATTATTGTTCTCACGGACTCTGAAAATATTTGAAGCAGAACCAAAGTCTCTGAATGAAGAAGCATGGTGAACTTTGTTGAGTTTGTCTATTTTTAACTCCTTTTGTTCTCAGTGATTTCTTTTACATTTATTTATGTGTTTATTTATTTAGAAGATATATATGGCTGCCCATTTCAAATATATGGCTCTGAGCACCTAACAATATAAAAAATAATAAAAATATGCTCACAAAAAAACCATAAGAAACACAGCAGCATCCACCCCCCCCAAAAAAAAAATTCAAAAACAACAATCAGTTACTCAGCACAATCAAAAAATGGGCTCTGTCATAGATTAGGTCACCAGGTTTCAGCACAGAGCGAAGTCTTCAATGCCTTATGGAATGCCAACAGGGATGAGGCCAAAGAGCAGGCATCACAATGCAAAAAGCTGTCCACCTGAGTTTTGCCAGCTAACACTGTTTAGCAGATGGGAATGGAGCATGCCCCCTGCCCTGGTCAGACTGGTTGGGATAATCAAACAACATTTTCCAGTGGATCCTGGTTCAGGATAAGAGACAGGGGAAGGGTATTGACACAGTTTGGGACAGAAGTTTCTTTTAGATCTCAGAGAACATGGATATGAGAATGATTTTGGATCTGAAGTAGTTAAATATATTCCTGAAGTACAAGCATATCATAAACATAGAAGTGGCCATAACAAAAAAGGATTAATTTTAACTCCAGTGATTTCTTGTAGATGTATTTGTACATTCTGATCAGTGATAATATTTCATTTAGATTCTTCAGGTAATATTTTTCTCTTATATGACCACAAACATTTCTAATGCAAATTATTACACTCACCTCCATCCCCTGGCAGGAGCTTACGATTGTGCCTTTCTCCTTTCCATTTCCAAAGAAAGGTCAAAATAGGCGCTGACAAAAGGTCCCTCTACTCAAAAGTTAAGAAATGGAAAAGGTGTGGCATCCTTAAGAAAAGAAATACTCATGTTTGGAGTCAATAAATCTATTTCAAGACTTTCCAACATCTTGCTTCCACCTGTGTCCCTTAGTTTTATCTCTTAGTGTTGAACAAAAATTATTTCATTACTCACATAAGCAATCACACATACACTTTATGATTTTATATTCTGTTTCTTATTGTTTCCTATTGTGGTTTGTGATCGTGATCACAGGTTTCTCATGTTTAATTTCAGGTGATAGCAGGGCTGAATAAGAGAGCTTTTCTGTGCTTCAGTGGGGCTGTGAAAAAAGCTGAAGAAGAAGTACAGTCCATGTCATTTGACCACATAGACATAAGTGGAATTATTGATGCTTATATGACATTGGCTAATTTCTGTGACAGTCATCTCCGCAAAGAAGAACAAAATTCAGCAGGTAAGTTAAAGGATGAGTTGTTCATTATTTCAATTCTGTAAGAAATACCAGAGAAAATTCGCTTCAGACTGATACATGTCATTTTTGACATTGTCACCTTTAGTTGATCACATGTAGTGCTAGTGTTTGCAACATAAGGCCAGTTTTATGTTCTAATCTGTATTTTGTTTTGGTAAATACCAGTTCTCACCATGCTAATGATACATTCCTGCTATTTTTTTTTTCATGCTATCTAAAATTTACTCTGTTTTGGTGCAGTATAAAAATGTCATTTGGTTCATTTGTAATTTTTTTAAAAACTAGATACACTTAAGAAAATATATAAGTTACTTCACCTATACTTGTATTTGTTAATTTTGAATGCCCCAATAATGCCAAAAAATATACAGTAGGCAGGGAGAATGTTCAGAACACGACAACCAAAATGATTGGGTTGTTAAAAGCCCTTCCCTTATTGGAAAGAGTACAATATTTGGGATATTGTACTTCAAACCAAAAAACAGGTAGAAAGAGATAAAATAGAAGTATTTAAAAATCATGAGAGATGTAAAAAATTACATTAAATAAATAATACAGGAAAACGTCTGAATAAATGAGAGTACTTATGTAATAGTGTATAATTAAATACTGGAATTTATCACTATTGCATGTGATGGTAACTAATTAAGATTATTTGAAGAGAAACTGGGCAGTTTCAAAAAGGAAGGTACTATAGCTATCAGTTCTAGTAGCTGTTAATTATCTCCTGAATCTCAGACAAGTGCTCTGGATTAAAGTTTCTGATAATTGGCCACTATGTCATCCCCAAAATGGTGGACTAGCTGCTTTGCACTAACCCAATAGATTTCTTCTTACTATTCTTCCTACTATTGTAAATGTCATTCCTGCCAGCCTTCAAATCTCATACTATATGTTGTTTTCTTGAGTGTGATGATAGGTGAAATGTCAGGTCTACAGAAGATTTGATAAAGTACTTTAGAAAAAAAAATTGAATGTATTATTTTATGTAGCCCTAAAAAAAACTTTATGTTAAATAAATCACAATTTTTAATCAACATTAAAAGTTTAATACTCTGTTGACGATCTTATGTTCTGGCAGATGTAAACACTGAGGATTTGCAAATATTTCCAGCAATTGTAGTGGAAAAAGTAATAAAAGCTTTGAAACTAAATTCAAATGAAGCAAGGTTAAAATTCCCTAGACTATTGCAAATTGTAGAGAAGTATCCAGAAAGGATTTTGGGACTCATGACACAAGAGGTGAGTCTTCCCATCTCTAAAGGAAAATATATTACCTACTTTTGTTTTGTAAGCCCCTCACAATCATTTGGGTGGGCAGCATATACATTTATAAATAAATTTTGGAAAATTAAGACCACTGATGTGGCTTACTTTGAAAAAAGAGAAGATATTCTCGCAGACATCTGTACCTAACCTCTCACTGGAATCAGTGCCTTGCTTGTGAATTTTACTTGCTGTAGCACTTTAGCAGGCCTCCAGCATTATCTTATAGGTCATTTTACCTGCCTCAGGAGAGCATCCTACAAATTGATGCTTCACTCATAGGTAGTTCTGCATAGGTGGTTTATTCCTTGTGGAGAACTTTATCATTTTGTTCCAGTGACAACTGGAAAAGTGCCCTGATTTTCCCTGTCCTTTTGTGCTGGCTCAAACCTATATTTACATTTAAATATAATAAATGTTTAGGATTTATATGGTAGGACACTCAAAGGAATAATACGTGCAACTGTCAGCACTGAATACAAGGTTTGTGGTTTGCTTTCATAGCTGGTAAGAATATTATTACAAATTATGGGTAAAAGCTAGTTGATTTTTGTTTATCTCAATTCATTGGTTCTTAGAAACATGTTAACCATGTTCTTGGCTGAATTTGGTAAACCTTTTATACATCCTACATGCATTTTCCATATTCCAGCAGGTAGATGCTTTAGTTTTTATTGAGTTCAGGGGAGTTAGGATAGAAGCATGCTTTATTTGCTGTAATCTATATTCACACTTACTGTTTTCACAGATTTCTTCAATTCCCTGCTGGCAGTTCATTGGTTGGATCAGCCAGTTGATGGCAATGCTAGATAAGAATGAAGCACCTGCCGTTCAGCGTATAGTGGAAAAAATTGCTTCTACTTACCCACAAGCAATAGTGTATCCCTTCATGATCAGCAGTGAAAGCTTTTCTTTCCCAGAAACTGCCATAGGTCATAAAAATAAGGAGTTTGTAGAAAGGTAATATTAAAAATGAAAGAAAACATGTTTTAGAAGAAAAGCAAATTATCTCGTATGGTTAGACTAAAGTGTAGTGTGCACATAATTTTATATGCTACATTTAAGTGAAAAGGTTTTTTTTTAGTTTGCTAAAGGTTAAAAAATGTCAATAGGTTAATTCTTCCTACTAAGGAATTACATAATTGCTGAAACAAGTTTATATAAATTGTAAATTCATTCATCTTATTGATCTCACTGCCCCAACATAATCTGTGTTATCAAGTGGCTCAGACACTATGTCTTTTTTTAATTTTGTTTTTTTATTATATCTGTTCAGAAAGAAAGAAATTTATTTAACTTAACCTAAAGAGTAAGGAATCTTAATTTAGAGAGTACAGGTGAAACTCGAAAAATTAGAATATCATGTAAAAGTTCCTTTATTTCAGTAATGCAACTTAAAAGGTGAAACTAATATATGAGATAGACTCATTACATGCAAAGCGAGATAGTTCAAGCCTTGATTTGTCATACTTTTGATGATTAGGCTTACAGCTCATGAAAACTCCAAATTCACAATCTCAAAAAATTAGAATATTGTGAAAAGATTCAATATTCTAGGCTCAAAGTGTCCTACTCTAATCAGCTAATTAAGCCATAACACCTGAAAAGGGTTCCTGAGCCTTTAAATGGTCTCTCAGTCTGGTTCAGTAGGAATCACAATCATGAGAAAGACTGCTGACCTGACAGTTGTGCAGAAAACCATCACTGACACCCTCCATAAGGAGGGAAAGCCTCAAAAGGTAATTGCAAAAGAAGTTGGATGTTCCCAAAGTGCTGTATCAAAGCACATTAATAGAAAGTTATGTGGAAGGGAAAAGTGTGGAAGAAAAAGGTGCACAAGCAGTAGGGATGATCGCAGCCTGGAGAGGATTGTCAGGAAAAGGCCATTTAAAAGTGTTGGGGATTTTCACAAGGAGTGGACTGAGACTGGAGTCAGTGCATCAAGAGCCACCACACATAGACGGATCCTGGACATGGGCTTCAAATGTCGTATTCCTCTTGTCAAGTCGCTCCTGAACAACAAACAATGTCAGAAGCGTCTTACGTGGGCTAAAGAAAAAAAGGACTGGTCTGTTGCTCAGTGGCCAAAGTCCCCTTTTCTGATGAGAGCAACTTTTGCATCTCATTTGGAAACCAAGGACCCAGAGACTGGAGGAAGAATGGAGAGGCACACACTGCAAGATGCTTGAAGTCCAGTGTGAAGTTTCCACAGTCTGTGTTGATTTGGGGAGCCATGTCATCTGCTGGTGTTGGTCCACTGTGCTTCATTAAGTCCAGGGTCAATGCAGCCGTCTACCAGGAGATTTTTGAGCACTTCATGCTTCCTTCTGCAGATGAGCTTTATGGGGATGCTGACTTCATTTTCCAGCAGGACTTGGCACCTGCCCACACTGCCAAAAGTACCAAAACCTGGTTCAATGACCATGGGATTACTGTGCTTGATTGGCCAGCAAACTCGCCTGACCTGAACCCCATAGAGAATCTATGGGGCATTGCCAAGAGAAAGTGAGAGACATAAGACTGAGCAATGCAGAAGAGCTGAAGGCCGCTATTGAAGCATCCTGGTCTTCCATAACACCTCAGCAGTGCCACAGACTGATAGCATCCATGCCACACTGCACTGAGGCAGTAATTGATGCAAAAGGGGCCCAAACCAAGTACTGAGTACATATACATGCTTACACTTTTCAGAGGTCCGATATTGTTCTATGTACAATCCTTGTTTTATTGATTTCATGTAATATTCTAATTTTCTGAGATTGTGAATTTGGGGTTTTCATGAGCTGTAAACCATAATCATCAAAATTATGACAAATCAAGGCTTGAACTATCTCGCTTTGCATGTAATGAGTCTCTTTCATATATTAGTTTTAAGTTTGCATTACTGAAATAAATGAACTTTTGCACGATATTCTAATTTTTCGACTTTCACCTGTAGTTTATATTAAATCATTAAACTTTGAACTAAGTTATAGTCTCTCTTTAAACCAAATATGTTCAACCCACGTCTATATGTGGTCCTAGACAACTAGTAATCCAGTCCCACAAGAAAATAATGTATTAAAAAATAAAGGCACTTTGTTATTTATATACGTTAATTATATATTTTATATGTGGCCCAAGACAATTTCTCTTCACTCTATGCAATCCAAACAAGCCACAAGATTGGCCAACCATGGTTTAGATGATTGTAGCTGAAATAGTTTACTTATTAATTGAAAAACTGTGCTAGGATACCATTTTTAAAAAATTAAGGGGAACATTTCTCTTTCTTTGTTGCACTCTTTCTTTCCTTTGTAGAGTGAAGAGCAAGTTGTATGAAGGAGGAGTGATACAAGATTTTGTCCATTCCTTGGAACAGCTTTCCAATCCAGCAATGCTATTCAAGGTACATCTGTCAAATACTTCATAATGTGAAATTATCTATATTTATTTATGTAGTGACTTGAATATGCCAGATTCATCCGTTTTTGCTGTTCACCCAGTAACTAGGTGTTTTTTTCTTTTATTCCCATCTGATTTTGTCATCCTGCCATTTCTATCTTTTTAAAAAAATCTCTTATTGTTTTCTTGGTTTTAATGTTGTAACTATTTGTAAAGCACCTAGAATCTCTGGGAGTTAGGTAGCATATAAATTTAATAAAACATTATCTCTATCTTCAGCAGCATGAATTTCTGATTATGACCTGATTGCCATTACATTTTTATGTCTGCTATCAGTTCATTTCCTAAGAGAGAAAATAATTTTTATTCTGCATTTATAGGATTGGACTGAAGATGTCGGAAATGAGTTGGGAAAAGCTAAGAAAAATACAAATAAAATTCAGCAATTGTATGATGGAATGTACCAAAACCTTGGAAATTTAGAGGCTCCTGGTCTTGGGTGGTTCAGAAAGCAATTTATTAAAGTATGTACAGTTGAATACTAATGAGTTTATAAATTAACTATTGATTTTTTAAAAAATAATCCTTATACCCTGTTTTCCTGAAAATAAGACATCCCCTGATAATAAGCCCAATCAGGCTTTTGAGCGCATGCCCTAAAATAAGCTTCCCCCAGAAAATAAGCCCTCCCCGAAAATATTTAAACACAGAGCTGGAAATCAGATAAGACAGGAAGAGGAGCCCCATCTTTTTCCACGTGCCCCAAAATAATAAGACCTCCCTGAAAATAAGGCCAAGGGCTAATTTTGGGGTTCAAAAAAAATAAGAACATGGGGAACATGGTATTTATATTGTGGTTACATATCTCAGTCATATTGACATTCTTTAGTGTAACTGTTCACAAATCTTGGCTTTATGGAGAGTTTGAATTAAACAAAACAACAACTCAGTTGAACAAAAAATACTTAAGAGTCCCAAATCTACGGTAGTCCACCATTAATATTATTACTACTCAGGCTGCAAATTGAAAAGTTGAAAGCCGAATAGAAGTTTTGAAACATTCCTCCAGAGGGAGCATTCATTCTGATTTTATGGAATAAAAGAAGACTAGACAAGCTTCCAGTTGTATACAGAACATAACTACAGAAGAGAATTTAGATCCACTTCAAGAAATTTTTTTCAGCCTTTTTCAAGGCACATCCTCTTCTGAAATTGCTAAGCACAGTAAAGTAAAAATGGAAATGTTCTGCATAATCTGTGTTTTTAGGAATAATCATTAGAAGTCATCACTACAGCACCTACTTTTTAGCATATTCATTCATAGAATTGAGCCATTCAAAAATTAGTATATATTTGGCAGAATTTTGGGAATCTCCTATATTATTATTATTATTATTATTTATTTATTTATTTATTTATTTATTTATTTATTTATCTATCTATCTATCAACAAGTACAAGGAAACAAGTAACAGTATAGACATAGACGTGGACACATGAAAATTTTTTTGGCACAAATAAAAAGATATAAATAGGCAAAACAGCCGTAAACCTATAGAATGATTACATATAAATGGGGACAGTAGGACAGGGACGGTTGGCACACTGGTGCGCTTATGCACGCCCCCTTAGGGACCTTTTAAGAAACATGAAAGGTCCACGGTAGACAGTTTAAGGTAAAAGGTCTGAGGATTAGCGAAACTAACAGCAGGATCAGGTTATTAACTGATTGCTGGTCAGCTAGAAACTAGACATAACTGGTGCTGCTTTGATAGATCTGAGGTAAATGAGTATTAGAAAGACTATGAGTTCATTGTTCTTGGACATTCCTAGAAGGCAGGGGATTTGCCTGTTTCAGAGTCTTATATGTGAATTATTCCTGCAAAGTTTTTGATTTCATTTTTCCTATGATGGAGGTAGACTGGACACTTGGAATTTAGTTCCTAAAGTTCTAGGATTTTTTCCCCCCAAATGTCTTTCCTTTTGGCATAGTTATGTTTTATTCCACTAGTGAAAAGAGGAGTTCATGCAGCTTTGATTGCGGTTCAGTATGCCAGCTTCTCTAGGAGGACATGTTTATCCATGTACCCTTTTACTAGTTTCAGTGAAAAGTGCCATCACACTTTTCCAGTGGTAACACTTGGAAATTTCATAAGAAGCTCCCACCCCATTGTATGCAGTTAATCACTCCGAACCCAAATGCATTTTTTCTTGAAATACATGGAATCAGGGGTGAAATCTAAAATTTGTTACTACCGGTTCGTCAGAGCATTTAAAAGGAAAAAAAACCCTTGTTTTCTTTTAAATGCCTTTGTCGAGCTGCGCGATCATCAGAAGCTTTTTTTTTAACTTTTAAAAGCATTTTTTCAGCCGAAGTTGTAGAAAAAATGCTTTTAAAAGTAAAAAAAAGCCTCTGATGATTGTGCAGTTCAACTGGGCTTTGGGGGGGGGGGATTTTTGCTACCGGTTCTCCGAGCCACCCACCTTCATCGCTACCGGATCAGGCGATCCGGTCCGAACTGGGAGCACTTTCACCCCTGCATGGAATCCTTCCCTGGCCACAGCTTGTACTTTTTGCTGATCACTTAACTTTTGGCATGGTGACAGTTAAGTTTTGGCAGTTTGTAAAAGTTCTACTCTGGTCCTTTGTTTAGGATATCATTGTACTTTTTTTTTTCATAACAGCCTAAATATTTTTCTTATATTAAAGCTAGTGCTTTTGTTGTAAATGAATTTTATTTCAGGAATTTGGAAAAGAACTTGACAATCATTTTGGAAAAGGAGGTTCAAAACTGCTAGGTATGAAGCCCAGCGTCTTCAGGGAAGTTGCAGAGTCTCTCTTTACAAAAATGAAGACACGTGAGAAAGAACCTGGGAATCTAAAGGAGTGCTCCCCTTGGATGAGTGAATTCAAACCAGAATTCTTGAGGACTGAACTGGAAATCCCTGGTAAAGTACACTTTGTAGGGTAAAAAGAAGAAAACTCCCTATAAATTAAAGAACGTCCCTAATGAAAACAAAATATTAATTGAAGTAATACCCTCTAATTATATAATCACAGTGGGTTGGACTAGACTATTTGACATTTTCTATCTCTGGTTTTTACCACTTTTGAGATAATATGAAATCTTCAAACTTAACTTTAATTCAAAAGCTTTATGTATGAGAAAATGCATCTTGGTTGAAATGGGATGTGAAACAATTTAAAACAATGTTGAACTGTTTTTAGTACAGTGACAGGAAAAAATACAATGGCATTTTGCTTTTGCTTGGTATTCAGGACTGAGGTGCTAAAATGGTACTTGCATAGTGTGCTTATCAGCGTGCCTGGCCCATTGGAATTTTTTAATGAAAATGCTGCGAAACAGCATACTAATTGCCAGCCTCTCTTTTATCTCCAGAACATATAATTTGTTTGAAATTGTGCTCATGTGCCCGAAATAAATGAATAAAAAAAACCTGAGGATTGTGGGGAAGTATATGAGGGCTGTGGCAAATAAAAGATATGAGGGTATATTTCCATCTGCTTTCTAGTTTTGCCTATTAATTTTTTTGTGGTGGGAGGGTTTAATGTGTGTTTTTTGGAGTATAAGATGCACTCCCCCCCCCCCCAAATGGGTGGAAATGTCTGTGTGTCTTATACAGTGAATGTTGCCAAATCTCCGGCCCCCACCCTTCGGCCGTTTTTGGCCTCCACGCGTCGCGTTTTAGACCCGTTCCAGGCTGCGGGGATTGCCACAGCACATTGCCGCCTCCCATGTCGCATTTTCAGGCTCCGTGCATCGCAGCATGTGGAGGCCAAAAACACGACATGCAGAGGTGGCGTTCGGCGGCGATGTGCTGTGGCGATCCTGGCAGCCTGGAATGGGTCTAAAATGCAATGCGCGTTGGCCAAAAATGCAATGCGCAAAGGCCAAAAATGCGACACGCGGAGGCAACAATGGATTGTAGGGATCCCTTCAGCCTGGAACAGCTGATTGGCAGTATTCTGGAAGGCCAATCCAACCGCCAATCAGTTTTTCGTGCTGAATCAGCCTGCAATAACATGCTGAAGCTGACTAGGCTTTTTGGTGCAAGGATGCTAGCCAGATGAATACCGGACACTGGTAGGCAGAGGCAGATTTTTTTTTTCTTGTCCTTCCCAAAAATTAATGTGCATCTTTTACTCCAGAACATCTTATACTCTGAAAAATACGGTAATTGACATTGTTTGATACTTTATATATGGTTTTCCTCAAGGTTTCTGTGATGGTGTAATTTCTGGGCATCGCCATTTTGACTTCATAAAAGTGATTTGGCATTTAGGATTTAGATTCCTAAATCAGTCTTTTTTTGAAAAAAATCCTGAACTATTTTTTTTTATTGAAAAAGTTTTAAAAGTTTTACATACATTTTCTCCCCCC